>ML977310.1:0-365386 GCA_010015825.1 Lophiotrema nucula | reverse complement strand
ATACCTTAAGTAATAGTATAGTAATAGTCTTTAAATATTATAATATTATATTAAGTATTTCTAAAAGAAAGATTAACTTAAATATAATACTATTAAAAGGTTAAAAAAAGAAAGAATAAATATTATTATCTAGTAATAGTAGAGTAATAGTAATAAGAATTATTATAATAAGTATATATTAAGATAGATATTAACTATATTTATAATAGTAGAGGTTTAAGATATAGAAAGAAAGGAGTAAAGATAACTAAAGGTTAGTAATAAACTTATAGTACTAGTAAAATAACTAGAGTAAATTTAAATAATAAAATTTTATTTTTATTTTTTTTAGTATAGATTTATTTAATAATAGTACTAGTATAGTAGAGTATTACTATATTTAATTATATACTAAAATTAAGTAACTAAAGAATACTTAGGTATAAGTTTAAATAAAAGAAAGTATTAAGTTTAATACTAATATTTTAATATATATTTTTAGCGCTAAAATTTATAATTACTTATACTTTAAAATACTTAATTTAAGAGTATATAAGAGCTATACTTCTATATACTATAAGTCTAATTATATTATATATATAAAAAAAAAGTATTAGCTTTAGATAAAAAAATTACTTTAATTTAAAGTTTTAATAGTTATAAGAGAGTAAATTAAGCTTATAAATAATAAAATTAAAAAAGAAAAAGTAATAGTAGAGTAATAGTTAAGAGGTTATATAAGTAATAGTAATAACTAAGTATAATATTTTACTTAATCTTTACTAAGCTAATTTAGCTATAAAGCTTATAATTATACTTTTACCTAATACTAATTTATATAATAACTTTATTAATTATTATTATACCTACTAATCTATATAGAAGTATTATATAATACTTATTTCCTTTTTATTTATACTTAAAGACTATTACTAACTTATTACTTAAGTTTACTAGTTAAGAAATTAATATAGCTCCTAAAAAGTACTTAAATCTACGCCTTAACTAATTAACTACTTTTTATAATAGTATACCTACTAATTTTTTAAATTAAGCTTTAAAAAATTAAGTAGCTTAGATTATATAAAATTATTCTTACTTAGAGCTACTTTATTAAATCTTAACTAGTTATAATTATCTAAGCTTTTTTAGCTCTTAACTCTTAAGTAAGTACTTAGTATAACTTAGTAATAATAAAATAATAACTAATTACTCTTAAATATCTTAGGCTATTATTATACTATTTAATATAAGATTTAATTTTACTAAAATAGTACTAGTTTCTTTCTCTTATATAGTTAATTTATATAACTAGTATATAAAATCTTACTTATATAAAAATAGTATATTTATAAATATTATAACCTCTTCTATAGATATTATATTATAAGTAATATATTAAATATACTTTAAGAAGTAGTAGAGTCTATAATAATATAGTTCTTTAAAAGTAATATCTTAATCTAACTTTAGTAATAGTCTAGTAATAGCTTTATTAATATTTTTTTAGCTATTAATCTAATTATAACTACTAATAGATAAGATACTATTTTATAGTAAGATTTTTACTTAGTACTTAAAATAGTTTTAGTATTTAGCTTTAAAAACTATCTTATAAATACTACTTATAATAATAAGGCTATTTAGAAGTATTATTTTAATAATAGTAACTATAAGCTATAGAGTAAAAAGCTAAATAATAATAATTAGAATAATAGTAGAATAAGTAAAGGCTATAAAAATTTAGGCTTAGTAGTTTAAAACTAATTAATAAACTATAAGTTTTTTTTAATAAGTAGTTAAACTATTATTAACTTATTACTAGCTTAATAAGTAGAACAAAACTTAGGTCTAATTTTAGTTTTAATTTTACTTTTATATAGTTAATAAGTATAGTATTTATATAAAAAGGTTTTTAAAATACTTAATAAGCTTACTATATCTTTTAAGCTATAAATATATTATATTTAAATTATTAACTCTATATTACTAGAGTAACTTTAAGAAATAATATCTCTTTTTTTATATATTACTATTTTAAAGTAAAGTTTTAAGACTTTAGGTTTATTACTATAATTATTATTATTAATAAGTTAATACTATAGTTATTATAATTATAGTTATAAGATTTAAAGTTCCTCGGCTATAAAAGAGTTTTAGCCCGACACCTTATAACAGTCCACCGTACTCACGCAAGCCTCGCACCAACTGAGCATATTTTTCATACCTTTCTGTACATGCGATAATCATGTGAAGGCTTGCGGGCTTCATTTTCCAACCCATTGGCGGTGGATCTGTCGCGGACGAGACCTAGGTATTTGCCAACGCCGCACGCTTAAATCTACTCACGCAAGCCTCGCGCTAAATTTCGCATATTTTTCACACCTTTCTCTATCTGCGATGAGGATGTGAAGGTTTGCGGTGACCAGCGTGAAGGCTGCATTGGACGTGGACGGCGCCAATTTGCGGAGCCAAGCCTCAAAAGCTCTATCGAGCCTCCTCAACCACACCAAAGCTACTATACCATTCATTCGAATCATGGACCAATTGCATTGCTGGGGGTAATGATTCCGAGGGAGCATATGGAAGCATCGTTAGGTGGCAAGATAGATGGAAGGTAAGTACCTGGGTAGGTATTCTTGAAAATCCTAGCCGCAGCCCACAACACAGTGTCGCAAAGTCCCAACTATGCCCCGCATGCATAGGAGGCTCAGAAGTTCATGCGTTGCTTTAAAAAAAAACCGTGCGGGTGTCTGGTCGGGGATGCGACATTGATTGACACCATCTGTGCACATCGGGGCGAAGCGAAACTTTGCGGATGCGGGCGATCAGGAAGCGCTTCAAAAAACGCGAAAAAAAGTCACGCAATGATGGTCAATACCTAAATCAATGCGCAAGAGGTTGTTCGACCTGCGACTGTCCCATTGTAGATGCGAGGCAAGTCTCATCCTGAATCGCAAATTCTTGACTGGTGTAGGGATAGGCGTCAATTATACAACAACCGCGAGTTACCTTAGCGGCATATCTTGCAGAAGCGATGGTCTTTTGTGTGTATCGATAGCGTGTCGTGTCGGAACGCTGTGCGCATAGCTGTCAGAAACATGCTACAGTAAGCAGGTCAGGAAAGTGAAATGAAGGAATGCCGCATTTCGCAGAGCTTCGTATATTCTACAAGAGGCTCTTGAACGACTAAAGGGGTATCCGCGAAGATGCGACGCACGGAATCGAGACCGCGACGCCGGAATTAGGGGTGCGAGTAAAGGCGGGTTAGGTGGGTAGATATTTACTCAGAAGGTATGCGATCTTCAGCAAAAGAGCATTTGCGTCTTACAAATAGTTTTCGCATAATTCTCATATCACGAGCTTGTTGCGAGCATAAACCCCAATGCATGCGATCATCTCATCAGCGTGCGGGGTGGGAGAGTCTCCTGCAGTGCCGAAAGTCAAACCCACAGTAAAGGAACACAGACGCAGGCACGTATGGGCGTATTCCTGTGCCGACTAAGTTACAAGAATCGCAGATAGATGCTTCGTTCCAGCACCGCTGTTCTGCACCACTGTACGGAAGGCGAAAGAGGTCCCATTGTATAGAGGCAGACTGAGCGTCGGTAAAGTGAAACGCCAGAAGGTTGGCGCCAACATATATCGCTTCATTCCTCCACCTTTAGCCCGTTAGCGGCTCGACAGGGTGGCCATAGCCGAATGAGCGACTGGCGCAAAGCACTGCTTATAGAACACTGTGGAAGGGGTACCCTAGGTAATTGGACGCCGTACAGTGACTGTTATCATCCTGTCGTACGAGCATATCTCGGCATGTTACTTTTCGAAATTGGATTTCTGTTACCACTTTCCGTTCAAAGTAATGTTGGGATTCCGCGGGGTCCTTCGTTGTCGCTATCTCGTCCTTTATCAATGAGGTTGAGGCACATTGAATCGAAACATCCAGGCAGACTTGTAATAATGGTTATGATCCTTGGCTGTGGTGAAGAATTCATTTCAGAGTACGTACCTAGGTAGTGTGAAGTATGATTGGTCGATTCCGTATTAGTTGAGCAGAAGGCTAGTCTTAAAGCCCTGCTTTTAGCTTTTGCAATACGTCGCTCGGCCACTGGTACCTAACGAAGGTCGTATCCTTTCCCATGAAACTTGTAGTTACTCCCACATAGCAACACCGGACGCTACACTTTTAAGCTTTGTAGCTAGCTCTTTTGGCTATTAACAATGTTGTAGGCTTTCTAGGAGCCTTCTGACCTGTGAAGATGAAGATCTAGCTTCGTGTATTATCATCAACTCTTTGATGGCCTCATGAATCACTCTGTGTCTCCTAAGAAAACCTTTCTTTGTAAATTCGTATCGGAATCCACGAATCGAATAGGAAGTCAGGATCAATAGATGGTAACTTCGCTAGCAAATTGAAAGACGATCTACATTCTAGGAAATTGAGTCTGTCACGAGTCTGTAAATGCTGGTCAACAGGCGCGATAATTGTTACCAACACTCTGCTGCGACGATGGCTTGGATCTAGGATGTATGTGGCCATCACCCGGCGTGAGAGGATTGACGAACCCCCACCCGTTCATAGTACTTGGTACTGCCAATAAGTTGTAGTAGATGACGCCATAAGATCTTTTATCGCGATAGAATGGCACAGCTTTCACGAAAGGGGAAAGCATGACATTCTCAATCTCTGCAGTAAAAACCCTAATCAGCCACCCAACAAGCCAGTCCAAAACCTACAAACTACAAGAACTTCTTCGCTTTCTCGTACGAATCTAGAATCTCCTTTCGCTTGGTAGCTGGGATGGCAGGATGGTCCAAGTTCATACTCTCTACTAGTCCGATGAACTTCTCCATGTCCTGGCGCTTGTGGTGGATCTGTGCACGCTCCTCCTCGATCTGAGCTGCGAACTTGGGCTTCTCTTCAACAAGCTTCACATTCGCAAAGATATTCGCAGCCATGTCAGTATTTTCCAGGATCCAGCGACGCCAGTCCTCCCAGTCACCATCGGCCGTATTCCAAACGCTACCAACTTGACCACAATGGGCGACGTTCAAGCCTAAACCTGTCCAGAAGTAGGCGCGAGCGACACAGGCCAGAATGATCTCTGCTAGTGCAGCGTGGTTCTTGTCAGCCAGGAGGCAGATTACATTGAAGTGCAGTGAGTATCCGTCGAAGCAAGGTTGTCCAGGGAGCTTCCGATGCTTCTTGTACCAGCGCCAGTTGAGACCAGACAGGACCAGGGAGGCCAACCAACCAGTACTCTTACTACCAGTGCGCGCATGTTCATCTTCGCGCTTCTCGGTATTCCTACAGTATCCTACATACTGTATCGGGTGTGGGAAGATGGCGTCATCAGGTAGACCTTTCGATTGAGCATCAATGAGTTGATTCAGAAGAGCGCTAAGAAACTCCAGCAAGACCTTACGGCGGAAGGAACGCAGATCGCCACTGCCTTGCCCTGGCCAGAACCATCATCGAGGTAAACATCACTACAGATGCAGCCTATTTGCGAGTTTCGCATCATGAACCATCCTCAGCTATATTTCATCGCTACAAGTAGCTGATATTCAGAACGTAGTTCAATTTTATGTCCGAGAATACTTCCACGAGCGCTTCTTCCTGCTCCTTGAATGATATAAAGGTCATCTATTCTCCGAAAGATTGACGTGCATATATCGCACCATCCTTATCAAGATTGACACTGCAGGTGAGTAAGTGAAAGATAATGTGTGCCCGAGAGTCGGATGGGTTCTCACGACGTGATGCAGCTAATGTCAGGTCTGCTGAGAGTCAGTATGTTAAGCGCTCCACCACATTGCGAAACGATTCATAGACTTTTGCGATTTTCATGACTGTACATGACGTCGATTCGCAGAGGTTGTGAGCGAATGTGCATGCAATCAGTGGTCTCACGGTCTTTTTCACCCGCCCAAGGCCCTTCTATAGCTTCCGCTGCAAGCGAATATCTTTAATCCATATTTGGTATAAGAGCGAACCGCTCATATGCCCCTGGTGTGGAGTTCTGGACGACCGTTCACGTCGTCATGAAGCAAACCACACGATTCGCGTCTTAACTGGTCACATGAAAACGAGATCAATCATCATCCGTGGCGTCTCCACTTTAGTGTATGTAACAGTCCTTGCAATGAACGAAGTAATTGCGGAACTTAAGGACAAATTACGCCCCCCAGAGCCGGGCCTTCCGCTGCGAAGCTCAATCATATGCGTCCAAACATCACCTTTACCGCTGGGCACTATGTGTCAGTCATGAATGCTAAACCTCGAGTGCAATTTCATGACTCCGAATTCAGCTCTAGAGTGTGGCGAGTCTTCCTGCGTGTCCGGCGAGATCTTTTCAATTGCGCTTTCATCACAAAATGGGACAGCCAATAGATCTCAGAGACTACTCGCTCTTTTCGATAGAACCAATCCTGATCCCTCTATACGGAGAACCCGCTATCCTCATCATTGCGTTCGACAAGGAGTTCCACATCGTATCTAATCGGAGGCAAGGTTGCGGTGCCTAGGTATGCGAAGTCGAATACGTTTGTGTATGAGATGCTTGTTGCAGTTGGTGCTGGGCCGAGCGTCGGAGAAGCTGAAAGAGTCTGCTTCACAGTATCTAGCACCAGATATACGATAGCAAGGGCTTCCTTCGCTATTATCTCGTACGAGCTTTATTCCAAGTAAAGGCAATCTAATGCTAGCTTCACCTAAGCCATTACATCTAGCGCTTATTGAAGAGACATAATCCGGGGCCTGTCTCATAAGTTCGAAGGCCAGTACAACTACTATAACGTGTGGTCATACCTATCAACACACAGGTAAAGATTACGCTCATCGGCTTACTGGTCGGTGATCAGGGGCCCTTAAATCTAATATAACATCTACAACGCTATTGTCTATAGCTCTTTCTTTTGCTGCAGCAATGCTTATTTCTCAATCAGGACATCAGGGTTGTGAACGACAAGGAACCTTCAGTTGATGATCCAGGCAAAATTCCGCAGCACCCTTTAATGGCTTACAGCATGAGATATCGGTCGAATGAGTTATAATACTTTTGGAGAATCTCGAGAATCCTCTCGTCCCCCGGAGAATCGACATGAGCGCTTAGGCCGAAACTGTTCGGGAGTCGAACAAAGCAATCACACTACTCCGAAGCGAGTGCACGAGTTGCAGCATAAGTTTGAGAGTTTCAAAATATAAATCATATCATCTCCGACAACTCTATCTGACACTCGGTTATATTCGTGGACATGGAAGATACACTGTCCCTGTGCTCTCGTCAGGCTGCCGGCAGCGGTGGATAGGTAGAGGATGAGGGGCTCCTGAGGCAACCATGCGCCAGCAGATATCTCGGCGATGGCACCATTATTTTCTATTGTATGAGCTGCGCTGGATGCGCAAGGCCCAGCTGCACGATAAACCTGAGTTGCATCGAGATCGGAGCATGTTGCTACTCCAAACCGATTTAGCAAAGTTTCTAAATCGGTTTGACCCCTGCATTTTAGAACGCACGTGCCATATTTAAATCGGTTTGACCCAAACCGATATACGGATTATAGGTAGGTTTAAAGCTCTAGCGAGAAAATTTTGACAGTGAAAACCGCCGCGATCGATGAAACGGTCTCCAGGGTTTCGTCCTTTGGGTGGAGAGAGCGGTAGAAACCTGGTCGCCAATACGCCCGTGGAGAGCGCTAGAGAAACAAGTTGGTTATAACTTGAGAGTCACATCCCTGGGTTATGCGTCTTCTAGAATTACAGCTAGATTGCAACGTGGTATGCTAACACAGCGTCAGATGCTCGTAGATCCTAGAGTAGAAGTACAGGTATCATGTTGTAGCACTTCGCTTTCTCTATACCACGGGGTCGAATCCAGTCATCTACTTCCATTACTTCAGGTGTTGTTATACGCTATCTGTACCCCCGTTCCGCGATGTGCGGGGAGGGCACCTCTCTAATACCAGGCACAGGCTTACTTGGGATAACCCAAAAGACTAATTAAGAACAATTCTATATACCTCAAAGTCTTCTGTTGATGAATGATGGCGGTGAATGTGAGGTTTAGAAGTGAACAAAAATGGCGATGTTGGTGTAAGCTGAATGGTGAATGGTAAGACAGTACAGCACTCTTTGCACACACATACTAAACTTTCTAAATTATATTATAGCTATTAAAGAGCTGCCTACTTATTAGAAACTATATAAAGTGATAGTCTATATCTATTATTATATTATCTATCAATCTATCTATTACAATCTATATACTTACCAATATTTCTAACTTCTAACCCTAATAAGCCTACATGTGTAGTCAGGTAAGAGGAAAGTACAAGCTTTTGCTAGGGAACCGAGTAGGGCTAGTATAAGTATCGCGATCAGTATACCCGACGCTGTCGCTTCCGAGAGGATATCGCTCTTCACATTGGGGTGCAGATTCTAACATTTTCGAGCTCTATTATCTGCCGTTGTAATCCTTTACCTCGCGTGAAACCCTATCCTTCGCTTCCTGCGCCTACTCTTCCATATCCAACTCCTCAGCCTCAAGGGCCAACTGCTTCTTCTTCAACGCCATCGCACGCTTCTTTTTTGCGAGCGCAATCTGCTCAGGCGTCGCTTCACCTTGCTTCGCAGCCTGACCACCGCTGCCAACCTGAGATGACCTATTGTCAGCCCATCGAAGTTTACTCCACCCTGCCTCGGACATATCATTGGAGCGAGCTGGGACCGAGATTGACTTACGATGGGGAGGTCGTCAGTCACACCACCAACAGTCTTGACCAGCGGATCCGTGACTTCGCCAACAACGGGAACACCCTTGGTCGTATCTCCGACAGTGTTCAGAACGCTATGAAATCTATCAGTACATTTGGACGGAATGGAGGAGCCTTTCGCATAGGAGAAAGCTCTAGTGTTGCAATTGGATGCGGTTGAAGGGTTTCATGGGCGTACCCTCCGAGAAGTCCGCCGCCGCCACCACTCTTCTTGTTTCCGCTGCCGCCGCCGCCGCCGCCGAGAAGTCCTGCCATCTGATTCGCGGAGGGTTAGGTATGTGGAGGGAATTAGGAGGTAGTTACGTGCTGTACAAAGGTCGATGAGAATGCGTCTATACCAATGTGAAGGAGACTGTTGGATATAACTGTGAGCAGCTCCCTCATAATGACTTGTGTGACTATTCTAGGTGACCGATTGCGAGTGACGTCGACAGGTTCGCAGAGTTGGCATTGGGTGGAGATAGTTTGTGAAATCAAGTTTCCAGGAACCAGCTGAGGCAGCATACTTGTTACCCCGCGCCGCCGAGGATTGTGGAGTCTCAAAGAGGCCAGAACTTTGTTGAAACTGTGGATGGTATGATGTGACAGTTATCGCTTAACCCTACTCTTGAGATAGACAAATTGACAATGAAATGCTGTTCTCCTGTCGTTGAACAGTATCTCCGTCATGAATGTGAGGCTCCATGAGGGTTCGGCCATTTTTCCCGAGAGTGGGGCGGTTGGCGTAGATCATGGCTGGAGTCTTGGCAGGATACCGTTGCATCTTCGGAAGTTTACCATAAGCATAGCCATGTGCTCGTGAAAAGCCCCCCTTGCCTGTATTGGTTGAGACGACGTATCCGCTGGTCCGCGTTGCTACGACCAATAATGATTCAAAAGTCTACCAGAACTATGTATATCTCTGGTTTTATCATACTCTTCCGGACTACGTCGGCCTGAACTTCACGTCTCGACCGACTTCCTCAGCGTTGAGTGGCTTGTCCAAGTGCTTGATGGGCATCGGAATAGTAACGGCGCATGAATCAATGGCCGTTTCTCTCCCCTATCCGCTGTCTAGCTGTCTCCCGCGACGCTTAGACTTCTGCGATTGCTTGCTACCAAATCCTGTAGTCTGGCTCTGACTCTACGCACAGGGACGGCCACAATCATCGCCACGCCTTGTATCGACGTAAGAAGTACTTAAATTGCCGATCTGGCATTTGCGCGCAGGATGGTTCGATTGGAACGATGGATTGGTGCAATTGGTGATGACGAGAGCTCCTCGAGGTCGCGACCGCGCCTCGGAACTCCATTGTCGCCAAAGAATCGTACACGTGAACGGGCGCAACATCTAGTCACGTTCTCTTTTGGCTATCAAGTATCAAGCTGGTCAAGGGTAGAAACAGTATCTCTTTTCCACTTGGTCTTCATAATCTACAGAAACTCCGATCACTCGCTTCTCTCCAATTATTCGGCTTTCAACTTTCAAGTTTCGACGCAACTATGCACCCCAAGATTATGCTTACCGTTCTTTCTTTGAGCCTCCCTCTTCTTGCGCTGGGTAAAGTCATTCCAAATGGTCTAGCGTCCTCATTCAGGTCGCTCCGTAGCCGTGAGATCAGTGACGGAAAGGGCAACGACTTTCAATTATTCAACAAGGGCCCATAGACGAAAACCGACCAACTCAGGGATATCATCATCGACCTCGACGTCTCTTCACTCATCAACGTGACACCTTTCGCGGATTTGCTGGCTATCATCGACCATCCAGTGGATCCGCGCGTCTACGTTCGTTACAAGATCGAGGCCCACAAACGTAAACGAAGCCGGTCACCGAAGACGATTTGAAGTCTTGCCTCAGGGATTGCGCAGACTGAATGTTGTAGTTCAACAATTGATGCAATGGGCATGACTCTTTCGTCACACGGGGCGCTACCTTGTGGGCTGGGGATTCAAGGAAGCTACACATGTGTTCTCGGTATGTCACCTGTGAGAATCATCCAGATCATTGTGATTGAGGTGCGGTGGCCACTCTGTTGCCTGGAATCTACATTTGTACGTCGTGTGAATGTTATGGGAACTTATAGTCTTCCAGCTAGAGGTTGTACGAGATCGTAGTTACGGAGAATCGTTTGTTCCTGCACGAAGGTGATCTATGGATTTGATGTTGAAGTTGTTGACGAAGGTTGAGAAGTAGTGTTTCCTCACGAAATGGTCGCAATGAGAAAATCGCTAATAGTGGCGATAGTTTTGTGCATATGTCTGCGAACCGCGTAAGAAGCTTATTGCAACTTAAAGATTTACCGTTATGTATGCGCTGGATATTATATGAAGTCTGCTTCGAGTATGTGTCGCCGACGAGCGTGGAAGAGAACAAAGCCCATATACTATGCTCATCTCGAACTGCGTGGCGGGGAAGACTTGACTAGAATCCTTTGAATCTGGCCCTTCGACAATAGACTCGTGGGCGACATCCGAACGGCAATAATCTACATGATCAGAGGCTATGAAAATTTCAAACAGTCGCACCTTCTTCGTTTTCACCGATGTTCTCTGGCGCAACGACTAGACATGAACGACTCGCGAATCCACACCCTATCGTTATTCAGACCTGAATGACGGCCATAACGACTTGATAGCAGGTTTCCTCCATAAGAGACTGTAGATTGTATCTACATTCGCATTTGCACAATTCAACTTGCTTACTTTCAAACCCGACTCGATCGCATTGCTCATCTTCTTTGAAACCCCGCCCTTAAGCCAATCTCTTATGGCCGCGCTATCATCGGAGACTGTGACCTTGTTTGTACGGAGGGGAAGCACATGTGTACACTCGATCAGATTGTTGATGTTATTGACTTCCAACAGCGAAAGCCGGACATACTCCTTGGCGTAATCCTAAACATGTCAGTGTACGCTTACGAAGAGACACACCAGTCATCAAACCTTGTTCTAATGCGCCTGACCGGAAGCAAATTCCATCCACTCGGTAGAGGAGAACGGATCATACGCCAACTTGACGTCGCTTGGGAATTTGAAAACACGAGCTGGCGCGGTAGATCCTGCTGTCTCCGCGGAGAAGTTGACACCCCAAATACCAGGGGTGCTATCTTGAGGATCGCCGCCGCGACTGGTGTTGACAAAATGCTGCTGGAATGTACATTTGCTATGCACCAGCCGAGTTCGCGGCTGAGGAAGACCTTGAGAGGAAAGCTGAGTTTTTCCATCACCGTATTGGAACGGTGAGTGGATTGCGAACTTGTGGATGACTTCAAAACCGACTAGATCCAGACACACTGACCGCATGCGAATATTTTCCATGAGCCGGACAAGAACCTTCGTTTGGGGAAGCCAGACACATACCGGCGAAGCCGACCGGCAACTGAGCCAGAAGAAACACCACAACTGCTAAGACTTGCTGGTGTGTTGCCATACTGAGAAGCGCGTCGATCAGTTCGTTATGTAGAGTAGAGCTCTTCAAGCATCAATAGACCTGCCTTAGCCAGTTTGTTTTGATCTTATGAGCCTTTCAAGAACTCTTTGCCTGCAATGACGGCTTCCACGAACTGTGAGATCTGCTCGGTGCTGCCTTGCACCTCCAAGGCTAGTGTAATGGCTGCAGAGAAGACAACCATCGCAAAGTCCCTAAGCCGCGTTAATGGCAGCCCCAAGTAGTATTGTAATGATGCGACAATGCGACTCACCAAGATCGCAAACGCAACCGATCGGCGCTCCTTGCGACGGCAGAATGTATGACGCCAACCGCAGAAGAAAAACAAACAATCCTAGCACGGGCATAGTTTGTAGAGCCTTCTAGCCAGTCACGCCAGTGTGTCTGGAGAACGCGATTAATGGAGAGGCGGTAGTACAAGATGGTCATGGCCAATCTTGTTTTCTGGAATGCGATCCTATTTCATATATTTATTTTATTAATAATTAAGGCTCCACCGCGTCCCTCGCTTGCGTCTCTGGTGTTACTGGCTCATCGTTCTGGAGGTGAGACGGGAGCCGTTCGACAAGTGCAGCCAGCTGGTCATCGGCTTGAAACACAAACATGGCAATCTCGGAGGCGGACCATCTTCGCAGGCGCATCTTGGAGCGAAGTTGGTAGATGACGATGGCAATCGTAGCCATGACAATCTTAGCCATGACAATGTGGTACTGCACTGGACGAGGCTCTTGTCGGCCTCCAAGCAGTCTGCTATCGGTCGTCAACGTCGAGAGGCAGCTGGCACTCGAAGTCGACATCGTTGATACAAGGCGTGCGTGCTGGAATGGCAATCCACTCGCACAGTACTAGAGTCCACCACAGCCGCCGTCGGCATTCGCGCTCCAATGGCGTTTCGCTGACATGAGCGCGATCTGAGCCAAACTCTTGCTCCTGGGCGATGCGGATAGCGCAAGCCCACAGATTGGCGTGTCGCTTCGTGTCACCCACGTTGGTGAAGACGACGCCTAGGATGGCGACAGCGCGCGCAACGGTGATGTCTGACTTCTGGCGCAAGCGGTGCAGGCCAGGGGCGCGCGTTGGGTGCATCGATACGGGTGTGGATGTGGCATGGGTGGTGTGGAGGCTCAGAGTCGCGGCGGCTGGAATGACCTCGGGAGTTGCTACCGGTAGCGCATCATTCAGTGTCTACCTTAGCTGTTTAATCTTCTCCATGCCTCATGCTTCACATCCGATGCATCTTCTTCCTCTTTGAACATTAAATATGGGTCTGTCTCTTACAGCGATTCGTTCAATATGTAGCATTTGAAGATGCCTTTCACCCTCCCTGTGCCCGTTGAGGCCTTGCTATTGACACTCGTCGAGGATATCCACCAGCTGGATGCGCTCCAGACAGCGATGTCTGATAAGCTCGCTCTCCCATAACCATCATGTGCTTCTCTCCAACGAGGTCCAGCCGTCTCGCAGCCCTTTGCAGAAGTCCTTCATTCCTTCTTTGCATCAAGTCCCACTCCTCGTACCAGGATTGATGTGAAACAATCCCGCCGTGAGAATCAGCACGGTTCAAAGCTCTTTAAAGACCAGAGTAAGGGTAATGCAGTTCCTCGATCCATCTTCGAAAGGCCGAAAGGCCGAAAGGCACCGTTGCTTTGAGAGACGTAGAGCTCACCCTCTGGTCCGGCTAGCCAGCATTCGGGTAGAAATTCGGATGCTCTGGCCTAGAACTAGGCATTGCGATAGATGAAGAAGTGCATGAGAGTCACGCCGAGTCCCTCGGTAGGCCTTTTCATCTGTGAGTGAGATCCAAGGACGCCCTTCGCGAAGGGACGAGGAAGGACGGTGGTCGAAGCACTTCCTTGATGACTGCGAGTGTGTGATTCAGGAGCGTCGGCTGTTTCTTGAGAAGGCCTGTAATATGTACAATATCGCCGAAGACATTGTCATGCTCCTCGCGAACCCTTTGTACAACGTGGTGGTGATTCGATAGCATGTAGTAAGTGTAGTCAATAGTACTCGATGTAGAGTCGTTCCCTGCGAAGACGAAGAGATGGATCTGGTTGACAGCAAGTTGTGCGAAGTCATTTCCCAGAGGAGGACTTTCAAGGTTTTCAATGTTCACCAACGTATAATAGCTCTTTTGAGACCACTTGTTTCTTCGTTCTCCCGCTAGGAAAGACGGACACTATATCTACCTCGCTACACAAGTCAAGCAGTCAACTGCAAAGATAAGCCCAAGGATATAAGTAACATACCGTAGAACGCTTTACGTATATACAAAGGCTTTAGGAATAGTACAACCTAGGGAGGAGACAGGAAAAACAATCACATTTGTCTGTCTTAGAAAGCACTTCAGCCTACAAAGATAGGATCGTGTTGAAGCATCAGTACTACATTTACGTAACTAATACGAAGGCATTTTTTATCTTCCACCCCAAGTTCGTACGGTTTTACAATAGGAACCCCATAATACGGATACCTTCCTAGAAAGCTGGACCACTTCCGAAGAATGAGGTTACAACTCAAAATCTATAGGGCACACCTTCTGCTCGAGTGAAACTTACCCATCAACTATGACAATGATGTACTGTCCTCGCTAAGTCAAATAGGTAAGTGTTGCTCGTTTTCGATTACGAACATAGTTTTGTCAGCAGAGCGTTAGTGAACATGTTCGTTACAGTAATTGATTTCTAAATCACTGTCTTGGGCTTGGATGAGACGGGGCTGCTTTGATTCCCTATTCGCGATCAACCGTACGTCATGTTTTGTATCTATTTCTGGCAGATGATGCTCATGCTGGTTTACGATCGGGCAAAATAGAGATGATAAGCCTGGTATGTCATCCTCATGAAGAAGACCGTCATGGTTGTTCTTGGATGTCGCTAGAAAATTGGGTGCCACTCGCACACGACTCCTTCTCGCGCGAGTCCAATTGAAGAGCACCCAACACCACTATGTGCGCACTATTCTTCAGTACTCTCCTACGATATTAACCATTAAACCTCGTTCAGGGTTCTGACTGGAATCTCGCAGTGGATTTGTCTGAACCAATTGCTCGAAAGTAGCATTCAAGATGAGGTCATAATAATGTCGACGGTAGCGAGTTTGATCAATGTTCCCGGGACGGTTTTGAGGCCGGGATATCAATACTACGCCGCATCAAGAGCCGCTTAATTTTAAAAACTGAAAAACTTCAAGCGGGGTAGCACTTTCTCACACACGCCTCGAGGAGCATTTGGCCTTCTACACGTTTCCTCTGACTACAGTAATTAAGATACTGCCATGGCTTTATTTGGAGACAATTCAGACAACGTTGCCTTTAAGGTCGCACTGACCCTCTGCGCTTGTAGCCTGGTATGTGCCGTGCACGTGAGAAGTGGATCACACTGATGCTTTTGTTCAGTACCCGGTGGCTTACGCCCTCTACAACATCTACTTTCACCCTCTCGCCACATTCCCAGGCCCAAAGCTATGGATCGCGACGCGATTTACTTATGTTCTGTCCGTATGGTCTGGATGGGTTCATAGAGACGTTCATGACCTTCATCGACGATACGGAGAGATCGTGCGCATCGCGCCAGATGAAATATCGTTCGCGCGAGCCGATGCTTGGCAAGACATATACTCTAATGCGCCTGGGCGACCTGCTTTCCCAAAGAGCAAATTGTGGCACGGCGCTGCGCCCGGGAGACCTCTCTCAGTTCTGAATGCGTTGGATTCTCGAGTGCATGCACGATTTCGCAAAGCAATGGACCCTGCCTTCACGGAGAAGGCGGTACGATTACAAGAACCTATTATTCAACATCACGTTGCGCTCTTCATCACTCGCCTGAACGAACTCGCTTCGAATGATTCGAGCGGCGCAGTGGTGGACATCGTGCGATGGTTCAGTTTTGTGGCCTTTGATTTAGTAGGGGACCTGGGCTTTGGAGAATCCTTTGGCTGCTTGGAACAATCTGAGCTGCATCCCTGGGTGTCTATGATCTTTTCTTCACTTCGGGCCGCCACGTATAGAGCGTCTCTAAGATACTATCCTAGCCTGAGCTGGCTATTTGGGTTAACGATTCCGAAGACTGTGATGCAGAACCAGTTGAAGCATTGGCAGCAGAGCAAAGACAAAATTGATCGTCGGCTTGATCGACGAGAGGAGAGATCTGATCTGATCTCAACCATCAAGCGCGATGGCGAGGGGGTCAAAGGCCTCACACTTCCTGAGCTATATGCGACAGCTAGTGTCCTCATCGTGGCCGGCAGCGAAACCACTACTAGCGTGCTCAGTGGTATAACTAACCATCTAGTAAAGAGTCGCGATGCTCTTGCTAAGGTCAGCTACGAGGTCCGGTCTACTTTCACACACGAGAGCGAAATGACTCTCGCAGCTCTCGCGCAACTATCTTACCTTGGTGCCGTGATTCAAGAAGGGCTTCGTCTGTGCAATCCTACGTAAGCCATGCCTCGCTTCTTGTTGCCATCGCTGACAGGTCGCAGACCCGTTGGTGCGCCTCGTGTCGTGCCTACAGAAGGCGGGTCAGTAGCCGGGCACTGGCTCCCAGCAGGCACATTTGTCAACGTTCATCCACTGTCACTGTCTCGTTCACCGGGGCTGTTCCAAAATCCTGAGTCGTTCCTGCCGGATCGATGGATTAAGGGTAATTCTCCTCATACAGCAGACCAGCTAAACGCTGTGCAGGCCTTTGGCGTCGGGCCCCGTTCGTGCATCGGAAGACCTCTTGCATTAGCGGAATTGCGCCTTATTCTAGCCAGGCTTGTATGGAGATTTGATCTGAAAAAGGCCGAGACTGCAGCTGGAGCTCTGGAGTGGGATCAGCAACGGACATTTTCGGTAGTAGAAAGGCTCCCGTTTGAGATCCGACTGCAGATGCGGGACGACGCCCTAAACTGCCACTAGAATGTGTAATTGTTGATGTGTGTCCTGAAGTAGGAGGTATTCGAAGGCAGAAGGATTGTTTCTAAAGCGTTCCGATACAACATTGACCAGTGTGGATGGGTTTCAGCAACGGTAGCTATGAGCTAGCAGAAATCCATGATCTAATCTTCTGATTTCTTCCTCTATTCCAAATTTGGTCCATGTCCGAAGGCTGCAGCAAAGCCTGTCTCTGGACAAGAAGACTAACACTCATAATATCCACACTCTCTATTTCGTCAGATCGTTGGCCATCTCGCAGCCATTCAGGTCAATATAGGAGCATTTCAAGCTTAGTCCTCCCAATAGATACAGCAAAAGTACTCGTATTGGTGGAATTAAAAGGGAAAGAAGATCGATAGTTGCAAGGCTGGAGAAAAGATAGGAAGCGCTTAGGAAGAGGCTTAGCTAAAGCATGGTCGCGGTGGAGTAGCACGTTTCCCATGCGTCTCGTGCGAGAAGAGATTACTCAGACAGGAAAACTAATCTCGCTTGCGAGGCTGTTTCAGGTCTACCCCACCTTTGACAAGTCAAAAGGTGAGGAGTGCGTCGCTCATCCTTCCTTTGCAGAGACATTTGTTAGCATGGAAAGCGTCAGAAAGCGCAATGAATACTCTCGGCACTGGGAAGAAGGTGGAAAGGCTTTGGTCGATGATGAAGATGCACGAGATCTTCGCAAGTCAAAATACAGCGATGTAGTCAATGAGTAAGTCATAATTTCATCTTTAGCTTATCCCGCTTCCGATGTCTTCCTGAGTATTCTTCGTACCCACTCTGCCTCTCTTCTGGCTAGGTTCTGGCTAGGTCTAGGCTAATAATGAGAGCCTTCATCAGCTACTACAATGCCACAACCGACATCTATCTCGAATCCTGGGGACAATCGTTTCACATGGCACGATATCCTCTAGGCCCTGAGCCTAAAGACCGTGCAACAGCTCGACATGAGCATTATCTAGCACTCATGATGTCGATGCGCCCAGGCATGCGCATTCTCGACGTCGGCTGTGGTGTTGGCGGTCCTGCGAAAGAAATTGCCACTTTCGTCGATTGTCATGTGGTAGGCATAAACAACAACGGATATCAAGTCCACAAAGCCCAAGCCTTAGCGAAGGACGATGGTTCAGATAACAAGGTTGAGTTTGTTCAAGCAGATTTTGTTGTAGGTATTTCAAAGCAGCACCGCCCGCCTCGCCCTGATCCTGTTCACATCCAGCCTACCTGTGCATCCTTTTCTGACGGTCGCTGTAGAACATACCCTTCCCCGACGATTCTTTCGATGCGATATACGCTATAGAAGCCACCGTTCACGCTCCAGAATTGAGCGAAGTCTACAAAGAGATCTTTCGAGTTCTGAAACCAGGTGGAACATTTGGTGTTTACGAATGGCTACTGACTGATGCATTCTCTCCGAATGATAAGTCACACATGGCCATACGCCTAGGCATTGAACGTGGCACTGGAGTGCCTTCGCTACAAACAAAGGTGGCTGCGCGAGAAGCTATGAACAGGGCAGGTTTTAAACTCGAGTATGTAGAAGACCTTGCAGAAAGGCAAGATCCACTAATGTGGTGGTACCCAATCTCTGGTGACCTCGCATCAGCGAAAGGACTTAGAGATTGGGTCCTAGTCGCACGAAACACAAGGTGGGGAAGAGTAGTGGTACGGGCCATTGTCAGGGCCTTGGAGTTCGTGAAGTATGCTCCGAAAGGGACGACCAACATTACCGAAGAGCTGATCATTGCTGGAGACTCGCTAGTCGCTGGTGGTAAGGCGGGCATCTTTACGCCTATGTATCTAATGATTGGGAAGAAAGTACTGGAGGAACAAATGCCATAGAGTTATCTCTGGTAGGCGCAACATAAATAATCGAGCAAGATCCTGCTGACTTAGTATTTGGTGCTCGAAGTATTTGTGAAGAGTTCTCTATACTGGGGCTCATTACTTGCAGAGCTAATGCCTTCTGATGTCTCGGTATTTTTGGACCAGAATTTCACCTCTAAGAAAGCAGCAAATACGAAACTCAAGACGTCAGGTCACGGTTGCTTTAACGAAGTGTTCTGAGATTCAAGGACCTCAATCGCGGGCACAAAGAGGATCCGTGTACAGAAGTGGTGGCGAGGCTTGTAGAGAGGTTGCACTGCAGCAGGTCGAAGCCGCTGTGGAATCCCTGCGCGGGGTTGACCACTGTCTTTTTCAGTGGTGGAGAGACTCTCGTTCGACGATAGACTGCAGGTGTGGCAGCACGCCCCTTCCTACGGTCAGGTTGCGTATGGGCGGTATGCATATTGATGGCAAAGCCCAGGTAGTATAGCCAATGAGCTCTAGCTGAATGTGAGCATCCTTTATGTGAAAGCGGTGAGGAAGTGTCTGTCTACGCCGCTACGGACCTCACCGCTGGGGTGATCCTGCGCTTGGGTGTAGTGCAAATTCTTTCATGTATCCAGCGGACGCTCGTCATCACGCTGGAGATCGTCCCGAAGACTTGTACAGAATCATTCATGGGGCACACGTACCATTTGTATCATCTTTTGGAAGCGGTCCACAAAGCTAGGTCATGCCCCATCCTTCTAGCAAATCAATGCCAGAGCCTTTCTTATATCACATCCAGATGACATTCTCTGTAGTGATACTTAAGCCACATTATCACTGTTCCTTTCCAAGAAGAGGTCCGTTCAACCCACCGGTCGGGATGTCCATTCTTCCTACGGCGCAGCATCAGCTTGGCTGCCGGATCGGGGAAACAATTTTCGTCCAAGAACAATGACTTCGGTCTGTCCGTTCCCTCGACGAAGTTGAACTCATAACCGGTCAAGATCCGAGTCAACATAATCTTAAGCTCGGCTGCGGCGAAGTACCTCCCCGGGCATGCTTGCTTTCCGCGTCCGAACCCAAGGTGATTCTTATCAGTCTGCACCATGAAGTCACGACGCCGCTTTCCGGGCTGGTCGCGCTGACGATAGGCCCGGAATCCGTCGAATTTCTCCGGTTGTGGGTTGATTGTGGGGTCCATCAAGAGGTTAATGAGGCGAAGCCGATCCTAGTGCCTCGTGGGATGTGCGTGCCGTCCCGAAGCGTTATCGGTTGCATTGCGACACGTTGCGGGGCCACTTCATGCAGATTACTAGCTGGACACTAGAAAGGATAGAGCAGGACTTACTCAAGACGGGTGGATTGAAACGCTGAGACTCTGCAAGAAACGAGTCAAGCTTTGTCAGTTATGGGAGCCCTTGGTCAATAAAGCTGAGACCTTTGTAAGTTCCCATCTCGTCGGCAATCTCGTCCCTCATCGGTGCTAGGAACTCCGAGTGAGCACAAATGTCGAAGAGAGCTTGAGTCAGTGTAATAGCTGTTGTATGGATCGACGCAATCGTCAGTATCAGCTGCATGCTTGTCATCCCAGCAGTCTCAGCTTCTGTACCTGTAGCATTGTCGATCATCCAAGCCAAGAGGGTCTCGGTCTCTTTGGATCTCTCAGCAGACATCCGGTGTCGCTCCATCAATGGTGCAATGATTTCTTCGGCCTGTAATAGATTCTTGCGCATCCGACGTCTTGAGGGAAGAAGGAGTGACAGAACTGGATGCAGGAAACTCGGGAACGTTCGGATCGTGAAGGCGGTTTGGAGAGTGTCGAGCGGGTATTGGACGCTTGTACGGAGCCATTCGTCGTCTCGATAGATTGGGTGACCTAAGAAGACCACTCTAGTGATTCGAGCTACTGTAGTGCGCGTAATAGTCTGAATGTCTACTACGGTCTAGTTTGAGATAAGCGTTAGAACTATATATAAATGAATAGCAGATCGAGTAGATTGCGATTGGATAGCGAGGGAAGATTTACCGTCTGCTTGCGGAAAGTTGTGCCTAAAATAGTTATTAAATTCTGCCTCAGCGAGCTCTACGTAGAAGCTAAGTCGAGGGGTCAGCTCGTTACGAAGAACACGTATGTGAAGATCACTCTTGTGTTACGCGCAACTTGTGGAACTCGATCCTGCTTTGCGGATGAAGAGCGATAGGCTAGTAGATACGATAGACTTTGAGATGCACAGGATATCTTCGTCGGGGCCAGCGATTTTTGGCGACATTCCTCGCGAAGAATCCAATCAGCATTCCCGTATTTTCTTCCGTCGACTTTTGATGGACTTGGGCCTGAATGGTTATATATCGCGTAGGCTGGACCGCGAGCCGGGGTTCTTGGACGACTTCTCCGCGCCATCTCCTGTAGCACTCCATATGGGCTCGGCCAATCGATATGGCCATTGAACCCAGTGTCCAATGTGCGGTTTATTCTAGAGAAAAGGAGTATTGGTCTTACGCCTCGTCACACTTCCTTTCGATTCAGGTTCCGACAGCGTTCCATAAACCTACTGTCGCGAGAAAGTTCCTTATTCGGCAGTAGTGGCTATGACTTCCTCTTTTGGCCGGCGCGATCGGAGACCACCCTTGCAGCTTCCCCGCAGCTTCCCCGCGGGGGCGCTACTGACATGACTATGGGGAGATGCCGAGCTAACTCCTTGACAAAATGACTTCATTACCGAAGTGCTCCTTCAAAACCACGCAAATTTAGCTCTGCCTCATACCTCGCGGCTCCGTATGCCGGTGTTAAGACCTCATCTAGCTAGAGACGCCTTTTTGGCACGCTCAACGGCGCCGAGTTCCACCATAATGGCTTTTCTCCGGGAACACTCAGGTACATATTATAGCAAGCCACCCTCCCAGAAACTCGACATCGCGTGCCTCTAAACTCCTGATCATGGTCGGTACTTGGTTTTATACAGCATTTTTTGCGCTTGCTGGCCTATGGGGCTTCAGCACCGCGAGCTATGACCCGGAATCTGCCTGCACAGTCGCCCGCTATGCGAACAAGACCCGAGTCTTCATAATGACGGACGTCTCCAACGAGCCCGACGACCAAATGAGCCTAGTCCGGCTCGTGTCCCATGCCAACGAATTGGATATCACTCACATTGCTGTCGTTACATCAACGTGGAAGAACGATTCTATCGACACTCCCTCAACCTTCGGCGTCTTGAACGGCTATAGCGAGGTCCTCGCCAACCTTAACGCGAATGTGCCTGCCGCTGGTGCTTACCCACCTGCTGAAGATCTGATTGCGAATGTCGCTACCGGTCACACGGTCTATGGCCTTGCAGCTTTGGACGAACCCTCGTTGAGCAACGCGTCTATTGCGTTGATCAACGCCACTGATGCTTCTGAACAGCCGTTATGGGTTCTGGCTTGGGGCGGTGCGAATGTGCTTGCCGAAGCCTTAAATGAGGTCAAAAAGACGCGCGTAGAGGAAGCAATTCAGGCCTTTGTGGAGAAATTGCGAGTGTACTCGATTTCAGACCAGGATGATTCTGGGCCCTGGATTCGCACCAATTTCCCGACGCTGTTTTACGTTGTGAGCCTTCATGGGTTCAGCGAGTATGTGTCAGCTACATGGATCGTACGTCCTCTCTCCAGATCCAGATGCCACGCACTGACAGATCCCAGGGTATCTCCGGCGAGCAAATTCGTCACTTCGACAAAGGTGGTCCCGATTCCAGTATAATCAGTAACGAGTGGCTACAACAACACATACGCATCGGTCAGCTTGGCTCGCACTATCTGAACTGGACCTTCCAAATGGAAGGCGATACTCCTTCTTTCCTTGGCTTACTTCCAAACGGTTTGAATTCCCCCGAACATCCGGAATGGGGTGGTTGGGGTGGCCGGTACATTCTTGCAGACTTCTCTGGGAATACCGGAGTGTACAGTGATGCAGCCGACTGGGTTATTGGCACAAATAACGACACCTTTCTCTCGAAGTACGCCACAATATGGCGTTGGCGTCAAGCGTTTCAGTACGATTTCGCGGCAAGGATGGAGTGGTCTGTCAATGGGAATGCGGCAGAGACGAATCACCACCCCGTCGTCTCAGTCAATGGCTCATGCAGCCTTGAGGCCCTGGAGATTACCTATGCTCTGAACCAATCGATCGTACTCGACGCATCGCAATCCTTTGATCCGGACAACGATTCGCTAGCTTTTACTTGGTTCCATTACCGTGAACCAACGTTCAGACTTGAAGGCGACATACCGCGTATTTCGCCGAACGCAACTTTTACAACTTTAAACTCAGCAGGAAGTATTGTTGAAGTAACTCTGGATGTAGTGACAAACACTGTAAGTCCCGCGACAACGTATAAGTTTTACTGGGACCTCTGGCTGATTGTTAATGTGCAGACTCTTCATATTATCTTGAGTGTGGAAGACGCGGTCGACATACCTTTGACAACCTACAAGCGTATCATCTTAACGCCGCAAGCGTGATGATTCCCAGGACAAAGGATGATTTGGACCAGGACACTGGATCGCTTCAGTCTGCACTAGGTAGTCAAGTTTTACCGTATCATAAGTCGGCTTTGGCCCGTGATGTGGTAATGCTCCAGCTCTCGATGCGCGGCAGATACACAATATCATTTTTAGCTCGAACTTCGCATTATAAACAGATTGCCGTGTTTTTGAACATAAATACATTTACACTTCAAGAATCAGTGCTGCTGCTAATAAAGAAAGCTCGCTGCAAGAGGGACGAGGTAGACACCTAATGATTTATTCCTGGTCCGGACGAATAACGTTCAGCATTCCCCCATCAATCAACACATCCCGCATAGTTTCCGCGCTCTTTATCCTAATATCGACATAGCTCTCCGGCGAGTAGAAGGCCGTATGTGGTGTTATTACCATCCGTCCCATCAGCCACTCTTCTCGATTGCGATACGCCTGTATCAGTGGATGCGCTCCGACTTTTGGTATCGGCTCGATAGGCAACACGTCAAAGCCGACAGCCATCAAGTTGCCTTCCTTTAGACAACGCTCGACGCCATCAAGATCCACGATCTCGCCCCTTGCGGTGTTGACGAGTATCGAACCGAATGGCATAAGTGAGAGCAGCTCGTAGCCGATCATGCCCCTTGTTTCTCGCGTACAAGGACAATGCAGACTTAGTGTTGTACTCCGTCTGAATAACTCTTGGGTATCTTTGACTCGCTCCAAACCCAGTGCCTTATCAACGCCATTCAAGAGGTAAGGATCGTAAAAGATCACGTCCCAACCAAAAGCTTTTGCGCGCATTGCAGTCGCCATGCCTATCCTCCCAAGTCCCAGGATACCGAACGTCTTGGCCTGAATGCGGTGGATCAGAGGCGAAGGAATGTACAGCCACGATGGCGTCTCGGTGAAGCGCTGCATGTCGTGATGCAGAGCGACACCTCGTCGTAGAGTAAGTGCCAGAGCAAGGGCGTGGTCGGCAATTTCGCAGGTCCCGTAGTCAGGAATGTTGCATACTGTGATGTTGCGTTTGGCGAGAGAGACTCGATCTAGACGGTCGTAACCAACGCCCATCCTCAGGACAATTTTCAATTTTGGGAAGAGGTCTAGGTCTGCTTTGGTGAGGGGCAGCCGAAACAACATGATGCCCTGAACTTGGTTCCGGAGCGATTTGTCGATTGCTGACCAGTGCTTTGGTATCTCTGTGACGGTTGGAGCGAGGTTCGTTTGCACATAGTTGACGTAGTAAGCTTGTCCTTCTTTGGATTTGAAGATCTCGTGCTCGACGGTATCATCCTACGATGGATCGTTAGCGTCGCCTGCAGAGGAACCCGAGTAGATGTACCGGCCACATGCCCTCGGCATGTATGATCGTGTACGTAGGCTTAGCATGCGTGCCATTGGTCAATGGCGCACCGACATGCTGGGTTGCCAGAGAAGACTCCATGGTGGACTTGAAGAGCAAGAGAGTGTTGAGGAGCGAAGAGTTTGAGACTCAGCGCTGTCCTCGTGACCCTTCCCAGCTGACTCTAGCGGTCAAGCCGTCATTTCTCCTCATCAGGCCGTGAAGTAAGACTAGTTCCGATGCGATCCGATGTTCCGACGTGCTTCCTTCCAACATTGTGGGGACGACTTGTGGAGACGAAGGGCCCAGGGCCTTGCACGACATCTGCAGATCGATAAGAATAATTGATACGCGCATGGAGCGCTTCTTTGTACCTGCTTCGTTGCACCTAGCTCGGTGGAAAGAAGTCCGAAGTGCGGAAGCTGAGGGTGCGACCCCGCCGTGACGTTTCCTCGGTTTACTGTATCCGAACTAGCGGATCCATCTCGTGGCTCAACTATCAACTATCGTCAACTTCTGAGCTTCACGATTCAATTGGTATCTTGTGTGTTGACGCTTCGCTCTGCTATCGTTTATTGCTAGTCTATTCAATTAATTCGCGAAGAGGAGTTGCACCTCCATTGTTCAGTCAACATGCCCTTCGACACGCCCCTCAGCACGATCTTCCAGAAAGGCTCAACAGCTTTCGGCTTCTGGCTCACGTGAGTGCTTTTGTCCTTGCCTGCTTGCCGAAAATTTGCATCGGTTGAACTTACTGACCATGCAACAGCCTCCCATCCGCAGGTGTAGCAAAGACCATCCTCCGCCCGAGCGGCAACCAGTTCTCTTGGGTCCTCATCGACGCCGAGCACGGTCTGATAAACGATACACACTACTACGAACTCATCAACGCCGTCGCGTCAGAGGGTACAAGTCCGATTGTGCGCGTGCCGTGGGGAGAGGAATGGATGATCAAGAGGGCGCTAGATGCAGGCGCTCATGGAGTAGTGACACCGATGTGTCATTCTGAGGAAGACGCGAAGAAGATTGTGAAATATTCGAAGTACCCTCCCGTTGGCACGCGCGGGTATGGACCGATGTTTGCATCGCATTCGATATCGGGAGTTGTTGGTGCGCAGTACGATGATAATGCGGATAAGAGCTTGAGCGTGATTGTCCAGATTGAATCGAGACCTGGAGTCGAGAACGTGGAGAAGATTGCTGGAGTAGACGGCATTGATGTATTATTTATCGGTGAGTTGCTCGTTATATGGGCGATAGGTTAGGGTCTCGGCTAATCGACCTGTGTGTAGGGCCTTTTGATCTTGCTAAACAGATGGGTGTCCAACGTGGTGGTGAGGAGCACGAAGCTGCCATTCAGCGCACGTTGAAAGCTGCACACGATGCAGGCAAGAAAGCAGCCATTTTCTGTAAGTCCTTTATCTAGATTTTGGGTATGACACAAGGGTGTTCTGACTAGATTTACAGGCACAAGTGGCCAGGACGCCGACAACCGTCGACAGCAAGGATTTGACATGATTTCAGTCATCACAGATATAGCAGTGCTGGCAGAAGGTATGATCGACCAATTGAACGTAGCAAAGGGCAAATCACAAGAAGAGAAGAAGCCAAGGGAAGGTTATTGATGGGTTGGTAGAAGGTTAGCCGTCCCCAATTTCGTGCTAATGCATAAGTCTTACGATGGCTGCCTGGCCCAGTTTTCGGTCGAACGTGCATACTTTGTTGCCTCCAGAGCTTTGAGGGCTATTGAATTCAGGTCGGATACCACATACCGTACGAGATTTTCGGAATTCGAATCAGCATTATAGAAGCACCTTTGACAGCTAACCAAGGATCCACCTCTGTAGCAGTTGAGGTCCGAAGTGCTTTTAATATTTGGACCACTACTCCGGGTGTCAAGTGCATGATCGTCCGCATCATGTCCATAATGCTCGGCAAATTTGCCAGCACGGCGAAATTGGCCGTAGGCAGCAGCGCTGCTTCATCCATGATCCCCACGGAATCCCCACGGAGATCCTTTCAGCATGTTTAAGTCGGCCAATTTGACGAAATCAGTTTGTACATAAATAAGATCCACAACCAACTTTGTTCTTCGCATTTCAACACAGGGCAGCCTTCTTATTATCAGTCTATCTGCAGTATCCTAGCCACTCCATTCTCGACGAAATCAACACTGATCACCGACATGCCATCCACCTCCAAAACAATTGCACTTATCTCGGGAGGCAACGCAGGCATCGGCCTTGCCGTAGCGACCCAGCTCGCTAAAGACCACGGCTATCACGTAATCATCGGCAGCCGCAACGAATCCGCCGGAAAAGACGTCGCTGCCACCCTCGTCTCCGATGGCTTTTCCGCTTCAGCAGTCCAGCTAGACGTCACATCCGACACCTCGATCGAGATAGCCGTGCGCAAAATCAGCGAAGAGTTCGGAGTCCTGGACGTCCTGATCAACAACGCCGGCATCCTGATCGACACCCTCGAAGGAAACGAAAAGCCCAAGACCCGCGAGCTCTTCAACCAGACCTACAACACGAATGTCACTGGTGCGGCCTGCTTGACGGAAGCTTGTCTGCCTCTGCTGCGCAAGGCTTCTGTGCCGCGTGTCATCTTCGTGAGTTCGCGTATGGGCTCCGTGTCCGAGGCGACAAATAAGGAGACCTTGTACTACAACATCGATTACAAGGCGTACGACGCGAGTAAAGCAGCGGTGAACATGTTAGCGATCAACTACGCTAGGATTCTTGAGGATGTTGGGGCAATGGTGAATGCGGTGTGTCCGGGCCTGGTGCAGACGAAGCTCACGAAGTTTCATCCGTATGGGACGTCTGTAGAGTTGGGGGCGGTGAGAATTGTGCAGCTAGCGACTGCTGAGAAGGGTGGGCCGACGGCGACGTTCTCGGATAAAGATGGAGTTGTTCCTTGGTAGAAAAGCACAGCGACGAGACGCGTAAGAGCGTATAGCAGATGGATATTTACACCATAGTGCCGACTAGATTCAACATCGAGCCTAGATTATCGACGCCCGCGTTCCATTTGTCGAGCTTCTGTGCATTCGCTGGCAGATATGCAGCTTGCTGTGCGTCGACCAGGTCGCCTAGAGTGGCTAGCCCACTTGCCTGCAGATTGAGGGTCGCTTCGTGCTCGACTTCCCAATCAGTCTGTGAGCGAGCCTCCCAAAGCGATTTAAGACCGGGAAGCGAGAGTGCACGAAAGCTTTGCGAAGGATCGCATGGGATGCCTGTTTTGAGGCATACTACGCAGCCTATGAGAAACCAGAGATGCGCAAGTCTGTAGGCGCGGAGTATGTCAGCAAGGAAAGTAACATGGAGACAGCAAGATGTTTGTACATACCTTCGCTGCGATTCTGCGAATATCCATTCCTCCCAGTTCGAACTTGGATGAGACAGCTCACTTAGCCTAGTCCATCCCGTGCCCACTTCTTTAAATAAGACGTACAGGTTCTTCACACGTTAGTCTTCAAACTTATATGTGTAACCAAGAGCTTACATGGATAGCCATAAGTAATTCTAGACTGTTTTGTTCGCTCTCAGGGGATTGATCGACGATGCACATAATCAAGTAAACCATGCAAGCTTGTATCGCAGCAAGGAGTTCATATTGGGACATATTGTACATCTAAATCTGGTCAGAATGAGAAACTATGGAGGGAATATCGTTACTCGCCTCATTGATGAATCGACGATACTCCGCTCTAATGGTACACCAAAGGAAAGGTCTTGTCTCCGGCATTCGTGAAGCAAACATGTGCGAAATGCTCATGCAAGTTGACAATGCCTCTGGAAGAGAGGTTTTGGGTGGGTTTGAGAGGAGATGAGCATGAGAGTGGATAAACCAAGGGAATGTATTCCTTCTTAGCATCATTGTCGGTAAAGCTCTCAAAGCTTGGATGATAAGATTGGCATTGTGCTGCGCGTGTGGTTTATATGTCTTGATCATTGCGAACATATTCATTTCAGAATCGCGCTCGACAATTGACGTATCGCTCATTACCAAGAGGGTGGAGACGCCACCGCGTGACCAAGTGCACCAAGACGGTGCTTTCTGGTCGAGTTTGCTCAGATGAGCCAATGAGTTGTCAGGCAGACATGGTGGCGGGTTGGTTATATAATCCTGAAGTACGGTAAACCCATCTATATTGAAGGGTTCATCGAAGATAAAAGGCTGCATGCTTAGGTCCGCCTGCAGAGAGCCATTGATCTCGAATGATTGAACGAAGATATCATTATCAACTGGCTCGCGATCGACACTGGCAACGTCTGCAAGAGACATGACTACCTCATCGGAGCGTGATGTTGTAGGCAACGCTCGACTGCCTTCTTTGGGCGATACAACATACGAGCATTCGATTCCTTTCTTCATACAGCGTGAACAAGGCGTATCAAAGCTGCATTTTGTTTTGGCCGCGTTACAGGCACGACACGATCGAGGTCGCTTGCGCACACGGCTACCACAGTAGCGAAGATGACGCTGCCGTGAGGACTCTGTTGAACAAGTCAGGCCGGACAAAGTCGCATCAAAGGATGAGGTCCTAAAGCAAAAACCTACCACTAACATAGGGCTTGTCGCAAAGATGGCACAGGTAGATGTTGGTTAGCGGTAACGAACTTGTAGCTGCGTTCGAGAGGGAGGTTTCCTCCTCCATCGTATAATAGACGTTCAATTGGAGTTTTGATATATGATGTGAAAGTTGAGGTGCAAGTTGCAGGCGTATAGATTTCGAGACTGCTGATTAATTCTCAGCAACGGCCAAATTGGCCGGAGTTGCCGTCAGCTATGCCACTTCGGGTATTACCGTTCGAGATGAAACGTAAGACTCATACTGCCTATTATTTCGCCTTCAACTCCGCAGCGACCTCAACATAGGACCCCATCAAAAGATCGTCAACGAGGCCGATCTCTTTGGCCTCCCAGTCGAGCTCTTTCCTGGCTTTTGCACTCGTCGCACGATTCTTAGCTCCCAGAAACAGTCCCAAGAATCCAACTTTACTCTGCACCTCCTCCATCTCGACTGCCTTGACTGGCAACTTCAGTGTTGTGGCCATTGCTTCCACCCAATCCTTCTGCCGCACGTATGTGGGGTTCGTGCAGTTGTATGCCTCCCCTGGTTTTGCGTACTTGATGGCTGCCAAGTACATACGCGCCGCGTCATCGACGTGGATATTGGCCATCTCGCCGTTCGGATTCGAGTTGAAGTATAGGGCTTCCCCAGCAGCAGCGAAACGCTCCATAAACATCCTCATTCCGGAGCCGCCACGACCATAGACGAAGCCTGAGAGTCGAATGGCGCAGACGCGAATGCCCTTGTCTGCTTGCGAAAGGGCGTACTGTTCAGACACATAGCGTTTGATCGGAGTGTTCGTCATAAGTGGGGAATTCTCATCCGTTTCCTTTCCTTCTGGATCCGGTGCAGCAGCCAAGGACCCTGAAGAAGTGATCAATGGCTTCCCGGTGCCCTTGATGCCTGCTACAAAGGCATCAATTGCCTTGCGATCCGCATCAAGAACGATGTCGTAAGAAGAGCCGATATTGTCCAAAAGGGTATCTGCGAGATGAATAACAATGTCTGCGGCAGCGGCTTCGCGGGTCAGAACGTCTAGAGAAGATACATCGCCACGGACAGGCGTGGCTCCAAGAGCCTTGGTCTTCTCAGCGGTCGCGTCGCTACGGGCGAGACCGCATACTGTGTAGCCTTCCTCGATCGCAAAAGTCGTGATACGAGAGCCGATGTAGCCACTGGCTCCAGTCATGAAGATGCGCTTTCCAGACATTGTGAAAGCTTCGATAGGGAGACCTGTGTATGCAATTGCTGAAAGGATTCGGAATTGGAGCAAAGCTGTTGAGTAACCGTTGATGCGCTCTCAAGCCTGCTGATACGATTCTTATATATTCGGCCCTTGCAGTCTATGATTGCGGATGCGCGATGAAAGGTCGTTCCATTGCGGACTTAATTTTAAATCACGGAGCATCTCAGCGATAGAATCCATTTCGTCTTTGGAGTTGTGAGGAAGCCTGGCTGTCGTCCAAGACTATCGGCGGCGCATCAGAAGATAAGACGCCGACGAATACGACATCGGGTTACAACTCACCTGAACGTGAAGCTAGGATCGCGCAGTAATACGAGGCAGGGTTAGTGCGCATTGTTGATTTGATTCAAGCGGTCCTAAGCGGCGAGGCTGACCGGCGAGATGGTGTCCCGCCGAAATGGCGATGTCGGTGATAGCCGGAGATAACATTCGATTCAGTACGAAATAGTACCTTCCCAGTCAAGTCGTAACCTTGGAACAGCTTCGATGTTTCAATCCATGCGTAAGCTTTAAGCTCACCCCAAGATCAAATTCTCTATCCATCTTCGCGTCAACATATACACCTTTTTTTCATTAGTACCGCTGCCATTACTCTTCTACATCGATCCCTTCCTTAAGCTCATCTTCTGGTAAGCTTTAATTGAGCAGCATATACTCGATAATCGTTAGGTTGGGAAAGTTGTATCCTAAGATCTCAGAAAGCTCACCCGTTACCGATTGTTGTGCGAAGTGAGATTGACGCATCCTTCGTGAGATGTCGACGGTTGATGGGGAGGTATTTTGTGTGAACCAACGCGTTAGTGTCTCCCATATAGAATGTTATTTAGGTATGCTGGCTTTAATATACGTATCTGGCATTTTTTTCTTCAACATCTCAAAGGGGGCGATTATCGCCCCCTCGTTGACCATGGTCCAAGAATACGCGTCGCTGTGATCAAGCCAGATAGATTAAGCTTGAAGCTTTGATATTTGAGCAAGTTTTTGCCACCATGAGGGACTCGAGGTGCTTTGGAAACCGGATTCCAAATCTGGGGTCGTAGAATATTTATCTAACGCCAAGCAGGCTCGGTAAGGGAGCCGAATCATTATGTTGAATTTCTTCGCATTCTTGAAACAAAGTATTCAAGTTTGTAACAATTTACATCGAACAAACCACCAAGAAGTTTAGAACATCGATGAACTTCGCTTGGCATGTTCATTGAAGTCCGCCCAAGTATCAAAGCTTTTTCTCCTTCACCAATGCTGTCATCGAGTATATGTTCACACCCCAGGGGAGATCCCAAGAGGTCAGCGATCGCCGCCTCAAACAGACTATGCGACGACTTCATTTCCAAAATCCTTGTCCCTGGAATGCTTCGTACATCTAGACAATTGAAATTTGCCGCTGCAAATGCTGACATGAAGCTACTTTGGGGCATCGAGATTGGCGTAGACCGCATGTCTGATCTCGACCGTTTCGAAAAAGACTCAGTCAATTTGAGTGTCAACATGAAGATCATCGCATTTGATCTCGACATTTTGGTTGATAAATCGTAAAGAAGGCGGCAGGCGTTTGATCGAATCGAGCTTTTGTTGTAAGGACAGATTTATCCAGGCACACAGTGAACGCGTAATGCGGCGCACCGCAGGGCAACTGCGGAGCAGAGGTCTGAGCGGACGATTGTGAGCTGGGGCGCTTTTTGATACTATTCTCCCACTATTATTGACGCCTTCGCGAAAGATTGGCAAGCACATCCGCAAGTTGTACACAGCTAATGTGAACAGACCACCAGAACTGTATGTTCAGCCCTCAGATCTGGGGTATACTACAGTAAGTCTCGTTCAACTGTTCCTGTAGGTCCCTCTCATATTTGTCTACATCAACACCCCTCCTCCACATAGCACGCTGTTCCTCTAATGCTTCTGCTTCCTTTCCACTCTTCCACTGTCGACTCACTTCTTCGTGTCCATGGCCTCTGAGTCTAAGATGTGAATCAAGGGCGAAGTACAACAAGTCTTGCATTCCCGGATTCGGGAAATCAAATTTGCGAATTACGCTACCGTCGTTGGAAGAATCAGCGAAATACGACTGACGTTCTCGTCGCGTGATTTCGAGGCTGGAAGAAGCACTTTCGTCGTCCATGAAGTGCCGCTCAGGCGTTTCGTACTTTGGATGGAGATTTGGGAGATTGATCGATACAGTGGTGTTAGGGCGCATCACGGACAATGCCTCGATCGACGATGCAATATCTCGCTCATTTACGATGCTCCAGGATGATGGGTCATCGTGATCCAGCCAGACATTCACGTTGCGAAGGCTTTTAACGTTGGCCAGAGATCTCCAGGCTAGCTCCCACTGCTGCATTTGCAACGGGTCATCTGAGGAATCATCAAATGCCAGAGCAAAAGACAATGGAAGCCGAAGGATGACGCTGAGGTGCCGAACGTCGAGAGCTGAAATCATCATAACGACAGGTTCAGAAGCCGTTGGTTCCTCCAGTCTTCGTCCAATCGCATCGAGCGTCTCGATGTCGTTGATGAGGATGTTCGCTTTATTCGCCAGGAAGCTTGATAGGTCGATACAAACCCTCTTGCATACAAGAAGCACATCAACCAAGTCTATCGTCTTATTCTCCTCTTCCAGCTCACTCCAGCCCAGCGCTATCTCTTCGCAACACCAGTGCTCGGCAAAAGTAGACCGAAGACGCCGTGCCTGTAGACCTAGCTTCTTTGGCCTATCGTGCGAGCAGTCCCACTCATTCTCGATGGATACTATGTGATCTTGCTCACGAGGGTTGTCCCCTATTGCGCATCGAAAAAGCCGAGACCGGTTTTTCTTGGAAACGACATGTATGTGTTTTGGAAGGTCGAGATAGGCATAGATTGCGTGGCGAATCTCTGTCGGGGTTCTGAACAAGCCGCAACCCAATTGCGGGTCCATGTTTCGATCGTGCTCCTTAGAAATGATCGCTTTGATTCTGTACGCAGACGAGAATAACTAGGAAAGAGTCCGAAGTTGGTGCAGGTTCGTCAATGCTCTATGTCTGGTCGATCCCCACCTAAGCTTTTGGGTGCGTAGGTAGTCAGATGCGGCACAGTACACCGCCAATTGCGGGGTCGACCCTCCTCAGAGCGAAAAAAAACACTTAGTCCGTGCTCCAGAGCTCTTATCCAAACGAAGTCAAACTCTTACAGGTATCCTCCATTATGAGCATGCGCTGTGCCGCGCGTTGTCGCACGTTCAACTTTGAAGAACTTAGGGTTAGAATACACATGAGTGCCACGATGTCCGCTTTGCCTAATTACTAGACTCCACTCTCTTACCAGTCTAGTCCCTTATTCTATTCGTCTTCTTAAGTTCGCTAGGCCTTGCACGCACCCTAAATCTTCTACTATCGTAGTAATGGGCGAACCGTGAACCTTTCTAATGTGTCCGTCGTAGTGAGAGTCACCTAGAACGTGAAGGGCGAACTCTTGGTTATAAATGGAAAACTAACGACTCTGATAGACTACCGAATAAGAATTATCCTTACTCTATACAGTATGGGCGCAAAAGGCGCACTCACCTTGTGGATATGACTGGACGTATGGAGAGCGAGAGTTTAGGGGAAGACGATTAGGAAGATTCTGAAGCTCATAATTCAGTCGCTCCGGCTAGTCCTTCGAGGTGGATGTGGTTTGCGATCAATCGCGAATCACGCTGCATACTCTCTACTGAGGCTATCCGATGTATTGACAACTGCGTCAATTGGGCAGACATCGTTGTGGCAGATCTCGATTCGTTGCCTAAAATTCCTGCCTCGTATCATTACCCTAGAGTTGACCTGCGTCTCTCACTATTTGGGTGTCGAGCTATCGATACGGCGCCAACCGAGTCATATCGCGGACCTAAAATCGACGATGCACACAAGCTTGGAGGTCGGTCGCGAAATTGAGGAGTCTACAAGAGGTTGCCACATATATGGGTCGTACTAATTCGTCGCTAGAAAAACTACGTCAATGAGGGCGCCATTATAATGTTTGCCATTGAAACCTTAGATGGGCGAGATCTGTACCTACCGACCTCCAGTGACTCTAACAATCCAAGGGGTCCTCTCATCGCCACTTCGCACCCGCCTGTTCGCTGTCTCGCGTTGTGATAATTTGTAGAAACCTCCGAGAGTAACTCAATGGTCTCGAGCTACATTATTCCTAGGTTGTGCTTTCCCATCACTTCCGTGTCGTCGAGTTCGCGCGGATGATGGACGACCGATATTCGTGGAGGCGGTAAGGAGAAGGCGAACGTCGCAGGTAGAGGGGCGGCCATACTGTAAGTGTAGATGCGTAGATACGGGAGAGGTCCCAGGAGTAAGTATTGCGGAATCAATGACTACTGCAGTCCCTGACCGTTTTAAAGGAGCTACTTTTCATCGTGGAGCGAAATCATGGAAGGCCAAGTTCCGAGAGATGATTGGTCAATGCTCGCTTCGTGAGACATACTAGTCCAGTCACCTTTACTGGCTCATGTTTTACATCGTCGTTCAACATCACGTCACGGTGTGAGTAAGTAGAGTAAGCATACGATATATCGTTGGAGGACTTCATCGCATGATTTTCCCCGTATCCATCCCCTCGAAGGTCATGCAGTCGTCGTTGAATCTATGTAAAGCGCTCGCGCATCTGGTTGTAGGAAAAAGCTTGGTCTAACTACAGGCCTGACGTCAAAGCTTGAACGTCATGTGTAACGACTCCACAAGCGCGTGCACACGCCTCTGAAGAAAGTTTATTACTATGACTGAGCTTAGAGGAGGACTCTTTACTATAACTAAGACTCGGTAGTCACAAGACGTAACTTGATAAATAAAAATATAAAGCTTCCTTAATAGATTATAAGGAAGCTATATTCTAAAAGACTTTTATAATTAATATATTATGTAGATATATAAGACATAATTAATAAACTATATTTACTATTTACTATCTCTTCTAGTTATTTCTATAGCTTTTTAGCTTAAATAAAGATATAGAAGAGATAATTTATAGAGTAAGAAATAAGTATAGTAAATTTTAGTAATAAGAATACTTAGTATCTCTTAAATAACCAAAGAAAAGTATTAAGTAAGTATTAACTTATATTAAAATCTTAAGACGCTAGAATAGTACTTGTCTACAACCTAAAATTAAGGCGCGAATTATCGGCCGGTACGAGATACAACTGATGTCGGCTAGATTATCACAAATCTAGGAGAGCGCATAATACAAACTTCTTCTTCTATTAACAGAGTCATGCGATAGCACGTGCCTCCTATCGTATATGTTGTGCTACGTAATAGTATAGTCAACTTGTTCAGAGTCGAGGCCAATGACACATACCACTTCGACGCAACTGTCCTATGACTTAATGACTCTTGGCACCTCACAGTTGTGTCAGCCATGACTCGTAGAATCGAGCAGTATAAATATTCCTAACGAGAGTACTTCACTCCTCAATTTACCAAACATTTTCAGTATCTTTATATACTCCAAAACAATCTGTAATTCCGAATCAATCACCACTTAATCCGCACAATAATATTAGAAACGAGCAAGAAACCCTAAGGTGGTCAAACGAGTTCCAAACACAGTCAGTCATGGAAGGTAGACCAGGAGAGTCAAGCACAGGAGGAAACTCGGGGCACGAGCGTGTAGCAGAATGGATTGACCTTCCTCAACCTGGGGATGAAGAAGCAGAAGAATCCCAAGATATCGAGCATGAAAAGCTCTATAACGGGGAACAGCACAGGATCCTTAGGGAATTGAGGTGGAGATATGTGAATGGCATACTCGAGGATCTTGAGGTAGTGGATCGAGCTGGCCGCAAGGTGCCATCACAGGCAATAATGCTAGGATCTATGACAAAAAAGACTTTCACCCCGGAACCTTATTATCACCTTCGAGGATACCTTGAACAACACCCGGAAGCCTGTACGATGGACTTTCAATACCGAAGGCGTTTTCAGTTCGACAAATGGCCTGAAGACGAGAAGCCACCTTATAGGACAATATTCGAGGAGATTGAGACAAAGCGCAGGCTCACCACGTTTCGGGCTGAGATTGTTGAATTCCTTTCGAAGATCGAGAGCGCGTCAAGAGAACTTGGACAGAAACAACAGTCGGGTTGGCCAGAGATCGCGAAAACCGAGTATGTCCTTTGCCTGGGTATGGGCCTTATTACCAAAGCTCCAAGTCCCGCCGACGTGGTTGAAGCCACGGTTGCGAGATATATGATGGCCAATCAATTGCGGCTAGCACTTGAAACAATGCTGGGGAAAAGAATAGGCGTAGTCATTCAGCGTCCCTTCAGTCACGAGTCGGAAAACGAGGAGGAGTTCCAAAACCAGTTGTTCAACCATATTCCCCATGTTGATCACGCTGATGTGAAGATCACATACGTGGATCCCCTCTTGGCGCACCAAAACCTTGGTGCCAGAGCAGCTGTTGTCTCTGTCATTCCTGATGATGATGTTTTCCCAACATTACGATGTCTGAGTGGATCCCTACCTATCGCGAGAGGCTCTCCATCGTTGATTTTGCACCAAACCTTCGAAGAATATCTTGATCTCAATCCCAGCGAAGATCGACAAGGGGTTGAAAACCTGCAGAAGAAATATGATAGTCGACAGTTCACAGTCAAACCTATGCCTCTACTCAACTTATCTATATACAATAAATTACCGCCCGGAAGAAAGCGAGATTAGTAGGTCTTACAGCCAGAAATCGTGAAAACCTAAGGAGTTTTCCGCAATTGGTCCTCGGCCCGAGCCTCAATCATTCTAATTAATCCACCACAATGAAGATTCAAAATTGTTTCAGGGGATCACTTTTAACACTCGTTTATAGATTTTCTCTTTATGTTATGGTTTTAAGTAGATATCACTAAAAGCCTACAGTCCTTTCCTGCCTCGAGAAGACCTGAGAGCAACTGCTTATCAAATGAAAATTCAGACATGGCGTTTTGCGAGCGGACCTCAGTTGTATAAATTGTACTCTCTGATTAAAGTTATAGACATTTCATTTCAAATCGAATGACCCTTAGTAAAGATAATTGCACTAACCATTGCGCTCAATACCAATTGAGCAGTACTAAGTTGTTGACTCTTAAGAATCGTACGCATTACATCTGCACATATGTGTTCACCAAACCTAATCTCTGTACTATCCTTTGACCATAATCGTCTCAATTAGAGAAGCATTAAGCCTCAGACATCTAATGAATAGACTTGAGACCTGCTTCAAGTCTTATCAAAGCGCTCGTACAAAGACTGTATCAGCTACAGGCTGGCTTCAATAATGTACATACAAACTGATGAGCTAGCGTCTTCAAAATGAAGAATCCAATATAGTTGTCGAACCCATGTTAAAGAATATCTCGATAGCCAGGTTTGCGGCACCCATGCGGCCAAGTGATGCGTATAACCGGCCACCCAAGGGCTCGGCGTCGACTAGTACATGCATCGACTCTGTTCAAACGCCCAGTAGCACCCCCATCGCCGACACCGACTGTAGCATTTGAGAATATCTGCGAGCTCCAATTTGCCGTGTCTCGCAGCCCAACATCTTTAGGGTGATCAGGGATTGCAGATATCCCCAGTCGATACCATCGTTTCCAACTTTTTATTTCTTCGACCCTCAAAAGACCACATCACTCTTAAATTCCTCCCTCGAATCCAGCGAGCACCTCGAGCACTCGCAAACATGCTTCATAACGATCACATTCGGGCCGACGATAGAGCTGATATTCGGTGAAGAAATGACTCGTGGCTTTTCGCTCGGTTCGATGACTTCAGCATGACCGCATCCGTAACTAATACCGTTGGTATAATAGTAATTTCGGGGTAGTTACTCGACTTACCAATTCAGTGTAGATAGAAGCCGAGCAGTGGGTTGTGTTAAGACGCGATCGACGGTGAGACTCGCTCTGCGCGCTAAGGTTCCGGCTCTGGGTCGGGGAGTTGCTAGGAGGTTCCCCATACGGAAGACTTGTTTGGTGCGTTTGGGTTGTACCTAAGCGGTGCAGACTAAGAGCTGGTGAGTTGGGGAGTAACTTGACCCTGGACTCCAATTGCTGTTATATTTGTGATGCCTTCAATCGTGCGCATTGCACGGACTATATAATGATTACATCTGCAATCGTGTATTTCTGGCTTTCGCGCAGCAGTTGCCCCAAAAATGTGTGGTGAGTGGCTGTGTTGCAGCTTCGGCCGGACGGCAAGTGCGCAGGACTTCAAGTCGGAGATGCAACCAGAGCCGCTAGCAAGTCCGTCAGCGCAGCCTATCTACCCCTCCTCGGCCGACTCATATACACGCAAACCGCGAACTTCAAAAAGGAAGCAATTGTGACCAGAATTCAATTCTGAGGCATTCGATTGACCGCTACAAATAGATGGCTAGGTCAATAGTCGAGCACAGCCCTTTCCATTACTTTGTGCTGGGATTCGGACTGATCACTTTATCCGGGAATCTCCTCATGATGTCCGCAATATGATCAATGGGTGCAAGAAGCAAGCCCAACGGTCCCTCAAACAACGGATTCTCTCCTGCACTCGGATGAGCTCTTGATGGCACCAAGGCCTTCAGCATCCCGAAGTTCTTCGCCATCGACTCCGAATACCCCGGGTGTTTAGCAAGCGCCTCCTCCAGAGCTGGCAGGTCGGATTGCTCTTCATCTTTGATGTGTTCTTTGAGTGAAGTCATGAGCTCTTTGAGATGAGGTACGTATTTGGGATCGGAGGATGACATGTTTTGGAAGACTTTGAGCATCTCTTTGACCTGCAGCAGGAATCAGCATCATTGAAAGTGTGAGGACAGTCGACGTACCTCATGATGTTGCTTGCGATCGGATTCCGCCATCTCTTTGCCTTTGTCGCCCAGATACTTCTCGAAAGCTGGATAGACGAGAAGCTCTTCGCCATGCGAATGTCGAGCTAGTTCCCAAGTGAACTGGTTGCCGAAGCGTTGTTGGTGTTCAGGATCAGAGGTGCTCACGACTTCGTTGTAGTGCGATTCGATCTCTCGATGGTCCTCTTTGAGCTTTTGAGTGATTGTGGATGCTGCTCGAGCTGTAGCTCCGATTTGAGCTGATCTTTGCTTGAGGGGAAGGCGTAGGACAGGGCGGAGACCAGTCCGTAGGGCAGGTGATGTGAATGTGTGAGTGAAAGACATCTTAAATGTTGTTCTAGGGAAGAGTTGGAATACTGATTATTGGGAACATGCAATGAAGGCATAGAAGGGATGTTATAGGTCCGCAGGGCAGGATCAGAGGACTGTGTAACACAAAACGTCATAGAGGTCATAGCAAAGACGCCTCCCCAAACACGACTTCATGTCTCGACACGAGAGGACCTGGAGATAATTACTCTATCCTACCCCGCTGAGCAATGCTATTCAGGCCATTGGTAGATTCATCAAGCTCGTGATGACGTAACCGGATACAAAGGACTGCCAAGCTGAAAGAGTCGTCAACAACACGCACGAGTGACGGAGCAGAATGCCATGACGGAAACCATGCGAAAGTCCCGAGAAGTCGATGTCCGTCCAAATGCCATGCCGTCCTTCCAATCTGCGGAGCTGATTGGTTGGACCCTGGTCCGCGGACAGCGCCAGGTCGCCTGACGTCGTGCTGTAATCCCTCCGCAACTACGCGTCCTACCACATACGCGCAAAGAAAGACCCGACGAGGCTCGTTCCGGTGAGGAGCAAGTCGACGATACATCACGATGACCCGAATATGTAGTAGACAGCCCGGAATCGACGTTCCCCGCATCTCGTGCCGTTGCCTCAAGTCCGCGACTCTTCCACTTGCAGTTCGCGATGGAGATCCCAGCAAATTTGACATCCAAATTGCCATCCATAATGGCTCCATCGTCTACCAACGCGAACACGAACCAAAATGACCCTGTGCAGCATCCGCTGCAGGCGACTGCCATGGCTATCAAAGGCGCTGCCAGAGGCGAAGGTCGTGCCCCTCGCATGAGCCACATGCAGAGCGCAAATGAAGGACCGGCAGATATCATCGCGAAGGTCTCTGGAGCTGTTCAGGGTGGCATGCGCGAAGATGATAGCGAGTACTTTACGAACAATGAAGGCATCCCCTTCCCGGATCCGTGAGTTGAAGTCACTGTTAGACTTGGAACTGCGGCTGACTTGCCATAGCGCCCATAGCAAGACCATTGGAGGCATTCCGGTAGCCAGTGATATCTTTCTGTTTCAGTTAGTAACTCTGTCTAATTAACGTTTGGAAGCCAGAATTAATGTATTGGATTAGGAAGCAGCAGACGTTCAATCGCTCCAAGAACCTTGAGCGAATGGTGCATCCATGCGGATCAGGCGCATTCGGTTACTTCGAATGCACGAAGGATGTCACTGGGCTTACAAAAGCCAACTTCCTGTCAAGCGTGGGTGAGAAGACACCTGTATTCACTCGCTTTTCCACGGTCACACTCGGCCGCGAGTTCCCAGATGAAGCTCGCAACCCCCGAGGTTTCGCGATCAAGTTCTACACCATGGAAGGCAACTATGACATTGTAGGCCTGAACTTCCCCGTCTTCTTCTGTCGCGACCCTATTCAAGGGCCAGATGTCATTCGATCGCAGTCTCGCAACCCTCGAAACTTCCTCCTCGACTACGATGCGCTCTTCGATCTGCTAGCCAATACTCCTGAGGGCAACCACGCTGGGCTCATGTTCTTCAGTGATCATGGTACGCCTCAAGGATGGACTCACAACCACGGCTATGGCTGCCATACATTCAAGTGGGTCAACGCTGATGGAAAGTTCGTTTACATCAAGTACCATTTCCTTGCCGATCACGGCCAGAAGCAATTCACCCAGGAAGAGGCCACCAAGATCTCTGGTGAAGACCCGGACTACTCCAAACGCGAGCTCTGGGAGAGGATCGAAGCTGGCAACGAAGTCACCTGGACGGCTCATGTTCAGGTCATGCAACCCGAGGACGCCGACCCTGAGAAGCTGGGCTTCGATCCGTTCGATGTTACCAAGGTCTGGCCTAGGAAACAGGTATGCCACACCCTCCAGACAACCCATTAAGAAATCACGCTAACTATACCTCTCTTGCTAGTTCCCGATGCAGGAGTTCGGCAAGCTAGTACTGAACAAGAATCCCGAGAACTTCCATCGCGACGTTGAACAAGCCGCCTTCTCGCCCGGCAGCATGGTCCCAGGTGTCGAAGACTCTCCCGATCCGCTCCTCCAGTTCCGCATGTTCTTCTACCGCGACGCCCAATATCATCGTATTGGTGTCAACATGCATCAAATACCCGTCAACTGCCCGTTCATGGCGAAGTCGTATGCCTCGCTCAACTTCGATGGGCAGATGCGAGTCGATGCCAACCACGCAGGCAACAAGCAATATGCCCCGAACAGCTTTGCGCACAAGTTCCGACCGGACGTTGCAGAGGCACCGTATCAGGTTAGTGATAACATCATGAGCCGCAAGAGCCATTACTGGCATGAGGGGAAGAGGAACGATTATGACCAGGCGAAAGAGCTCTGGAGCCAGACCATGAGCGAGCAGGAGAAGAAGAACACGATCAAGAACACGTACAACATGCTGAAGTTTGTCAAATACCCTGAGATTCAGGTAAGATCTGCGTGACAACGTGATATTGTTTCGATATTTGACTGACATGTATAACAGAAGAAATACCTCGCTCAGGTATACAACATCGGGCCCGACTACGCGCAAGGAATCTACGATGGCCTTGTGAACGCTGGCACGGACAGCAAAGTCCCTTTCTCATTCGAAGAAGTCGAGAAGTTGTCTGAGACGGCGCATGTGTGGTATAAGGAAGAGAAGTTCAGACCCAGCAATGGCGAGCGCCTTACTGGCTATCCGCCTCAGGGGGCTGTGTACAACTAGTGGCTGCAGGCGTTCTCCAAAGCTACTGCGAGTAGCTATCGTTGACCTTCACGTCAAGCGATTGGAATTCTCAATCTCCGTTACTACCTGGGTAGCTTACTCATCCCGGCTTCGGTGATTTTCGCATTACTCATTCAAGGATTGCCTTATACTGTGAGCTACCCTAAACTCCTCCTCGCAAAATTAACTCACGCCCAACGCTCATCTCACGGTATCCCAAAAGCCCACATGACAGCCTCTTCATCTGCACGTGTCCTAGCTCTCTTCCTCTTCTCATCCTCTTCTTCATTCCATCTGCTCTGTGCGCAAGCCTCGCACACGCCATCGAGTTCCTGCTTGATAGAAAATGTATAGGAATTGCAGGGCCTGTTTCTCTTCTTCGCGGCTGCGCAGCGATTGACCGTGCTGTGCAGGCAGTTGCATTGTTTGTAGTTTTTTGTCGTTTGGATGCACATGGTTATTGCATTTATTGGGAAGTGTTCTGGGCACAGGGTGTACTAGAAGAGATGCTAGAGTTATTGGGTCGTTGGACACGTAGTCGGTGGATGCAAGGTGGGTGCAAGGTGCTTCACAACTAGTCTTGCAGATTCACATTGAGGAGGCTGAAAACGAACGGCGCGGTTTGAGGAATTGAATGACACTCAACCTGAAGAGCTAAGCTACTCCCTATTCTGTTTTTACAACAATACAAAACTCCACGGCTTTCCACTATTCAACATTCTCCTCTATCTTCATCTCCGACTCCTCTGAGTTCACGAAAAGTTCACGTCCCTCAAACCCCACCTGCCAACTCACTCAGACCCCCAAAACCAACACCAGGTCTGCTTATCATCAACATGTGCCACGAAAGAGTCACCATCTGCGCCATGTGCGACCTCAAGACAGCGAACCAGAACAAATGTCAATTCCCGAATATCAAGACGCGATGCGTGCGCGCAACGTGGCTTCGTGTCGCTACCGAGGAATGCCCGGACTATCAGAAGTGTCATTTTTTGACAAATCAGTACACACCTGAGTGGTGTCGGAGCTGGAGGTCTACTTGAAGCGGAAGCGAGATACGAGTGTGTGAGTAGAAAATTGATAGGGATGTGGAGAGGGGTACTGACGGGGCTGCAGGGTTCAAAAGTTTCTTTGGAGTGGAGGACCATCGATCGAAGAGGTATAATCAAATTTGAGAGAGTTCACGCTTTTGAAGTGCTCAAATATCGGGTGTTGTCAACGTACTTCCCCGAAGCGTTGTACAACACGTGTAACGGCGCTGTGTTCGTCTATATAATCCTCAAACCCACTCTTCTAAGACACCAATATCAAAGTTCCAAAATTTATACTATATTCTCATTCGATTAAGCAAGTGAAAGTCTCCTAGTATCGCACGATTTCAAACACACTTTTGCTCAACATATGCTCCAGTACAATCCACATCTACACGCTTTGCAACCTCAAATTGCGATTCGAATGTCGAGTTGTCGTCAAGAGAACAACATGCCAGTATGCGCAGCAGATGGGCATTGAGAATAGGAAGGCTTACCCACAGTTTCATCAATATGAGGCGTGGGTCAATGATTACTGTCCCAGACACTGGCACTTGGCGGGAAGTGTGCGTTGGGTGACTTTAGGGTGTCCGGTCTACGCTTGCTGGACACGTCGTTTGCAGTTCATGCAGCCAAAATCGAGTCTCGTGGATAAGCGACGAGTGTAGTCTTTGCGATGCCAGGAATTCCTCCAGTTGGCGTGATCTCTCTGTGTAAAGGTGTAACTTATCACATGGAAACCTGTGAGTACGGCCGCAGGCATCAAATAGTCGGCCCACCAGACTGCCCTTTTTTCGTTGCCCGCACCTTTCCCAAAAAGGACGAATTCTGCCCCCGGCACCAGTAGATATGGTCGTAAGCTATCTGGTTCTTAGTGAGATACAACTGAATACTGATTCGAAAAGATCCTTTTCAGGACTGGAACAAAAGGGAAGCCTGGAGTTAGCCATTACTCAGACGACGAGGGATATTAGAAGGTAGCGGTTTGCTTTCTGCATCCTTCCTTGGTCCAAATAAATACATTGTTTATCTATCAATTGTTGCTACTGGATGTTCGAATTCACATTTCGATCATTCTCCACAGTAATACTGAGGCTGGTAAAAGGATTATAGCTGTTTGTCTCTCATTGAATATTGTAGTTCTTTCGATTTCACTGCTAAAAGAAGCCGAACTTCACCTGTCTAAGGAACCAATAACACAAAGCCAAGTAAAAACGTCCAGACGTGCAACAATTTTGCGTCCGATATCATTATCATAGATCACAGTGAATCTTATGCCTGCTGCATCTCGAATCACTCTTCAACCCAACCGACAAACGAAGTATCCTACGAGTCCGCCAGGCACTATCGCACAGCTCATTCACTAAGAGCTCCAAGCCCGCGCAAGTAAAACTACGCTACACTCTTTCGATTACGAGACCCACCGGGACAGACAAACAGTCCTCTACACACTTTTTCTCAAGCAAACCAACTACACCACAAATATCACCGCAATGTGCACAATCCACCTCCAAACCTACGGCACCTGCGGCTGCGCCAACTCCATCGCACGCAACTGCCCTAGCATGAAAGCTGCGATCGCCGAACAACAAGCTCAATCTCGCCCGCCACACCATCCTCAACACCAATCTCAGCCTCCACAACAACACCATCCCCAGCAAGAAACCTGGGAAGAGCGGGAGCGCAAATGGGCCCTCGAGCAAGCACTTGCCGCAACCTCGCTCGACGCAGCACAGCAATGTCGGTTCTTGACTGAGACGCGGAGCGAGTGGCAGGGCGATGTGTGTCCATATTGTCGGGCGGTGGTGAGCTATGACTTTGAGCATGATAAGGGGAGGGAGAGGGTGGAGATTAAGAGAGATGATGGGAGTTGGACGGTGGTAAAGTAAGTAGGTAGGAGGTGCAGGGGGGAAGGAGATGGAGGTGGCGTTAGTGGTTGGGTGCGGGACGGGGGAAGGTTTTACGTGGTTGATGTAGGTCTGGTGGTTTGACTACCGGGGATGGGTGGGAATAGTAGTGTCAGGGAGTGGGACGTAGTCCACTACTATTTCCTTCCTTTTATTCTGGTCTGAGTATGCGAATGAACGGTAGTAGATAAAATCCGAATCGACATGTACACACTTATTTTAGACAACGTGCAATTTAGTTATTCCTGTATTACGTTATACATTTCTCCATGTACTTCACTTCGCCCCCAAAAAGGACGATCCCAACTTCTTAACCCTGGTAGTTAGCATTATACTCCCCCCAAATCTCCCCCCTCTCCGCAAACCCCCTCATGCACTTCCCACAGTACTCCTTATCCAGGGGTACATTCACCGTATCCGCAAAACTCGATCTTTTCGTCTTTAAATTCGGTCCGCCGCAGGCAGAGTTTGTATTTTTGGCGCGCTGACAGGGGATAAATTTGGATGTTGTGTGGCGGCAGCGGTGGGTGAAGATGGTTACTGTGCACATTATGTTGATGGTGATGTCGTAGATTATTAGACTGTTTAGGTATTAGAGAGAGTTTTGGAGATTGGTGAAAGAGAGAGGGAGGGGGGGAGTGGAGGGGAGGGGTACTTGTACTTGTAGATTTAGGTGTGAAGAGTTGAGAGCGGAAGGTAGATGACGTGTATTCGAGGAGGTTGAATGATGGAAAGATGTGAATATAGTGGAGTATTGAAATGACGTATAGTTTGAACGATGTATGTAGATGGCGAGCTCGTTCGCAAAAGGTTTATCGGAATGTGTGTGGATATTGGTTGACGTCCATTTCGCCGCCTATGGCTTGCCTTGGCATCAATTCATGTAGAGTATTCGCGCCTTGGTATACCTACTTTCCTTGAGGCTCCAAAGTCCACGCAATTAGCCAGTTATGGCGAAGCAACCGCTCAATTTATAGCCTACTCACCACGTTCTCCGCACTATTCAAATAAACCCCGGTCTCAGGCCAAACCTCTTCCCCACCCTCCTCCTCCTCCTCCAACACCATCGCCGCGAAACAGCGCTGCTTAAGCCGCCAAAGCTCCGGACACAACGAATTCTCCCTGGGATTCTTCAAGACAGGACCACACAGCACCCCCGCCGGACCACCGAATGCCGCCGTAGACTCGGCGACGACTTGCGGGACAAACCTACCAACGTAGATCGAAAGCACGAACGTGTTCGCGTTGACGAGGAAGAAAGCTTCGGGGTTGTACACGACCTCGATGGCGGAGTCTTCTTCATGGCCGAGAGGGAGACCCGAGGTGAGGAGTTGGCGAGTGAAGGCGCAGTAATCGGGGTCTTGGGCGAAAATCTTGATCGTGCGGTCTGGGTCGCCATGCTGAAAGCGGCGGGCCAGACGGCGGATCTTAAGGGCAGCGAGATGTTGGATGACGCAGGTGTTGTCAAGACTTTGAGCGTCCGTGACCGGGTCCGAGGCACTTATATTACTGAAGTCGCCAAGGCCAAAGCAGACGATCTGGTCTATCTGATTAGCGCTAGCGACGTGCTGCGCGAAGAACTCGATGAGATTTGCGCGTGTCTGCGAGGTGAGCCATAACTGCTCTGCGTGCTGTATGCTTTCGTTGATGTCCTTAACCGTCGCGCAACAGTCGCCTTTCCAGTTGCGACTATCACGCATTGGGATTATCCAGATGGGACAGTCCGTCGGGCTATTGAAACCATCGCCGGGAGAGGGTCTACCTTCCGGGTCACAGGATTGGCATGGGCGCAAGATAAGCTTGAAGGATTGGTTTGGCTCGAGTTGGGTAGGATCGATAGGAATAGTGCGTTCCTCTCCGTGGAGGTTGCGGGTCTTGAAGACACCGCCTTCCTTGGACAGATGTTCGAGCTGAAGTTTTGCGTCCTGGAGATTGGCTTGAGTGAGGCCTGTGCCGTTCTTTTCGATGGCGTCGAGAACGGTACGTAGCTTTGCTTCAGAGTCGTCCATTGGTGGGGGCTGATTGTAGAGATTCGTTGTATCTGAAGTGGTAACGCTCAGTGTAGCTTCTTGGAAAGTGAGAAAGGTTTAAGGAGTGCAGAGAGTTAAGTGCTATGGAGAATCTTACATTTGATGAAATACACGTGAGGAACAAGTAGCTTCTGCCTGCACAATGCAATCTCTTAGTTGAGGGCCTTTGCGCGTCAAGGGTTCGATTGTGAGAGAACATCACGAGCCGCATTAATCCGAATGTATTTTAACTGGTCACGATGTCCGGTAGGATACTTCTAGGAGATGTCGATGTCTTTATGAGCTAGGGAACCGTGGCATTGTGTCACCTTTTGTGTGTATCGGATTAATATGATGAGATAATTGCGGGAATGCAAAGATCGATTTGCATTGCCAAGCAGTTCCTGGGTAAGATATGCGACGGTTCGGTCTGGACTGTAAGTGCCGTAGAGAGATTGGTGAATGTATTATATGTGTGTCTAGAGCTGAAGCTTCAGGCGTATTGCAGTAAACATGCCCTACGACCTACATGTGTACGGGATATAAGTAGAAGCTAATAGAGTAGAACTTTGAAAGCGGGGATGCTCAGCGTTCAGGATGATCGTGGCTAGGCAGCGAGGCAATTGGTTGAAGCTTATTCGTCGTCTTCCTCAGATATATTGCGTGTCCGCGGGTGTACTGTGACTTGAAGAGCCCCGGCTTGATACGATTTTCCTATGTAAGGTTCAAGTAAGAGACTAATAGGATCACCGTTAGTGTCGAAATTGCAGATTATGCCTGCCGGACTACTGGGGGCCCCTAGAGCTTCTGCTACGGCTTGGCGGATTGGAACAGGGGAAAAAATAGACATGACGAAAGTGTTCTTGTCTAGAACGTAGAAGCCGACAATATTATTAACGACCTCAACCCCCACTTAGTCGGGAGCTGTGGCGTGTAGTTATAGTAAAGCGGAACTTGTGTATAGATCTTGATCTGATCATCTTTGGTGGGCTCCCGGAGCGAGAGAATGAGGCGGCGAATATCGAGTGTAAGTAGACGTTGCTGGTAAGCCCTATCTGAGAAAGACTCCTTGTAACGTTGTAAGTTACTAAGTCCAAAGTAAGCGAATATGTCGATCTCTTTGATTAGCTCTCGAATGCGTTCGAAGTAGCTGATGACCTGTTTCCGGATATCCGAACCTTCCTATTTATCCTTTGTATATCGCGGCTGTAATAGCACCATGTTTTGGCGGAACTGTTGAAACTATTTTGATTTGTACGGTTAGATGAGACACTTGCCTTCGCTGCTCCTAATGACTATAGGGTACTTCTTTATCATCGGGCTTGTATTGTTGATAGCGTTCTAGATTGAGTCTGAGGACCCGATTTTCAGTATGAATATTAGCTAAGTTGATATAGCATTTGTGCTCCTTTTTTTTATACTTATATAGTACCGAGATATCTTAGCTATATTTTATAATGCTTTAGCGCATTTAAAGATTGACGGTACGCCACAGGCTATACCTAACTTAGATTGATTCCTAAAAATAGCTGTGGCTCTTTGTAGTCATCCGCATGCCCCTCCACCTCTACGAACGTGTCCTTTTGTCGCGCGGCACTGCCCTCACTCGTCCATCTATCATTACCACTGCTAATTACAACAGACTGATAAGTATGGACAAGACATAACGTCAGATACTTTCTTCATTTAAATCGATGTCACTTTGCACAATTTGTTCTGAAGTTCCCTTTGCTAGCCTTCCTCGCCTTCCAACGTCGTGGCCCCACTGGAGAGGGGTGAGTTACGGACCTAATGTAATCACTTTCGAGCTTTATAACACGACCGAAAGCATTTGGTTGCACGGGGAGAATTTAGGCATTGCTTATCAAACATCATTTGAAGCACTGTTTACGGCTGCAGAATCATGTGCGTTATGTCGCTTAGTTTGGCTTAGTTCTTCTGGAGTTATCGAGGCCTGCGCGGAACAGAATGCATCATCAAGGATCATAGACTGTATAGGGCGACCAACTGGTCCGCTATGGATATACCGCCGCGTTCGGCTAGACCTTGGTATATCGCAGGACCGTGGTCATGACCTTGGTTTTGCGGTGCTTAGCCGAGTAACTGCAAACGAATACACCGCTATTCTTTTAGCCGCCTTTGGTTTCTGCGTCAATCAGGGTAAAAAATTTACCGACTGAAGATATTTCCAAGCTGAGATGGTATTCAGAAAGCCCATGGGCCAGCATGTATCCTGGCCGACCGGTCCCAGCGGATCCATCAAAGTTCTCAGTGTATGAGCGTCTCCGCTACTGGCTTCACAACTGCATTCACAACCATAACCATAAAGAGATCCAAGAAAGGGCCCTTCCATCACGTATCCTTGATGTGAAGCGTGGCAGCATCGGAGAGGATCAAATCAAAGTCGTAGACAATTTGGAAACTAAGATAACATATGTTGCTCTCAGCCACTGTTGGGGGTCATCGCAACACTTGACAGCTACAAGGGATACATTAGAATCCTTGAAGCTTGGAATTTCAATTCTTTCATTGCCAAAAACGTTCCAGGATGCAATCACAGTCACCAGGAAACTGGGATTTCGATACCTTTGGATTGACTCTCTTTGCATTCTTCAAGATGATGCAGAAGACTGGGAAATCGAGGGCTCGAAGATGGCTTCAATCTATGAGAAGGCGATTGTCACAATAGCTGCCGACCGGGCTAAAGACGATACTGAAGGCTTTTTATCGCTCAGACCTGAACGGCCCTATATCGAAATAGCTGAAAAAGCTCACGAGAATGTCCGCACGATCCATGTTTTTCCAATTGCTCTCAAGGATGAATTCCATGACGGATTCGATGTTGATATGGATGAAGAGCCTCTGTCTCAAAGGGCATGGGCTCTTCAGGAGCGGCTTTTATCTTTACGAATGTTCCATTTTGGGCAGACACAGGTGGCCTACGAGTGCAGATCCCATATTTTCACAGAAGACGGATACAACCATCCGGTTCCTCTGGATTACCTAGGCCAGGATTCAAGAGAAAAGCTTCCTGATTTTGATCAGGCCGTATATCGAGTGGAAAAACGGTGGAGAGACATTATAGAGTGGTATACTAAGCGAGCTCTATCACACCCTTCTGATAAATTGCCCGCATTGGCGGGCTTGGCCCGGAAATTCGATAGAGATTCGATCCACCATCGTGAAGAGCGTCCCGAGTATTTAGCAGGACTTTGGAGATCTAACCTCCTAGAAGGCCTTTGCTGGTTTTCGAAATGACGGGCAAGTTTTTCATGGCGCGCTTGGTGTGTTTGAAGACCTTGCCGAGGTTGAGGATGCTCGTGTGAGAGTGCCGGGGAAGAATCCTTATGGTTCCGTTACCGCCGGCTGGGTACAATTGCGGGCTCCTTGTCTACAGACCGAGCCCGTAGCTCCAGAAGCACTTGCAAATAATAAAGAGCCGGTTGTTGTCGATATTGGGGGCATTCTTGAATCCAGCCATGATCTGTACTGGAATCACGATACTGCTGGTTCCAATACAGACGACAAGCGCCTTAGACGTTTCTGGGTTGTCGCCATCGCCTCCACACGGCATGTGGGTAATGGTTACAGGACCAAGAAACAGCTGGACGGGCTTCTTCTTCAGCCATTGTCAGGAGACTTGAGGAATGGTTTTTCTGAAGAAGTTTTCCAGAGAGTAGGGCTTGTGCACTTCGAAGGCGAATGTGTTCACGAGTTCATCGCCATGAAGGAGAGAAAAGATGTTCGAAAAGTCATTTTGGTGTAAGACGCGGGAGCTTAAGAAGTTATTATTGTTAGATTATAAGTATTAAGTATAAGCTAAACTTAGTGTACCTGAAATTTGTCTTGTTACGGGTGTGTCTCGCTACGCAGTAAAGGACGTCAATGGTATTGTAGTTTTGTGGTTGTAGCTCAAAGGCTGCAGATGTAATGCTGTGGACATCTGCGCACTGGTGGATCTGTTATAAGTGAAGTCGTGGCGGAGAGAGTGCCATCGCGTGCACAATGCACCGTGGCTTTTGCAGGTGATGGTGCACGAACTATGGGTGCGTGTGTCCACAAGACTTCGAAGACCAATATGGGCGTTGATATTTCTCAGTGCGCTCTTAGAGGTATGTGTCGGTGTCCCGTCCATGTCGTGATTGGTGAGGCCTCGATTGGAAGCGGCACACGTTGTGCGCAATGTGAAAGCACGACCCGAGCTGTGCAAGACTCTCTCAGTCTCTTATTGTGTCGACACAACTCGAAAGAGGAAGGACGAAGGAGGCATCAGCCACATCAGCCACATGACGCCACACGTTGCTATCGATAAGGTTTTTTCTTGCCCGCACCTGCAACCTGTCGCGTCCTGTCAAATCGAAACCGTCACCCGAACTGCACAGCGCAACGGCACCATGCCGCCATACGACATTGACTCCTCCGATGAGGGTGATGGCGATGACTTCACCGAAACCAGCGTTCTGCTCGGCTATGCCTCGAGCGAAGCCACCAGCGACGCCATCTCACATCTCGGCGGCCATCCTGTAAGCTAATCCATTTGTGTTGACACGAAGAAGCAGACTAACAACCTGGTAGTCATGGCTCGACGAGAAAGCACAGCCTTCTGGCGCACTCGCGAAGTGTAAAGTGTGCAACGACCATCTCAGCCTCCTCCTCGAACTGAACGGCGACCTCCCTGAGCATTTTCCGGGCCACGAGAGACGATTGTACATCTTCAGCTGCCGGCGAAGAACGTGTCGGAGGAAGGAGGGCAGCGTCAGAGGCATACGTGGAGTGCGCGTGGCGAAGGGCGCATCGAGCAAAGCCAGCGCGAAGAAGGCCGAGATTGTCGAGCCCAAGGACGAGCCGAAACCACAAGCAAAGCTGGGAGGGTCATTGTTTGGAGCCAAAGAGGAGGGCAACACAAAACTACCTACGAACCCGTTCTCCAACCCATTTTCCTCGAGCACGAACGGCAAAGGGCCCGCCAATCCCTTCTCTGCACCATCAGCTGCCAGCAACCCCTTCTCAGGCCCGAGTCCTGCGCCTCAAGACCCATCCGAGAAGAAGGACGAAGCAAACACCACACTCCCAGAGACCTTCGCATCCAAAGCCCGCCTCTCATCCCCATCTCCCTCATCACAGCCTCCACGGCCCCGCGAGCCATGGCCCTCACAATCCATCTTCCCACCCGCCTACCCATCCTACTACCTCGACGCCGAGTACGAGACCCTAGACACACCCTCGAAACCTGAGATCCCCGCGAACGCGCGCATGGACATCGACGGCGAGGGCAGCGGAGGAGGCAAGGAAGACAAAGAAGTCTTCGAAAGCTCCATGGACGCGACGTTCCAGAAATTCGCGGACCGCGTCGGCCAGAACGCTGAGCAAGTGCTGCGGTACGAGTTCAAAGGTAAACCGTTACTGTACAGCGACACAGATACCGTTGGCAAGCTCCTAGCGCCGCATTCGGAGAACGGGGCGGCGTCTAGTGCGAAAGTCACGACGACGGGTTCGAGAGGGGGAGCTGGGATGCAGCGGTGCAAGGACTGCGGTGCGGAGAGGGTGTTTGAAGTACAGCTTACGCCGCACGCGATTACGGAGCTTGAGGCGGAAGAGGTTGGGCTTGAGGGTATGGAGTGGGGTACTATTATCCTTGGTGTTTGCGGGAGGGATTGTAGACCGGGCGATGTTGGTGATGGGGAGGTGGGGTATGTGGAGGAGTGGGTTGGTGTGCAGTGGGAGGAGCTTGCTGGGAAACGGTCGTGAAGATCACTTCGATGGCATTAAGAAGAACGGTGCGCTATGAGAAGCGCACTAAGTTGGAAGTCGCAGGTCAACACAGACTATTAGATGCGCGAGATAAATCCCATGGATCCTCGATTCCAGCTTAGCTTGGGGCTACCTACAGTCGAGACCTGATCCAACACAATATCAACATGTTCCGATCGACCCTCCTTGCAGTCTCCATCTACTTGCTCTTTTCTCATCCCATAAGCATCTAGTGCTACACCCACCCAACGCTGCCAAACAGTCAGCAAAAATCGATCTCGAACTCCTTACTACCCTTGGATTTAAGATACAACGCGGGACAGCAATGCGCCAACATCGCTCCTAACATGTTGATCTCCATAGTTCCCTCTTCCCTTCAACCATCCACCGATCAAAATCGAAACACTTACTCCTCTCCAAGCATGTGTTATTTATTAGTAATCAATATCGCGACAAGGACGCCCTGCTTCAAGCATCCTACACCTTGCACGGTATTCATTTGACAAGCTGCCTCGGATTTCGTTTTAGGTTGCTGTGGGTGTGGTATATGCCGTCCAAGAAAAATTTCCGGGATCTGAGACGCAGAGCTGAACTGGGTAGGTAGGTAAATTCTCGAGAAGGGTGTAAACGCCGAGTTCTGGAGCGGGTGTCGGATTAGATTGATTGGATGGGTAGGGGATGTGTTCCGTTGACAGCTTTTACGCGTGGAGAGTGTTGATACTGATGTGTACGGCAATTCATTGCCATTGGTTGCGTTGATGGGTGGTTGAATGATTCATTCATTAACTGCTGCGAGATGAGCGAGCAGGTAGGAAGTGCTGGGACGGAAGGAAGGAATGTCGACATGTGTATGTGGACGTCTCGTCTGTAATGAATGATGCCTAGCGGCGTGATGGTAGTGTGAAGGGAGATTTGCGGTGCTAGGGGAAGGTATTGGAGGATGGCTCGCGTGGGCGGCGAGGGATGCGATGCTAGCTGCCTGAATACAGAAGGGAAGAAGTTTGAAAGGGGCTACCGATGAGTAGTGATATGGTAGAACCGCGCTGATTCTATTCTTGTATTGTAATTTTCTTGCAGCGGAGTGTAGAGAGGTCTTGGTCGTGAAGGTCGCTTTCGCTGGAGGGTGACGCTAACATCGCGTTGGCATTATGCTGGATTACAGTGGACTATGGAGGTCTTTGAGATGATCATTTAGTTTCCTGAGCGGTGGTGGATGTATTCCTGACGTTGAAGCTGAACTAAATTTGAGATCGAGGATAAGGCGTTCGCCTAGTCCAGTAGACAGCAGTCCGCCATGTTGGCTGAACTTCTGGGATCTCAGCAGAATGATCATGGGAAACTATGCGCAGTGCGTTTTTTTTATCTAAGGCTCTCTTTATGGTGCGACTGAATGCGAGGGACATCGAGATGTGTTTGGTTTGGAGGCTCAGGAGGCTCAGTCTACGGCCAATGACAAGGCAGTTGGTTTGTGAGCGGGAGTAGCACTGAATTGTCTTTGATCGTTGTAGATGGTGGCTTTTTTGCTATGTACAGGCTCGAAAGCCGCTGTAATCCATACTTCTAAGATGTCTACTGCAGGACTGTGATGGCAGCGTTTGGAGATAATGGACACCCGTCCTACCACGACGCCTATCAGGACTGGCTATCCTCAATCTACCGTGCTAGCGAGCCAGCAATAATTCATTCCCATTGAAGAGCACCAGTGAGGTTATGTCTAGGCACGGTGGCGACTTGTGTGCACTCTGTGGGGACGGTGGAGGAGGATCTGCGCAGTGGTTGTGGGACGCGATTGGAAGCGTAGGATGATCGAAGCCAGGATGCGTATGGACGGTGCTGAGACTAAGCTGAGGTTATTCTAGACAGGAAGTGGCAAATGCGCGGAAGAGGACTTCAAGGGCAGGTTTTAGCCTGGGTAGTCGAGGCTGCTTGAGGTGTTTGTGTTGTAAACTCCGAGAGTGGCCGGGTATTCAACTGATCGTAAATGTTGATCAGTGTAGATCAGTGCAGATTTCGATGACACGGAGTCTGTGTGCCAGAAGGAGCAATTTGGCAAGGAGGTTGCGCGTGGTTCATGGTGAAGGGCCTTGAGGACTGCCTGACTGGAAGACATGCGTGTGCCAGCGCAGTGAGCTCCACATGTCGACATGTACTGCAGGAAGTGGGCAGACGCCAAGCGATGAATGACGCTCTATGCGCAGTCACAGGTGGAATTCTCTTCCAGCGAATAGAGGGTGGGAAATTGGTCGCACTTAACCGTAAAGAGCCGAGCAGAGGTAGTCACCGAGCGACAGCGTGGCGAAGCTCACCAGCTTGGAGAAGGCGACATGAGACCAACTTCCGCACGTGATGGCGCATGATAACCTTCTCTGTTGATTGCAGACTATAAGTGGTTGATGGAGAGCATTCTTTGCGTTCAAAGACCACTGTCGCGACCGCTTGAGGAGCTTGGGGGTTACTGGCACGCCCTCGGCCGGTTAGTCCAGCTCAGCGCAGTGACACTTCCAAGCCGGCGGCGCCAGGCGGGCCTCACGCCTATTGCGTGACTGACGAATCATCTTAGAGACGACTATAGTGGAGTGGGAATCCTGATTTGTTTGAGTCGGCTTAGATGCAGAAGTGTTGACGTGTGTAAAAGGAATACTATATAAGAGTTAGTTGTAGTATTAGATCACCTCATTAAAGAAAATTTAAAGGGATCTTCCAGGCTTTGCCTCATCTTACTGGAGTAGAATAGTGACTCACTCTGTGAACTGATCGAGACGAATTTCGGCACGAGTTTCGCAACGAATTACTGCTCTGAGCTTGATAGCTAAGAGAAATGAGAATGTAACTGATAATGACATAGACGAGATGTAGGGACCTAAAAAGATAAAGAAGTGTTAATGGACACTACTAGAAATACCAGTTGATGTGTATAAACATGAACGTGGGACTGATAGGACGAAGTTTGTGCAAGGACCGTCTTTCGCTCAACTAGTACTTTGGCAAACTATACAAAATGAGTTATCTCCAAGTAGAGAGCTGATCTATAAAGTGATAGAAGAGTATTATGAAGAACTGTGGCCCGTAAAAGGGAAATAAAGCGATGAACTGACTAACAAGAAGTGCAGTGACGAAGTATCAAGACCCTGGACGGCAAGCAGCAGCCGTACAAGGATCATAGAGTGGGCCTTCAGCGCCTGTCACAGAGCCCTGCATCCTTCTAGCAGGATGGGAGCACAGGCATGATCTCTCGGGCTGTCTCTTCGGGTGCTGTCCGCAGCCAAAGCTCGAGGCGAAGTGCCTCTCTAGGTTTGGTGTCAACATGACGCACCTGCAGGCGAAAATCAAAACGCTTTTTATAGCTTGGGTCCCTCTGACCCCCCATATCGGAACGCGTCGAGCTGCCCACATATACCGAACGACTTACGGGGCCACACTGAGCGCATACCTGTCCTCCATGCGGCCATAGCATGGGCAATCTTCGATCGAAGACCGGCTGGTAAACTGACATGGCTTCGTCAGTCCCCCATCTCAACACACGACTAATTTGTATTGCGAAGTCTTACCTGTCGAGCGCGTCGCGTCAAGTGTGAGCCGTCCGTCTCCCATTCCTCCTCTGCGCAGCTACTGACAGCGAGCATCAGGCGACGAAGGGCAGCCCATCTGCGGCCAGTGCGCCAAAAAGAGCCGGCCATGCCAATACGAGGCGCCGCGACTGAGCATTCGGCGATACCAGCCGGGAGGAGGCGAGAGCTCCTCTGCCAGGACACCTGGCGGCGGCGGTGGTGGTGAAAATGGCGAGGTCGGAACAATCGGCCGGTCCCGCCATGCAGAGAACCGAACCGTGGGAGCCAACCGTGGGGCTGATCCGGACGACTTCCCGACCAGTGACGGTGACGGCGACGGCGACGGCGAATCGCCCTCCGCCACGCCTTATCCTCAACGGCGCTCGCAAGTCTCAGGCTCCCCAACCAGCGATTACCTCTCATCTGATTTCCGCCAGTCACATGACCCTGGGCGATATGCTCCGGGCGTCGAGTACGAGCTCAATCGCTACGAGGCCAAGCTCGTTCATCATTACGTCGAGCGTCTCGGCCGCTGGCTGGACTGCTCGGACCCCTCGCGACGCTTCACACTGCGCGTCCCTGCCCTGGTGAAGCATTGCCCCGTGCTGCTTCACGCGGTCCTGGCATTCGCTGCGCGGCATCGTGGCGATACCGCGACCTCAGAGCAGGCGTATCAGACCTGCCTGGAGCTCGTCATCGAGCGGCTGGGCGAGCACGATGTGACCCACGATGACGGACTGCTGTGCGCCATTGTCATCCTGCGCGTAGTCGAGCAGCTCAGCGGTACGTACTTGTCTCTGTTATCTCAAGCTTCTTTGCATTAACCTCGTGCAGTGTCCATCACGGGATCAGACTTTGAACAGCATCTGGCTGGATGCGCCGCCATACTACGGGCGTCTCAAGGGTCCATAGTGGACCCGTCTGCTCCAACGACACACGATGCAGCCTTCTGGATCCATGTCAGGCAGTGCTTGTACACGGCTACTGTCAACCAGCAGCCGCCGCATCTAGACTCGGCGCTTCACATCGCTGATATTGTCCCGGTGGACGACGCTGACCATCCGTCCACCGACTTGAGAAGTGAAACAGCCTGGGCCAACATGATGACCTGGCTCGCTGCCAACGTCTTGCACTTCAGCTTTGGAGGGGGCGCTGATGGGGAGCCTTCCTCGCGGCTGCGTAAATGGGAAGATTTGGGAGATGCTCTGAAGCGATGGAGAGATGACAGACCCACGACATTCGATCCCATCTGGTCGGGGCCCGCGACCGCGAGGAGCATCTTCTCTGAGGCGTGGTTCACCGCGGATTGGCACGGTATGATTCCCCGCTTGAACGTCGTCCGTTCCGTCCGTCTACCCGCTGACACACATGTTTAGCTCTGGCCTACACGTACTACCACTTCACGAGTCTACTGCTCATCAACTACAAACCGAAGCCACGATTTGCAGTTCGCAATGTTGATGATAAGCTTTCGGAGGACGATGTAAGCATATGCTATTGCATCTGACTGGGTTCTATGCTAACTTGTGCAGCTTGACATATTGAACCACGCCCGAGCTATTTGCGGTGCTTGTCAGTGTTCACCTAACAACACCGCCGTCTCAATTGTACTATGCCACTCAGTGTTCATCTGGGGTCCCCTCATGCTAGAGCAATTGGAACGCGACAGGGTCCTGCAACTCCTCACCACATTTGAAAACGACCACGTCTGGCCCACAGCTTGGATCGTCAACGCGCTGAAAGCAGAATGGAATATGCCCGAATAGATCTGGGAAATGCTCATGGAATATTGGAAAATTAAGAGAGGCATATTGCGATCCAGCACTCTGCTGAGACTTCATGTTATCGCTCGTGCTCACGGCGGTCATGGAACAGGAGGAAAGCTTCACAACCTAGAGAGTTGAACGACCGCCGTCGACCAGTCGAAGATCGCGTACAATCGTCCGACATACTTCATCTAAATATCCCAGTTTATGCGCAGCAAGGGCGGTTGCATCTAGTTGGCGAAGACGCCACAATGCGACTTCAATGCATCGGGTCCTCGCTGGGCGGTCGAACAGTGGAATTAGCCGATTGCCAATAGCGGAGTCGCGGAACATATCTGCCGGCAAGGCCAACAACAATCGTATAACTGGTTACATGAGCCTTTGTTGAGACGAGAAGGCCAAGATGGTGAGGCTGGAAACGCGCGTGGTATGCATGACGTATGATGAGTCTGCAACAGGCTGTTTCGAGGGGGGTTTCCATTCGTCGGTGCATTGCGCCGAAGGTCTCCCAAACCAAGTTGCGATAGCAGCGCTGCACTCCATATAGAATGTCCTCGACCGATCTGGAACATTGCTTCCATCCTTTGTCATGCATTGGGTCGGATCACTCTCCCTCTTTTGAGACGCTGTGACACCTTGTTCAGCACGGGGACTTGCAGGGAGGTTCCATTTCACTATGAGGCAGTGCCATCCATAGTTTATTTATGCCAGATACCCGCGAATATAGTTTTAAGGTCCATATCAAAATTTCAAACACGTGACAATTGCCGCAAAATTCGAAGGCAAGACTATAGCAGCAATCGATCTTGCTAGAAATGCTTGGGATAAATACTCTACAAGTCTTCGACGTTTTGCGTTACTCCCAGCTAGAGTCGCGCAGCAAAAACCGCCTTTGCCGTGATACTGCTTTTCCATATTGGATGTTCGCGGTTCCTGCCAATCGGAGTATTTGCAGTTTACGCGAGTGTCCTAATCATTACCAGAGACTACGTGAGGCCATGTCACCGAATGAGCAAACAAGGCTTAGCGAGCTAATGTGAGTTACTCAAAAGCTAAGGCCATGTCACGCCAGCCAAATAGAAACGATCCCCAGTGGTGAGTATAAGCGACCGAAAGGCTGCCCACGGTCGTAGACTTTCAATCTTTCGGGCTGAGAGATCAAAGTAGGATCTTCGACGACAATCATCGATTCGCTCGGCGCAAAGACGAATGGTATGATCGCTCGGTGACCCTACCCTGTGTAACCAAGCGTATGCACGTGGTAAGAACACTTTAAGACCAATGCGGAGGCTAAGGGATATCTGCATATGTAATGTGATGCGAACCAATTTTCGTCATAGCTTCTTTCGGTCAGAATTGGCGTTCAGCCTCTTCTGGAAAGTCGGGTCGAGTATCAGTCCAGAACGCAGCTCCGAGCCAATCGGATGCCCTCCAAGTATATTCGTATCGAAACCACTACTGTCAGCAATGCCTGTAATGTCCGTAGGCGAGTTACAGTGTGCATCTCTCTCTCTCACTACGTACGACCGAGTTACGTCTCCAGCAAGTCATCTTCTTTCGAGAACAACGACCACTACCGCCTGGATCAATATATCTGTAAAATCTGTTACTGTAGCCTCTCCACCACACAATGGCCAACACTGCACACTACGCCGCGGGGCTTCCTCACCGTTCTGCTCCAGCTAGGAACGATAGTATGGAAGCCGAGAGAGGTGACAGACAAGACGCCCCAGAGCCTCTAAAGCTCAGAGTACTCGGGGTGTATAGCGGAAAGTCACTCGATACCGTCGATTGCGCTCTGGTCGAATACAACCAAGACTCTCCAGACACCTCGCTACACTTGGAAGTCCTCCAGGTAAATTGAGCCCTCCAGAACCACTTGGTACTCATCGGTAACATGTGCTAGTATGGAACTGTGGCCATCCCCTCGCAAATCAGAGCGACCATGCTCAATGTAGTTCACGAAAGCCGGACGCTTTCATCTGCCGGAACCCAGTTCATGATACAGCTCGGCCATGTACATTCAGCAGCAACCAGATCCTTCTGCCAGAAGCACGACATCTCACTTACATCCATCGACCTGATAGGCTCCCATAGTCAAGCAGCGGAGCTTGTAGAGGTTCCCCTCGAGCCTGGCGAGCTTCCTTCACGGTTCGGCCTCGGCGAAGGAATCGTGATGGCTTCACAGACGGCTATCACAACAATCACCGACTTCTCGATTCGAGTCCAAAGCCAGAGCGCAGGACCACAAAGTGACCCTCTGGCCTCACGTCTTGACGATCTCTTATTGCGAAATGAGGCGATCAGCCGCGTCTGTCTCAATATAGGCACCATGGCCGACATCACCTTCATTCCACCGTATACGGAGGACGGAGACTACGAAGACTTCTTCTGGAATCGCGGACTGGGCACAAGTGTGATCGACGCCGCGATGCGCAATCTGACTCGCGGGCAGACGCAGCATGACGTGAACGGAGTCTTCGGCGCCCAAGGGACCGTCAACGACGCCATCGTCGAGCAGAACCTTCGCAAATATCAGAACTCCAAATTCGAGGATTCTCATGCGAACGCAAACAGCACTGGCGATGAGGAAGCACGCGACCTCATCGACCAGTGCATGCTATTGACAATGCCGGACCACGATACAATTGCGACGATAACGCGGATCGTGGCTCAGATCATCGTCGACCAATACAAATCCTTTCTCAAGGAATGTGTTTCGTCAAGGCCGGCGACGCATGAGATCGTTCTGTGCGGTCGAGGATCTCAGAACCCAAACATCATCGCCCATTTACGAACAGAGATCGAGGTAAAGCCATTCGTCATGCTGGACTCCGTTGGAGTGCCCGCCGGCGCGAAAGACGCGGTATCATATGCTCAACTGGGTCTGGAGAGCATGCTTGGACTCGAGGCACACTCATCGGCAGCAGAGCACTCCATACGGGAGAACAGAATTCGCGGGAAGGTTGCGCCAGGACCGCGGTGGAGGTACACGATGGAGCACATCGCGAAATTTGGACAAGGCAAACCTCTCCCGACTATCGATACTCTAACCGTGGATGCGAGGTTTTGAGTCGTGGACAGGAGCGTTTGATGAACTCAAAACACTGCGCGTAATAAGGTATGACGAATGATGAACGAATTTGATTGCTGTTTCTCGGTTTCTTCAAGCAAGCCATTGGCGTTATCCTCGTCGACGAGCCATGCATGATACGAAGGGTAGTTAGTGTATAATACAGAGATATGCAGAGTGCTAAACAAGCCCAACGGTGCCTTCAGCCCTACTGACCCAACCCACTAAGAATGCGAAACGCAAAACCAGTAACGGCCGTGGTGCTGCTGCTCGCAGGAGCGCGCACTCCACTTGGCTCTCCAACGCCCCTCTTTGCTAGTCGGCCCCTGCTTCCGGATGCTTGTTGAGAGCGGCCCGGACGCGTTTCGGCTTTGTTATCCATCCACGCGGACAAGCACGCGGGCAACGTCCCCCGCAATTTCCCAGCCGAACCATAGAAACGCGCAGATCCCTTCCGCTGTCGCGTGCGCCCTGTTTTCTCGGCCGACGTTCCCTCCCAAGTTTCAGGCAACTCGTCCTCTTATCTTCGTGCAAGCGAGTGCAGATTACGCAGCTCGAGCGATCATGCACGGCCGGCTAGATGTAGTCATGAACGACGAAGGCGCCTTGCTTCGGTTTGGATTTCCCCCTGTCAGACATGGCGACGCCGTTGCGCTTCACGAACTGCCTCACGGTTTCGTAGTCCCTGCATGTGTGCATGCCGGACATGTCACCCGTTGTTCGGCCTTCTGTCCCGAGCCAGAGCAGGGGCACGATGCCCACGTCGGACCTGCACATCAGGTGATGTTTGAGTAAATCGACGCAGTGATCTGCGTGTCGTTAGCACGAGCGAGCGCAGACATGTGAAAATCCGGTGGTAGCGTTACCTATGTGCAGTTCGTAGTAATGTTCGGGCATTTTGACCTGCGATTGGGAGCGTGTGTGGTTGAAGTTGAAATAGAGCTTCTTTCTGAGTAGGTTCAGTCACGCCTTGGTTATTTTCTTCGTCTGATAATACCTGCATCATGATCATATCGTACCAGCCAAGGCAGCTGATGGACGACTTCGACACTCACCGGATACCCACGAGTCACTCCTCTTCGTTATCCCAATAGGCATGCTTTCCTTCTTGTATCCCGTCTCTTGCTGCATCTTCCCGGCTCACGAGTAGCACACCGTTCTCGCTCTGCGTCAGCTCTTTCCATGCCGTGTCTGCCTCATCAGATGCATGTTTCCGAAAGACGTCATCGTCAGAATCGTAGAATGTTGAGTTAAGCAAAGTGGGGACCGCATGCAGTTGAAGACTCGATGGGACACGCGGTACGCCTGTTGGTGGTTCTGCAAGGGAATGTTCGTAAGAAATTGGCCGAGAAGCGATATGTTGCAAAGTATGTGAAGACATTTGTTGAGACGAGGCAAGCAAGGAATGAGAGTATCCACGTTGTCGTTGGTCTGCTTTACGGTGCGCGAGTACGGACCGGAAGAGACTCGACATCATCACGACTCGAGAGAAGATTTGTTGTTGGAAGATCCTCCTTTTCTTCCAGGGCGGACGAGTACGCCATCGCGTATCGGCCAAGAAGGGAGGATATTTGGAGGAGGTAAAGGGACAATACCTAGTAACGAACTACAGTGGCAACGCCTTGCCCAAAGAATTCACAGCCAGACCGCAGAGATCACGACTGCTGAGCACCAAGTCTCGTCAAGACGTGAATCCATGTCGTGCAACAACAGACTAAGAGCGACTACAGCGACCTTCCTGTTTCGGCATGAGATGGGTTGCAGATCTGCCGTCAGACGGGGTCGTATCACCAGCCGGCCGTACCTCCGCCAACACACTAGTTCAAGACCTTACACGAATCCGGCAAGAGCCAAAGGCAGGATGCAAAGATCTTGCGATGTCGTTGGAATAAGCGTAAGATAGAGTTGCATTCCGCGCCGCGCCAAGTGGGTGAACTGCAGGATCTGCGGCTACGGACGGTACATGGTGCTCCCGAGTGTGGGGAACAACATGGCCAAGAGATATGTATACAAGATGATTACCCCACGGAGAAGGTACGGTGTAGGTGGGCCTGCGCGACGCAGTGCATGCTTATTGTTTCACCAGTGCGGTTGATTGATCCAACACGAGTGATCGGCAGGACAGATGTTGGATGCTACAGGATCGATCAAGCGCAAGATTGCAAGACTTGTTCACACTTGGAATAGTAGATGTTTAGTGAGCACCAATTGAGGTGGAGTCCCGGAGTTGAGGTGCAGATACTGTAGTCAGACTACCCTTTAGGAGCGCTTCGTATATCCAACACCACTCGGGTAAGGTCTCGCTCGAAGAATCGCAGTACTTCAAGAATCGTAACACGAGATCTGTATCCCCGTTCCAGAAGCTCTACCAAACCGTCTTTCGACACCGATAGAAGCCCAATTCCACAACATTGATGTAGCCTGGATACTCACATCCAACAGCGAGCTGATCCGCACAGTGCCCTTGATGATGTAGACTCACAGTCTTATTGTCAAGAAACTTAACGCGGTTGTGCATGCCATATTGTAGCTTTCTCCATTGAAACAAGCAGTACTCGCTATAATACCTAAAAGATATTAACAGCCCTCCTAATCAGTATTTCGAAGGGCTCGCGCAGAGTCTTACCTTTTCGAACGCATCCTCTTTCCATTGCAACTTTATTAGATCGACCACTGTGATTCCACGTCTCGTCCTCGATTTGCCGGGACGGTTCTTGACCCTGAGTTCAGTACGTGGAAAACCGCAAAACCGCATATTAGGACAATGATGGCCGAGGAGATACCGGCGAGGTAATAGATGAGTCTCTCTTCGAGCAATAGGCGTGTAATACAGGATTGCTCTATAGCGTCCGAGTCTTCACATATCGCGTCGTACTTGACGTCTTTTAAAGGTTGAATATGTATGCCGGCGCCCGAGTCACTTCCAGCCACTCGAACAATAGTCTCGGTTGAAGGCGTTCCAATTCAGTCGATATGAAGTACCTCCTCCTTTTGTCTCTCGGTCCTGCTGGCTTAGCCGCGCCAGTTGCGAAGCAGCAATTCCTCGGCAGTATGGCAATCCATATCAAGAATGGTGTCTATGAAGCTCAAGCACAGCAACTTGGATCATACCTCCCTGGTGCTGAGGGCGATTCAACTGACGCAAAGGCGAAGAGGCAGTTTCTCGGTAGTAGGTGTCGTTGTTGTTGTTGTTGTTCACAAGTCTGATCAGATCAACTGATGATCACTTCAGTTACCTGGATAGTGCCACTAGGAGCCGAGGGCGAGACGGCAGACAAGACTAAACGCCGGATCTTTGTTTTTGATATACTAATCGTAACTATGAGATACTCCTATACTACAAGCGTTGGAAGACATTTGGTGGCAAACGTCCGATACTACGTTGCACGTGAGTTTTAGGACTTCACGAACCGACGCGTGGAAGTGTCGGCGCTACATCGAGCACGGTTTGAACATGGCTAATATCCACTGATCTTCGCATTTATAATTTGACCGTGTGAGGCGCTTCCGCCCCACACTGCATTGTTCAATAAACGCTGATCACATGAAACAGGCCATGACCGAGGCCCGAACCAATCAATAATAGCAAATTATGTACAAAGGCGCTTTGGTTTAGATAAGCAGATTGTTAGTAATTTTAAAGCTCGACTTCTTCTGTGTCGACCCTAAGCGGTATAGGGGCGCTGAGGTAGAACGCTAAACGACAATGAACGAGTGAAAGCCGACAAGAAAGGAGACTGGCGGCGGTGAACGGACTGCTAAATTGAGAACCTACCTATAATTTCGCATTGTACGATAAGCGATTCGGACAAAGTCCGCGTTCAGTAGCTGATATGCTAACGAGCTAGTCAAGGAGCCATGGCGTGCGGTGGCGCTAGGTCCTTGACCTTCCTCGTTTCGGGCAAATGTGCTATTAGAACGCGCTTAGGGGTATTAATATCTCCATATGCTCTGGTTAGAGGGCTCTACAAGAGATGTTTAACCCAGACGACTATCGCTCAATTATTCCGGCAGAGCCGTTGACCGCGTACGGAGATGGCGGTCTTTGTCCCATCTATATTGGCCAAGTCTTGCGGGGTCGATACAAGATATTGAATAAACTCGGTCATAGAGGCTTTTCAACAGTCTGGGATGCTCTAGATATTGTGTATGATCCCATGCTCTTCTAGATTGGAGCTGTTAATAATGTACAAGGACTGACACCAATGTCTCAATAAAGATAGTCGGATCCAATAGCTCCCAGAGCAACAAAGAACTTCGTATACTTCAGCTCATCAAAGACGATCCCGAGCCTCATCCCGGCCGCCAGTACCTTCCACAACTGTTTGACAGCTTCTTTATCACCATCTTACAGAAAACAAACCTAGTGCTCGTTCTAGAGCTTCTAGGACCTCCTGTCTCGAGTGTCATTAGATACTTACCGAGTGGGCGCTTTGGTAGATTGTCCTCTCTGTGTAAACAGCCTCTCTTCGCGGTGAATTACCTGCATTCATGTGGAATTGTACATGGAGGTAAGTCGTCGCGCGTGCCTACGGGTAGTGCCAGCACCGTTGACCCAATCTAGATATCCACAAGGAAAACATTCTATTCGTCTTTACGGACGATTTTGAATCAAACGTAGCAAAGGATGTCACATAACGAGAGGTTCTTAGAAAAGACGGTCGTCTACTTGACGAAGGGTTGCCAGAGTACCTTGTAAAGGCACACGACTTTGATCTCGAGGCGAGTATATCGAAGCTGGAAGGCTTTAATTGTTTGAAGCCCATTGCTTCTCTACATGTGAGGATTTAGCAGTTTGTACTGAAATGTTCGTTAACACTTGCAGCCTTCTTCGCTAAGAAACCTCCAGAATTGATAGACACAGTCGCGTGCATGTCGCCTCCAGAATTAATTTTCCAGAAGACCCTTAGCATTGGGGTTGCTATCTGGAGTTTGGCATGTATGGTAGGTAACCCCTGCATATAGATTTAAGGGCTCTCTACTAATGTTATAGGAGACCTTCTTCTTCGCTACCGGCGAAGACCTCTTCACTGCAATGATGGACAATCGTAACAACATACCCCAGATTCATAGGGTCATTGGGGAAAGCTCGGCTCATTGGCTCCTAACAGCTCTTGTCGATTCATTGCATCGTCGAGTATGGCCAGATGAACTCTGCTGTCCGTCTTACCCCTCCTTCCACCCCTGCTTTCTCCCTTTCTCTCTAGACAGGCGACTAACTACATAAATTTTCCAGGGACGAGCATTGCAAGACCTTGGAGGAAAGAATTTTGAAATCCTGCAAGCTTGCTGAAGATGACCTTGCTTTCAAAGACCTCGTACGGTACCTTCGAAGGGCGCTAGCTGGAGACCCATCGAAGAGAGCAACAACAGAACAACTATTGACCGAAGAATGGGCGAAAAGGGCGGGGTTAGTGTAGATACTTAGTACTAGTACAACGTATACTATTCTAGCGTTCTACACATTATGCATACTCATTATGACCCATCCTAGTTATTTATATAGACTGTTATTTCCTTAAAGCTTTCCCTGCACAAGCACGACAACGCCGAATTCCAATTCTTTCCATCCCTCCACAAGCGCAACACCTCCAACCCCATTTCTTTGTATCCCTCTACAACCATGACGCCCCCCACAATTACCTGGTGCAAATACGCCGAGACCGAAGATGCTCAAAGGACTATGGATCATGAACGTGCATGTAAGCGGGCAGCAGCAAACTTCACCTGCACCGACTGGCAGATCTTCGAGGATGTGCTGGACAAGACGAAGAAGAAATCGTAGAGAAGGGCCACACCTTTCTTTCAAGACCTTGTTATAATCAAACAAAGAAAAGCAAGGAAGGATTTACAGGCCGGCTACGAGAATATCCATAAGTACTCATAATGAAGCTAGTAAAGATCTTTAAACCACATCAGCATACCTAGGTAGCTTCTTTGTCTATGCCTCAGCTTTCGATCTTGCGTGACTGCACGTTCTGGTAGTTGAGGCAATAATGCCGGACGGTGCTGATCGCTTAACCATGGTTTCCCTCGCGATGCGAAGGGACGGCGAGGTGGGTTTAGTTTTTGAGCCCTACGCCAAGCATCTATCCTCTTCATTTTGTGATTAGGTAGATAAGAGATTAGCTAAAAAAAAATTGACTAGGGCAGCATGCTGCAACAAAGATACCGCGTGCGAACATGACCTAGACCACAACGGAACTGATCACAGCACAGCACACACGATCACTAAGGCATCACCCGACCCAGCTGTAATAGGGTAGGCCACAATGGAGAAGGATCTAAAAAAGAGGCGGGTGTAGAGGCAACTGCTTCCAACTGGGAGCCGAGCCCGGACGACGAGGTTGTCGACACTGGCTGCTCTCATCACACCTCCTGCAACTGCTACCATGCCCTCCAATACCTCTCGGAATGCTCTGCTTCACATGATGGCAATAATGATGGGTATGGATGCGAGGCTCGTTTGCTGTCCAAGTGCGTGAAACCCGGTGACTCTTGAAGTGCCCCCCTCTCTGAATTATGGGCAAAGCTTGACGAGCACAACAATTTATGCTAAGCACATGGTAATGATCACACTCTACTGAGACCTTGCGAGAGTTGATGCATACCAGGAAAAGTCACACTTCGTGCAAAGTGACGAACTGGCCTTCAGTCTTCTCGTTCAATAAAAATTCCCAGCATTGAGATCTTTCCCTCCGTGAATCCTTCCATCTGGCAATACTATTCCAACCTAGAACAGATCTTCAATGACCTTTTGGGAGTGTTTTCATTACATCGCCAATAGCCTTCCTCGCTTTCATCTTCTCCTGCCACTCCTGCACGAGAGGAAATTCCTTCGGGTTCCAGGCATCCTCCACAACCATCAGGATGATTTGCTGCCAAGCAATCCACGCGATATCCGCGACGCTGTACTTGTTGCCCACCAACCATGGCCCATCTCCACCTGCTTTCGCGAACTTTTCCTTCTGCTTGTGGAGATGGCTTTCGAGCACGCCAGTCACCCTCTGAACCTCTTTCTTGTAGCGCTCCTTTGCGCTCGGTAACTGCTCATGATGGAACTTTGTGAACCAAGCCAACTGCCCATAGTACGGCCCCTGACCGGATGCTTGAAAGAACAGCCATTCCGTCACCTCATAGTACTCCTTGCTTCCGAATTCAAAACTCAGCCTGTGCTCTGCATCGTACTTGTCGACGAGATACTGCAAGATCGCAGCGCTTTCCCAGACTGTGATATCGGTATTGGGGTCCTGGATTGCTGGTATGCGACCGTTTGGGTTGATGGCGAGAAACGCTGGTTTCTTGAGGTCGGCATAGGCTATGGGTATGCCTTCGAAGGGAAGACCAAGTTCGGCGAGGAGCATGTGTACTTTGGGTGGGTTGGCGCTGCCTACACCCCACAGCTTGATCGGCTTGAGATTGGAAGACATAATTACAAGTCAAGAAGGCCCTCAAGATGCGAATAATATCGTTGTTGACTTCTTGATTGAAGATATTAGAGAACTGAACGTCACGGCCTCGCACTCTTATATTTTTGTACAGACGACGGGCCGGAAACTAATTTAAGATCATTCCAGAAACGAAAGCCCAAAATCGCCAATTATTTAGGTGTCCAGGCCTCTGTTTGGGGTTGTTGCCGTTGTCCCGGATCGGGTACCATTTGGGGTGTGCATCCCGAGGTCGGCAGCACCAAATGCCGACGCTTTTATAAGCAACCATCGACCCCCTGTGGAGCTTGACCACTCATGAGTACTAGGAGAATCATATATTCCAATTGATTGGTAACTTCCCCAAGCCATGAATGTAAATTGATCCTGCAAGTTGATTGTTTTTTGTCAGCGAGCTGGTAGGTAAGTACCGACACGCCGAGGTGGGCGTTCAGAAGCTGTGCCAAGGTCTCCGAGCCGACTACATTTGGTAAACTCGCCCAAACTGCACCTAATTATCTGATAAGATGGCGCTCATGGACAAAAATGTCCGCTCAGGAATTTTGTCCGTATTTCGGGTCTAAAGTGGAGCTGTCTTGTTCTACTTCATACACCACTACCAGCGCAAGAATAGATCTCGTTCATGGTGCCTCGCCGTATAGGCAGACGGCCTAATGAATTCGCATTATTAATTAAGCTGTAGTGTAATACGGTCTAAAAACAACACCTGGGTCTGGTGTTGTGCACTAGAAATAGCGAGAGCGAGGGGCGAATGCCTTAGTCCCGTGGAAACTCCGCTCTCAGAAAGTGTACGTCTCAGCGCAGGTCCTACCTAGAGCGCTTCTAATCAAGGTCTCTGAAGACCTTGCAACTTCGTAATACAGGACCTTCTAGCAAGAGACGTGTTGCTATGAATCAAAAATTGTCGTCGGTAGCGCGAAGTTGACGTCAGGATACTCGAACGTCGTCCCACCCCAGCAATAAGACGACGATATGTTTGGATCTTGGCCTTACTACGATGCTCAGAAAGAATTCGGGTAAGTCAAATGTAGGCTTGAAGTGGTCAGTACAGGATGCTTCGCTTGTATTGTTCAATTTGTTCTTCGCATCCAAAGATTGGTATATAGGCGTGCGAGCACGTCCGGCAACCCTGGACGCGAGCAAGGATTCAAATATTTCTCATAGCTATGTATGCCGGAAATGTCAATTAGCTCAACTAAACACCACTTGAAACTGGGAAAGTTGGAATTAGACTGGAGAGGCCCCAAACATCGGTCGCTCCGACGGCTGCACATTACCTCTCATTGCGTCATCTTGATGAAAACGGTCACAGTCGTTGAGAGTTCGACGTATATGTTAGAGAGGTTAGCAACATACTATTAGAGATCAATTTTTTGCACAACATTCCGTCCACGGCTATCCGACATGTCCACAAAGGAATCAAGTTCTGCAGACTCGCTTGAGGTCTCCATGCACCTGAAGTCGATGATACTTTGTACGTTATTCGGATGCAAACATTCAACTCCACCTCTTGCTGGTATCGTGGCTTTCAGTTGCTGACAGACGCAGCGAATGCGAAATTCATCCACGGTGGCAGCATCAACGGTCGGCCCCGCACCTATGACATCGTCACCAGCGCCAGGGTCCGGAGTCGTGGAGAGTACCGCGTCAGCTTAGTTGGCTATGACGAGACCATCAAAGCGCCAGGAAAGACAGACGTTACGAGCAAGGTGTTGAGTCGAAGCGCTATCAAGATGAGCTTGAACTTGGCGATGGAGGACTTGTTGAAGAAGTTGCAGGAGGAGCTTTGGACCTAACGATGTCTTCGGCGCTATGCCTTAACGAGACTAGAGCGCGATTGTCTGGTTTCAGCCTTTGGTTGCTTCTTCCCTAAACACTCCAGTATATCATTTAAGCACCAACTTATATGCGATGCGAATTGAGTTTATGACATCCTAATCATCCGTATTGTTCATTCACCTCCACCGGGATTGTGGCCGGATGCTGCTGTGCATCTGTCAACTCTTCTGTGCAAGCCACCAATTGCACCTTCTCTGTCTTAGCAACCCTATCGTCGGGAACCGCTACTACCTTAACTTTCTGCTTGAAAGTCTTTAACAGCATAATTCCTGCTCCGCAGTTTGCGATCCCGCCTTCTTTCGGCAATGAATTAAAAGCCAACACAAGGAGCTCGGTAATTGAATCCCATGCTTCCGAAACCTCATTGTTCCAGACAGTAAAGGCAGTGTGCAAGAGCGCAATGATCAAGTGAAGTACCAGGACTACGACTGATACATACAAGACAGGGTCATCCATTTGCCACGCCGTTGTGTAGCTGAACCATTCCATCTTCAACGCCGAGGTAGAGATGTTGGTGGGACGATCATAGATTTGACCGTTATTGTGTAGCAGATTGTCGCTGTCTCTACGGGAACCCATGCGCAGAACTGGATTAACACCTTCAGAATTAGGGTCGTGCTGGGGGTCCCAACCGATCCGCGAAATGGCGTTGACGAAGTATGCTGACAGCAGCGCCCTGCAAATCTCGTTACTACAAGATTTTGTAATGGAAAACTCGAACGTTCACTTAATCTAGTTCCATAATGGGTTTGACCGTGTCAGATAGAAGCCACGGCAAATCCCACAACCTAGTGTGAAGTAAGAGAGCCTCGATAGGGTTGAAAAAGATATCTTCAGAGGAACCAAAGACCTCCATGACTACATTCGGAACCATGGCTCGGATCCAGTCTTTGTCAGCTGTGATTGTTGGACCAAGGTTATTCCTAATTCGATCTCCGAAGAAATTAGTCTGCCCGGGATCTGGATAGCTTATCCCATCGGGCACTGGTGGTTGTCCAATGATTGCTTGCCAAACACGGCTGGAGATCCCGCCATGGGTGTTCGCTTCTCCATGAGCCCATCGAGCATCTATGCTACACCCACAGCCTACAGTAATGTTCGTCTCATTCTTGGTAATATAAGCGAGCCCTGCTGTGGTCGTTCCAAAATCCGGCGACAACAACTGCCACGTAGCATTGACCCGAGATGCACGCTCAACGTCGACGACTACCTCAAACTCTTTCACTGGCCCCACACCGTCATCTCTGCGCCAGTATTCCGTCTCATCCAAGATTGGAAATAGTAGTTTCGGCCGGATATCTAAGCTAATGTTGCGGAATGGGCCACATACCGCGCGAACAACGGGCATTCGTCCTCTGACCCTAATATGATAGCCGATAATTGCGTCTCGGAGCCGACGTTCTCTGCTAAATCGTTTAGCGGAGTCCCACGCGCGATCATGTTTCTCGCCCATATCTTTGGCAAGATACGCCGTCGCGCCGTGCAAAGTCGATGCGTAAGAGTCACTACCGCTAGAGTATGGGCGCCAGAGCCACATATTGCGAGGTCGCCATCCATCTCCGAGAAATACATTCCTCCGTGAGACTCCTTCTGGTGTCGTAACGCCTCTCAAATTACTCCACCCACCATTCAAACAATAGTAGGCCAGCCCATTCTGACACTCTGTCGGACCAGTGTGGTTGGATGTTAAGTGCTGGGGCCAGAGGTCGTTTTCAGTTCCAGCAAGATAGAACTCTGTGCTGCCGGTCGATAGCCACGCTTGGCTCGGCAGAAATAGAAGCGCAGATGCAGGGCCTACCACTGCAGCAAGGACGCAGCAAATGATGAGGAGCAATATGAATAACAATTTGGTTTGAAAACGAAGATTGTATCGAACGGCGCTAAATAATTCCTGGGACCACAGAAAGTTCAGCCCCATGAAGGCGAAAGGCGAACTGAGTAGTCCTAGATCGATGTCATCTCTGATCAGCTGGTAACGCAGGAAATCAGCAACGACGGCTGCGAGACTTCCTACAGATATGTCAGTGAGATATTTTCATTCAGACCAAGACGGTGCGAATACCGACTATCGCTAGTTCCTAGTTTCCGACTTAGTACGGCGAGACATGCTATGAAGTGCGCAAGAAATACTCACATGGAGCTTTGAAGCGCCCTGCAAGAGATACTTCGATATCGTAGTGATGTCGGGTCCATTCACGAAGCTCATCGCATTAAAGGTTACAAGGAAGATGGTGATGGTGCAAGGTAAGAGATGCACAGCAAGTTGTGCCCAAGCTATACGCCGCGAAGCCCTCACCACAGCCTTCTTCGTTTCCTTCCTATTGGTTTTCCTGTTTTGCTGGTTTGTAGTAAACGACTTCAAACCCACAGCTCGGAAAAACACGTGCCCGGTGGGCTGCGATCTTCGTCGGCGACGGAGGACGCGGGTTGTGTCGTGGTGCTTTTGATCCTGCGCTTCAGCGGCCAGAGCCTCACTTGCACCTGCGTTCTCGTTGGCTGGCGAAGGGCTTGTAGTTGACGCTGCTGACGCGTCTAATAACTCCAATGGCTCGTGTAGCCACTTCGGAATCAGTGTGTCGCTAGCAGTGGAGGAACCTGATACACTGGTATTCTGTCGATGGAGATCATTATCGCGAATTTGAACAGACATGATGGGGTTTACGGGGCACAGGTTACCTTTTTAGCATGTTGTACGGGCTCATATACTGATGTCCAAGCGGCAAGGCTGACCACACTTCGGACCTTATTTCGAACTATCTTTAGTCGATAGCTTCTGATTGGCGTGTTCTTTCGTTATTCCCACGCGCTGTGTCCAAATTCTTTCGCTATAGGTTGAAACTTTTGGGGGCTAGAAGCCTTCGCTTTTTCCCATCCGAATTTGGTCACCGCATGGAAGATCCTCAGCCCCACCTCAGCAGAGTGGCAAAAACAATTCTGCACGTTTGATTCAAGCTTGTTTCTATCTTCTCCCAAACGAGCCTATGGAAAGTTGCATGTGATTCTCCCTTCACGTCCTCGTCTTTGTGTCGCACGCGATTTACCAATCTGACAAAGCGCCCCTACGTTTCCAGGCGTTGAAACGAGCATTTATTGAGCAACTGAGATAAGTCTCAGCAGTGACAGGACGAACAAAGAAACGGAGGACACTGTAGCGTACAAATTAGGAGAGCTCATTACGGCACAAGAACAGCAGTTATACATCACCAAACTAGGTAATCAAATACTAAACCATACTCTCCGTACTCGCCGTGCGACCGACAGATACATGGTACCCATCATGGTCCCGCTCATGACCTCTCGCCTTAATCTCAACTTCCTGTGTGTGCTCAGTCTGTACCCTGATTTTATCCATCTCCACACGCTCAACTTGACTAACTCCTCTTGATCTTGTATGTGGCTTGCCTCTCCCGATCTCCGTAGTGATGGTCCCCGAAAAGACCCTCTTCGGTTCCGATATGCGATTCGTGCTCCACAGGTGAAGCGAGGCGCGTTGGGACTTGGGTGCGTTGTTGTTAAGGTCTATATGAGTGAGATGTGCTGGCACCCCTTGGCCTCTTGAACCAGTACCGTGTAAGCCTTGTTTATTCGAGTCTCTGGCAGTGACCTAGTGGGGTACGAGTATTGAGAACAATATGTTGGCGTTGCAGTATATGAGGCAAATCCAGGCTAGTTCGCCCTTGAGGGCCATCAAGATGGTCAGGTTGACGGCACTGGAAGTCAGTGTTGCGCAACTACCCATGAAGTTGCGGAAAACTATTCTGTGGAGAGGCGTGTTTTTGTTATGTTGGTACGAGTAGAGCTTCCTCAATGGTATGATGAAGAGCAACGGTGAGATATACCTAGACAACTTAGACATGGACCGTTGGGAGGGGTGCCGAAGTAGTTGACTTACATTAACAACAACATCAAATACGATCAACGGCATCATAGAGATCTTCTGCATCCCGATGGCACACCCACCCTGACCATTGACGTAAAATATCCAGAACACAAAGTTCAGTACTATCACAACCACGTATGGCACGAGCATACCGAAGAAGTTAAAGAGGTAGAGTTTTATCTTCATGTGTGGCGAGCGGCTTCCGCGGATGATGTGCTATCATGTTTAGTCACAGACTAGTAGTTCATAGAGCAAGGTAACGTACAGCTTTCCCCAACAAGGAAAACGTATATCAGGACCTTAGTACTCACGTAGCAGACCAGACAGAGGAGGATTGCACCATCGCAAATTCCATCGTTTTCATTGATACCAAGGCCTCGAGAGAAGACGGCGGTAACGAAGACGAAGAGTGTCGAATCGATGTATATTATGAGAATGACTATTCGATGTCAGTTTATAATCTTTGGTTCGCACTTAGTATGAGGGCGACCTTACGCCAGCTAGCAAGCGGTAGACTTTTCAGATTGCGGATGGTCTATAGTCGCCGTGCTATTCTACGTCAGCAACTCGTTCAATTTCCAGCTAGTGCCGTACTTAAACAAATTGCTAGAACGCCAAAGGTGATCATGGAAAAATAGTGGAAACGACGTTTCCATTCCCAGATAAGGCTATTATTTCTAGAATACTAGTACGTAACTATTTATTACTTACTGGAGAGAGGCACTAAAATGTTTTAAGTTTTTTTTAAAAAAAAGTATAAAAAGAAACTTTTTCGAGAAAGAAAGCCTCGATTGAGGTTTTACTTTTTCCCACGCTGTTATCCCGGAGCAGAGCCCGCACAGGATATATGTTGTTACCTGCTTGCTTATTACCACGCTATACGACCCCGGAGCAGAGCCCGCACAGGGAAGCGAACTAGGTTAAAACCTAGGAAACACTAATTCGAACTCACGCAGTCTTGCATCAATGATGATTTTATAGGCGGGTAATAATGACCACTGAGACTAGCGGATGTTTTTGTTGCAAGGTATTCTCGCTACAGTATTTATATCATTGTCAAACAATATGATTCCAGCATAAGTAGAATCTTGACGATGAGATGGTTGAGTTGCGGCAAATGAAGGAGGCTCTAAGAAGCGTAAATGCTTAGACGTTTGGTCGGTAGGTCAAAGTAGGAAGAGATTCCGGATGAGTACAATAGTCGAATTTGCGCTGGGCTCAATACTCACCGTGTCTGCCAATTTCAGAGTACTGCTACTTGCCTTGCTTTGACTTCCCTCTGATTGTTCATGTACCAGATATTTCCGGAAAACCCATCTCGGCCGCTTGTTTGGTATTTATTATATCGTATATTTAAGTTGTGCGCTAAAGAGATTATTACACGGATCTGACGACATTAATCTTAATTCTAAAAGAAGAGTTACGCTTAAAGCTTAGCCTTCTATCATTTTATTTTATAATAAAAAGTAGCTCTTTTGAGTAGGGTTCGTAAGTATAATAGTTATTAATTCTATTATATCTAATAACTCTTTAAGTTTCTCCTATATCCCTGTATTTATACTATTTCCTTCCGTCTATATACTGAGTTTATTGATATGACCAGCCAACACAATATCAAATGTAAAGCATAGGTGCGTTCGTGACAAAGACCACAGTAAGATTGACTATAGGCTGTCTGATGTCTAAAAGTCGATCTCGTGTGCGACTCAGTCCCACCATAAGCTGACACTTCGCCCGGCAGCACACGTGCAGTCGTTTTACAATAGACACCGTGCAGCAGGCGGAGAGACATTTTGTAAGATCTGCTGTTTCCGGGAAGTCCAGGCGCTGCTGCCCATTCTCTTCATTCAGTGCTACGCGGTCGATGATTGGAACCTTATTGGAAGTCGAATCACGCCAAGTCATTCAACATGAATGTCAGATGACTATGCGCTCTCTTGTGGGGTAACTTCTGGATCTTGAGTCCCAGTGTCTGTCTGGGTGCTATCAGGGCCCTCGTGGCTCGAGACAACGTGTTGGTCAGACTCTAGGGAATAGTATTTGATCCGCATCCCAGGAGTGCTCGTTTCCACGGATATTTCAGTCTCTGGTATCGATCCCGGCTGAGCCTTTGGCTGTTCGTGTCTCACGAGATCCTTGTAGGTCTGATACAACTGATCGTCCCTCGTTGTTCGGCGAGACACGGCAGAGAGCACGTCAAGAGCGGGGGGTTTGAGGAATGCTATGATCCTACGCTTCACGCTATAGTCGGAAAGCTGTGCATCGTTGTATGAGCCTTCGGCTTCCATGATGGGGGACCCGCCAAATCGCAAAGCGCAGCTCCCTTCATAAATTTCACCGAGTATTTCAGCGGCCTCGTACCACATAGACAGCTTATGATGTAAAGAACGACCGAGGAGAGCGACGGATGTGACCTCTAAGGATTGAAGCTTCGGAAAGTTGCGGTTGATCTCCATCAAACGTCTTAAGTGAATAGCCCATCCTCGCAAATGAACGCGTTCGACGCCAGGCATGCCGATCTGGTCAAGAAAGATGGTGGCGAAATCCCTGAACATACTGAAGTCCGCAACCGCTTCAGAGTTGAAGTTGACATCCATGGAGTCATTGATCAGCTCCAAGGTGGTAAGTGACTCGAACTTTTGGATAAATCGTACCCATTGCAGAGCAGGCTTCCAGGCGACGGTGGCGGTGGAGGACAATATGTCCCCGATTGGCCATACATCGACTGTCAATGACTTCACCTGTTGGAAGAATTCTGGACGTAGGGTAAAGACTTCGGATAGGGGAGTCTCCCAACGGTGACCGGGGAAGCGCTGGAAAGGGGCGATCTTGAAGGCAATGGTATCTGCTCGCTCCTGAACAGCTTCTAGTCCCGCCTGCATTGCCTGAAAGTGGTAGGGAAAGCTGTGGTTGCCTACAATCTCCAAAGCGAGAAGGATGTTCCAAGGTTCTTGTAGACCTGTTTCTCGCCAGAATTTTGCGATATCCGAGAAGAGCGGGGTTTCGTAGAAATATGCATTTCGAACACCTATGCTTCGAACATTCAGGAATAAGTCCAGTTTACTCTTCATCTCAAATGTGAGATTGTCCCAGCGAGGTTCGCCATATCCAAATTTAGAATCGAGGTCCGCTCCAAAACGCTCATAGAAGCGTTTGATCGATTCCTTCCCCTGAGGCGGGATCTCATCTTCCGTGGTGCGCAAAGCTTTGCACATCGTTGCTAGAAGACTCTTCTCATGCATCTCGGCGGTCATGGTATGGTACCGTAAACGTAAGCCATACTGAATATCGTAGGTACTGCCAATGGCATACGTGATCTTGACATCTTTGACCAGCTCGGCAAATTTAGGGTTTTCTTTCAGCAAACGAAAAGAGGACTGTTCTCCAAATGATCCATCGTCGTGAAGCCATAGGACAAGTCGATATTCCTCGAAAAGCAACTCTGTCGCACTAGGGACGAACGCCTTGCATACAAGGCGAAGGTTGGTCATGTGTATCAACAAAGGTTCAACACGCCTGAATATCTTGAGCCGCAACTCTTCCGGAAGCGTTTCGAAGGTCGAGGAAGCCATTTCAGCAGTTCTTATGCCAGTCCGCGAGTGCCACGTTCCGATTTGCGATCCTGGGATACCTCCTTCAGGGCTTCCAGCTCTTCCAAGGTTGATTTTCAAGATCAAGTGGCTGACTGGCTGTAAACCAAAACGGACAGGGCTCGTCGTAGAGATCAGAGATATAATCGATGATGAATTCGAAGAGATTCAGCTCTTCAGCAGAATGGAAGTACTTAGGTGAGATGGAAGCTGGCGCCTACGTGTGCGGCACAGCTCCCGCACGAGACTAGCGCCTTTACGGATGGCGAGAGGAGCTGAAGCCACGCGCCATCACGAGACACCCCAACCCTCAACCTCACGTTTCTCCAGTCATCGCAACGCCCACTCCAATTCATTCTTACTTCCTATTTCGCAAGAACAGCGAAGTCTTGGCTGTGGGGTCAATATCTCGGAAGTGGCGCTAAAACGATTTACCCGCGAATCTGGGGACAGATGATAACTACCCCGATGCCCGTCTTCTAGTGGTGGACTCTCGCCCTTCTAAATATGAGGACAATTTACACCCCCAGCTTCTGGGTGTAGACCAATCCGGGGTACCTGCTCCGACCCTGGCGATGCTCAATGTATACAAAACCAGGAACAGCCTTCGTACGATGAGGACGTTGGTTTCGTTACACACGTAGGTCGAGCTGTGAACCATGGCTTTCATACTATCTCTTCTCGTCTCATTCTCTGCGCTATTTTCTTTGGTACACGGTATTTCGATCACAGGCACATCGTACACGAACATTTCGAACGACCCCGAAGGCTCCGTGCACCTGAACGCGCTCTCGTTCCAGCAATCGCCTCTCACGACCTTCGGCGACTACCAATACGTCGCATACTACGCGACCGCACCAGCTGGCTACGGACACCACTATGTCAACCTGGGGCGCCGGCGAGTCACCCCTTCCGTGAGCGCATGGGAGACTTTCGCGTTCACGGACTACGAGCAGAAGACGCTGGACGAGCACAACACGATCAGCATGGGCATCAGCGGCGACGGGAAAATCCACTTGAGTTTCGACCACCACGACGTGCCGCTGAACTACCGCGTGTCGTCTACCGGCGTCGCGAAGACGCTTCCGTCTGCATGGACGCAAGCTTCCTTCGGCGGCGCAGTCCAGCACTCTCTCCCAGGCTCAACCGGGCCCTGGACACCGCTGACGTACCCGCGCTTCGAGCGTCTCGCGGGCGGCGACTTGTTGATGGAATTCCGTATCGGGCAGTCTGGCGCGGGGGACTCGTATATCCACCGCTACAGCGCTTCTTCTGGGTCCTGGACTGCTGTGGGCAAGTATCTGCAAGGTCAAGACAACAACGCGTATATCAACGGTTTCACCTCTGAAGCCGGGAAGCTGTATGTGTCCTGGACGGTGCGCGAGACGCCGGACGCGGCGACGAACCACGATTTCTACTTCGCGGTGTCTGAAGACGATGGGAAGACGTGGAAGAACAGCGGTGGGGCCGCGGTCGCGAAACCGATTACGCCGTCCACGAGCGGGATAAAAGTATTCACGATTCCGCAGAATAGCGAGATCATGAATCAGGAAGCGCAGTGTGCGGACGCGAAGGGCCGGTTCCACGCACTGATGCGAGACAAGAGTTCTGGAACAGCGAAATGGTATCATTACCTGCGTACCTCCGATGGCAAATTCACGAAGACCGCTATCAACGTCGCTGTTTCGACGCCGCCGTACTTACAGTATCGAGGGAAATTAGCGGCTGTGGGGGATACTCTGGTTGCGATAATCCCCGATGCGCCGAAGAACGTTGTTACGATATGGGGAGCGACGGCGAGTGGGAATTATTCGGATTGGAAGAGTTTGGCGACGATAGCGAATATGGCTGGGGAGCCGCTGGTGGATGAGGAGAGGTTGAAGGATAGTGGGGTGTTGAGTGTGTTTGTGAGACAAGGGGGGGCGTACGGGGAGAGGAAAGTGCAGGTTTGGGATTATATGCTGGCGGTGTAGAACCCCTTGTATGAATATAGAGAATTGTGTCTAGTCTTGGAGCTCAAGCGCATCCAAGATGTAGTTTGCACTCAACCACGTCGCATCTCCGCTCCCACTCACGCCCAAGGTAAGCGTGTTCGCGCCAGTTTTGAAAGCCGATGCTGGGACGGTCCAGGTATACACTTCTCCGTACCCACGATACGCACCTCTCGTAACACCGCGAGAGTCGATCAATTTCTATATTACAACAAAGTTAGCTTGTATCCCACTCAATAGCCACCCAATCCCTCTCAATCAAAGATAGATAGACTTACCGGCGCCCCAGGATCAGCACCGGTCCAACTCCCAATCTTGACGCTCGGCCGCCCACCCTTGAAACTCAACGTCGTTCCAATCCTCAAAACATGCTGTTTGACTTGGTCCGCCGTGAGCTGGAAATTGATCGTCACAGCGCCGCTCTGTTTACTCCACAGCGCCATAGGCATATCCTTAGCCACATTCTTCGCGACATCGAACGCACCACCCCAGCTCCCCATCCTCCCATCAGACGGATGCATACGCTCGATCTTATCCCCGTTCTTCAGATCCTGAGGCCGGCCGTCGAACTCGCCGATGCGCCATATCACTTTAGGTGCGGCTTCTTTAGATGCGATATCTTTTGTGAGTGTCTGGCCAGCGGTGACGGTCACGCTATCTGTTGTAACCAAGAACTCGCCTTTATACACTTTCATCGTATACGATCCAGGTTTCATGAGCGGCGAGATAAAAGTGCCGTTCGCATGGGCTTTGGTCCAGTACTGCGCGTTCGTGTTGTGCCAGTGGAGGACGGTTTCGAACTGCGAGGGCACGCCTGTCGCTGTGCCGGTTACGGAGCCGCGGGCGCTGGATGCGACGTAGCCTTGGATGGAGAGGGTTGAGAAGAATGAGATGTCGAGGTTTTCGGACGGTTTGGCTCCTGCAGCACTGTTTCTGTTACACCTGCCACACGAGCATCAAGTGAGCGGGAAAGAAGGGGGACTTACGTGAACGCCATAGCATACGGACCCATCAACCCAAACCTCCATGGCTCCGTCCTCACATGCCCACTATTCATATACCAATACAGCTCCTGATCCGAGCTCGTCGTCTGGGAATTGATATCGCGCATAAACGGGCCGCCAGCACTAGTTTCATACGCAATGCCCGGCATGATCATCCAGACACTCGCTTTGGGGCCAGACACGCCGTGGACGACGTCCTCGATGAAGCGGTCGCTGGTGTACATTTTACACCGCGTCTGCCCGTCGGAGCATTTAAACGTATCTTTGCCTTCGAAGGCAGTGCATCCAATTGTGTTGCCGACATTGCCATGCACGCCGTCTGGCAGCTCTGACGTCTTTAATCGCGCCAGCCAGCGTAATTCTCCTGGATCGACCTCGCCCGTGATATACGTTGCCAAGTAAATCGTCGCCTCTTTCGGTTTCGCAATCAGATATTGCGTAACAGGCAGCGAGGAAGCCTTGATAGTGATTTTGACGAAGCCGTTGATGGTCTCGCCGCTTACGGTTGACGTGCCGAGACCGGAGTTGATAGCTGTGGCTTTGGAGGTGCCTTGGTATTCGACGTTGTTGTACTTCAGCGATTTGACGTCGCCGTTAGTTCTGGCATACGTGAGATACTGTAGAGAGAATTGGAAAGTAAGTAGGTAAGTGGTGCGTACCGATCGACTTCAAAAACCAGACCCGCATCCGTATCAACCACAAACCTCGAACTTGTCGACGTAAGCCCGAATGCAGCGCGGGCCTCTTGTGCAAAGGCAAGCGCTATGCCAGCGAGTTTCAAGAAAAGCATGGTTTACAGTAACAGTGCCGGGCTAGTGCAGTACACTTACACCTCCAGAAGCTCCGGTGTATAAGTAGGTAGCCGCGCATCGTGCCCAAGACATCACTGACCTACTTCATGAAGTGCGGAGGAGACTTCATTAGCAAACTCAAATTCTATTCGCGCAATTAACAGCGGTGGTATATGTTCCAGCTATCAATAGGTGAGGATGGTAGGTCTCCGTATTACCCCAGACTTACCCGGCTTCGAGCAATATGGGGTAAGCGAGATGTTTCAAACCCCAGAAATGCTCGTGATGCACGGGTCGAATCCCAGTACATCTTCTGTTCAGCTCTCGGTATAGCAGATGCCGAAGTATGTCGTGAAATCCTGGGAAAGCTTTCATGAGCCGAATCTACCTGGAGGTGATGGTTGCATGTTAGTACACAAGCCACAGTGATGATCCCAAGTCGTTAGCGGAAGGCTTCTCCGTTATGACGATAAATAATCATGTTATTTGGATGCAATGTGGTATCCCCATATCCTTTCTTCCAACGCCTCGCTATGCAAAATTGATTCGATCGTTGCTGTTCGTTGCTTATACGCTCCCTTATAGTCCCCCTGTGTCTTCAGTTCATTTCTTAGGCCGCATGTCGACCACTTCCAGTGGCGCATTCGGCAACTCAACGACATGTCCCGGATTCAATGCGTCCGTGTAAATGTTGTCGACGCTGTGTGGATGGAAAATACCAGGTTGGGTGCAATTCAGGATCGCCTGCTTGCCCGGCGGATCTGTGAGGCGGAAACATCCCCAGCTGTTCTTCGTCAGCACACTTTCTAGCCATACTCGAGCAGGGTTGCAATTTGGGGGGTTGTACTTACTCAGGTCTCTTGCTCGGTGCGCAAACAATGGCGATACTTTCCGGCATCATGACCTGATACCCTACATGCGTGTGCAGATCCCTACTGCTCATGAAACACGTCTGGCTAGGATGCGTATGTATCCAGCCCAACACCATCAGCTCCTCACGATCACAATAATCGAACAGCTCCTCCTCATTGAGCGTCTCGCAAGTATCACTGGTACTTGTCTGTTCCGGGATAATTAATCGTGTGATGAAGAGCGCGTTAGACTTCAAGATGCCGCACAAGATGCCGCATGTCTCGAGATTGAGATTGGTGTTTCTAGAAGCAGAGGCGAGGAAGGACTTGCGAAGGTGTGATGGCAGAAAGATGGTACGGAGAGGAGAGCCGTTTTCGAGGTAGGCGGAGGGTTTGAAAGTGAAGTCGTCCAGATCTTTCGATGGGGAGGCGGAGCGTGGATCTGGTACCTTGCCCGGGATCGGCGGCGCTGTTGGCGCTAGTTCTGCGTATTTGCCTGGTATTGGAGGCGGTCGTGGGTTCTCGAACAGCGGTGCGGAGGTCGGCGGTTTCGGCGGCTTTGGAGGAAGTGCAGGAGGCCGTGAGGCAGGATCTGATGGTCTTCGGAAGAGTTCTTTTGGTGGAAGTGCTGGAGCTGTGCCTTGCGATGGTAACCGAGCATCTGAGCCTGACCAGCGTTCTTGCGCAGATTTGTGAGGTACTGTAGGGTAATTGTATGATGTGGTGGATTGAAGGGAGGTTGGGCGCTGTCTGGTCAGCTGTCATGTCCACATCATATGGTGAATACGCAACTCACGGAAAAGTTTGGCGGTTTGTGTCCGTTGTGGCCTTGCATGCGTGCCACTTCTTGCAACTGTGAAGATAGATCATCCTGCTCGCCGCTTGCTCTCCTGTATTCCTTTTCCCAGTCTCCCCACACGCCAGCTACTCTTCGTTCCTGCTCCTGCTCGTCTGACAGACCCGCCTGCCGAACACTTCTCCTTGCAAGATCTCTTCTGCGAACTTCCTTCTGAGCAAGCTTGGCTGCCAATAGAGTATTCTGTCCTCCATCGAGTGTCGGGCGTTCATAAGATCTTCGTTTTCTCCTCTGGTCCAGCGAAAGCGCGTCGAGTTCTCGTGGAAGCGCACCAACATGGTCGCCCTTTCCTTCCAATTTCTTCAGGGCCTCCTGTTGCGCTCTCTTCCTCTCCAGATACTCGGTATGTCTCTTCCGTATCCGCGGCGCGATGACTTCCAACTTTGCCAGGTCGGCATTGACAGCCTTCGACGCTGCCTGTAGCCCCTTCTTATTCTCTGGCAAGGACTTGTCTGGATGCTTCGCGAGGTGGTTTAGAACGAGTTGCGCGTGGCGGTAGAGGAGGAGATATGTCTGCGGGTCGTTGCCTTCTGCTTCGTATACTTGCGCCTGTCGAGATGTTAGCTGCGATGCTGTGGGGAAATTGTTGCGACAAACCTCCTTCTGCATGGTATCCGCCGTCCTCAGCCAATACCGCAGTGGGATGTGCACATTGTACTCGAAGTTCTTGGCCTGCTCGACCACATCTTGCACGCTAATCGGAGCGTTGATCGAGGCCATGTTGAGTACTTGCAAGTTGTGCTACTACGGGACGAAGAAACTGGTGGACTCGGCGGGATACGGAAGGCGTGGGTCGACGTGGTGAATATCGCAGCCTGGAGAGTGACGACGACCCTTCATCGGGATGGAAGCAGGCGGCGTTGCTTCATTTGTGCGAAGCGCAATTCAAGATTGTGATGGCGGTCGTTTCGAGTGCCTGGGCACTGTGATGGCGCTGCCTAACGGGGCCGCATCATCGCGGGGCAAGGTGTCAAGCACGAGCCAGGAACGAAAGGCTCGACCAAGGTTAGCATTTGTGTCAGGTTGGGCAGGCGTGATGGTCGAAGCGTGACATTTGCTTCGAGCGCAGATTGTTGATGAACTAAAGACTTCATGAAGGGGTATCTTAAGGTGTTCAGAGGTAGCACAACTTCGCAGGCAGCAAATCGCGTCATCACGTGGCAGATGGGATGCATACACGATACCGAACGTCCGTCTATAGATCAGAGCATACGAGCGCAAATCGCAAACCTATCTAACTCCATCACCAAGGGTATAGTGGCCTCCGGCACCCGATCATCTATCGCCAGAGTCTTGCGATAGCTTCTCCCACTCGCTATCCGTGCTAAGCTCTCCAGTGCTCTCCCCCAAGCTCTTTCTCTTCTTCAGAGCATCATCGACTGCCGGCGCAAGCGACATCTTCGCGCCAGTCGTGCTCGCTGATGTTGGGCCCGATGATGCCTGGACTTGGGCCGTTTGACCTCCACTTCCCGAAGATTCTGAGGGTCGCTCGACAAACACCGTGCTCTGTGTCTCTGGACGCGGCGCGCGCGTGGGTTTCGACTTGGGTTTGTGCTTCTGCTCGACCTCCGTGTCGACCTCTGTATCGTCTCCCGTGTCCATAGTCTCCACCTCGCTCCCAGTTCCAGCACGTCCATGCTTCCCCTTCTCTTTCTCCTTCCTGGCTTCCCGGATCCGCTTCGCTTCCTCCTCCTTCGCCTGCGCGGCCCGAATCTCGGCTGCAAACCAGTTAATCGCCCACCATAGTCCCGCTGTCAAGCCCGATAGGATGATGAAGTGTATGCTACGTGTAGCGACGAGAAGCGCGAGGAGAAGTAGCTGCAGTGCTGCAAAGCTGGCGTTCGTCGCGACAAGAAGGGTCGGAGTGGTGCCAGGGATGAAGACCGACTCCCAGAGGTTCTCGAAGAAAGTCACGAGGCCTGACATGTTGGCGGGTTGTACTTTTGGATACGTGCTCTAGTTTGAAGGGCAGTGGAGTGTTTGTGTTTCGCAGGATCGCGAGCTTGCTTGCTAGCTTGTTATCGGTGACGTCTTGCTGTGTTACCCCACGGATTGGTGCCTAGCAACAGGACAGCTTGCAGAAACAGTAAAGCAACGTTGCGTCTTCGTGATCCAGATCTTGTAACGGGAGGTGCTATCGAATAGTAGAGTTAAGTAGCGAGGCGGCGGGGTGCTAAAAGAAGCACTGCGCGCTCGCAGGTTTGACGTGTCGGCGGTATCGCGGGGCTGCCTGAGGTAGCATTTCTCAAATACCGAGCTAGCCGCTCATTGGTTCCTCATTGCATTTTCCGTGTATATTAATTGAAGCGCGCGATGTCGGAAAGGTGGAATTGAAGTGCATTGAGTGAGTGTAAGTACGATCACTTCGACTCTTCTGGGTGTCGCGTGATGCCGTACAAGCAATGTATGAGGATGTATGGAGACGAGTTAGAGTCCCAGATGCTTTGCTTTACTACCTCGGGAGCACTTCAACCGTCTAGAACTACTATGGTGGGGTCTCACTTAAATGCAGTAGCACTCCAGAGTTTCTGGCACAGACTGGTAGAGAAGTCAGTCTCCGGTCTTTGCCCACCAGACAGGATGCTCGTGTTGACATAGCTATAGTGGAAGCCCCAAAGTAAACAAGCAGCAAACCCATGCAGCCTAAGCTCTTCACATGACGGTGCAACCTACCGGCTCGCTCTCGCTGTATGAGACTCGGCGCCGATGAAACCTTTCGACATGACAATCTCGGTCGTACCTGCGATCATATCTGTCGCCACCTCCAAACAGTCTCTCTAAGAAACCTCCTTGACGTCTGTACCGATAGCGTCGACCGTGTCCCCAGTCGTCGTATCTGCGACCCCTGCCCCATCCTCTTCGACGATGCGTCAGCATCTGGATCGTGCCGTCATCCATGAAAACCCCATCGCAATCCGGACAACAGTAACGTGGAGCCCGTACTCGGTCAAGGATTTCGTGACGACCGCAGGTGAGTAGATCGTATCCCGGCCGACATGGTTCGTTGAGGCTGATCCAGGAGCAACGGCAGGTTGGTGAGTCGTACCGTGTGCAGAGGCACATTTGAAGACTGTGCAGAATAAGCGTGTGAAGGGTGTCCGGTAGTATCAGCGATCGGCTTCTCACAGGTTGCCGGGAGGACAGAAAGTGAAGCTTGTGGCGATGTGTTTGGCGCCGTGTTGGCGAGTACGTTGAAAGTTGAGGAAGGTTCTTGTTGTGTTGTACAACGTTTGAGCGAGTCGATTGCGGAGTGGTGTTGTAGTTACCGTCGTTGTCCTGTAATGTATGTATAGACAGGTCGATGATCAGGAATCTCAACTCGAGATTCACATCCTCGACCAAGGTGTGAATAGACTCCAGCCTTGAGATACTGACACTCTTTGTCCAAACGAGGGCTCCAGCATAACAGCGTTTGTTTGGAAGCTGTGAATTGAAACTTGGAAGCTCTCCACCTGGAAGTGGCACGAGGGTTAGGGTCGCGAAATCATTGATCTGGTTTGTATTCCGGATCGTTCTCTTCCAACTCTTGTTTCCGAATTGCCTGCATCAGCTCGTACAGTTGACCAAGTTGCTGATCTGTGACAGACTGTTAGCTCCGATCAAATGTGAGGGGTACCATTAGAATGCGAACTGTGAAGTGGAAGGCACGGCCCACACCACGCGTTACCAGAGATTCCGAGTGATAGGCTTGAGACTTACCGCTCATCTTATCAATTTTCGTTCTGTCCATTCTCGCATCTTTCCATCCATCGCCCTCCAATTGCTGGGCGTAATATTGCCATTCAGTGAGGAAGCCAATCTACCGCACATTAAGACGGGTCACTTCGACCATTCCGAGGAAGCTTACGATATGGACTGGATTGTCGACATCTCTATGAGCCCTGAACTCGGCTTTCACATACATATCACCAAGGGTTCTCTGCTGGATCGGCAGCTTGCGGTGAGTGCGTAGTATTCTCCGATACAAGGGAATTGGTGGTAGAAGCGCCATGGGAGCAGGTCTGAACGGCTTCGACGCGCCAGCATCGGTGGCCTGAGCCAATAGCCTGGTGTAAAGTCTCATCGTGACAATTCAATGCCAAATGAAGGCCGCGAGATGAAATGAAAGAAAGTGGACGCGCTTTGCGAAAAGTTATAACGACCTCGGTTCGATGACATAATGATGCTCAGCACGGTTCCGATCGATGCTCTGCCTTTGCTCCGCAACCACCTCCGAAGTTCGAACATGCTACCCACCCCGTCTACGGCCCATGTGTCCTTCGACCTAGTATATGAGCCCGCTGAAGACTCTTTCCTCTTACTAGACACTTTATCTTCGCTGTCCGAAACCGCCTTTCTGCGCGAGCGGTTCTCAGGTGCAACGACTGAGGCAGGATGCTCAAGCGCACCTCTAGTTCTTGAAGTGGGAGTCGGCTCTGGGGTCGTTTTAGCTTTTGTGGCTGCAAACGCGCACAGCGTATTTGGCCGCGATGATGTACTAACTCTCGGGACTGACATCAACAGCTTCGCTTGCAGCGCTGCTTCGCAAACCGTCCGGTCTGCCGTCACAGATCACAAGAGCCACTCCACCTTCCTTGACATTGTCAATGGCGACTTAGCGTCCTCAGTCCGGCCGAACTCAGTAGACGTCTTCGTTTTCAACCCACCATACGTGCCAGCCGAGCTTCCAGACCGGTCCCGTCACGATGCCTTTAACGCGCGCTCTACGGGTCAGAAGTCTACAACCTTTGAACAAGAATCGTACCTTCTTGAGCTCTCATATGCTGGTGGTAAAGATGGCATGGAGGTCACAAACCGAATGTTGGAGCAGATACCAAGTACCCTGGATTCGGAGCGAGGGGTTGCATATGTATTGCTGTGTGCACAGAACAAACCCGAAGCTGTCAAACAGCGTATAAGAGAGTGGGGATCTGATTGGAGAGCAGAGACTGTAGGATCCAGTGGGAAGAAAGCAGGCTGGGAGAAGTTGCAAATTGTGAGGATATGGAGGTCTACTTGATGAGCCCTGTCTTTATACACGCCTCACCCAACTATTGCATTCCCCTGCGCTCGAAGTGAGTAACTCGCAGCGTCCCTGGTATTCGACCTCGGAATGATCCAAATTCATCAAAAACAACGGGACGTGTTGGTACGGCCAACAAGGTACAGCTACAGAGCGAGCACATCCCTTTTCAAGATGTTGGTTGGCCCTGCAAATAGGTCTCGGGTGGCTCGGGTGGGACGGTTCACTTTTCGAAATGATTTAGTTACATGTTCCATTCGCGACGGTTGCAGGTGGTTGTTTCGCTCGAGAATTCTGAAGGTGCGGTGAGATGAGTGCCTTCCAACTTTCGATTGCTCCTTCCCTTCTGCGCTTACTACCCGCGTGACCCAAATCAGCGGCCGGCCTCCAAATACTTTCAATGCAACTTGCAACCTTTCTACGTTCACTACAACACCGCCTATATTCAGCTTTTCTCCGCCGTCATCCTATCGATCACCCGTCACCTCAACCCAATATGGGATTCTCGTCCCTCATCCTGGTATCCCTGGCCCTTGCTGCTCTCATCGCCACAGCCTCGGCCGGGCCTCCCTACTGCGAGGCAAGCAACTCGACCTGCTTTCCTCCGGATACCGAGCTGGCAGCTTTCAACAAATCTGTCGATGGACGTCTGATCAAGAACAAGCCCTACGGCTTACCTTGCTACAAAGCAACATACAATGCCGCCGCCTGCATTGAAATCGCGGCCAACAAAGGAAATGCGAGTTGGAGGGTGCAACAGCCAGGTAAGTAACCTTAGAACGCGCTGGACCCCGTCTGCAACACAGCCCAGAGTGACAAACTGACACAGAGGTGTTCCAGCCGCGGTGATGTATCCTATTTGGGAAAATTCTGGAGGAGATAAAGGCTGTCCCGTTCCTCCCCTCCCCGCAAATGGTTCGGCACCAGCTCCACTTGAGGGCAACTGTACCCTTGGAAGTGTGTCGCCCTACATTGTGAACGCCTCTTGTGTCGATCACATCGTCAACACCGTGAAGGTTGCGGCCAAATACAACCTGCGCCTCCGTATCAAGAACAGTGGACACGACTACTTCGGCCGCTCCTCAAGCCAGGGAGCTCTCACCATCTGGACTCACTATATGAGTGACACCGAGCTCATTGAAGACTTTAAGCTTTGTGGCTCTTCCCAAACAAGACCCGTTGTGTCCGCAGGACCTGGCATGGACGTCGAGCAGTTGTATGCCATTACTGGAAAGTATAATTATGTATCACCTGGTGGTTATACTCCGACAGTGGGTGTTAGTGGTGGCTTTGTGTTAGGGGGAGGGACGGGTCCACTTGGTTCAATCTTCGGCATGGGCGTCGACAATGTGGTCCAGTTCGAAGTAGTGACCGCGGATGGCAAGGTACGTTGGATTTGCTCCCTCTCGGAGAAGGGGTACAGATATCAAAGTGGGTTGCCCTTTAGGAGCACTTCAGTCTCCATACGCCATACAGGTGGGCTCTCGTTCGAAAGACCACAGCACTTCAGCAATCGTGATACGATCTCTGTACCCCCAGTCCCGGATGACTCTGTATTTATCTATCTGATGAAACCTGCTAATTTCTAACAGGTCAAGGTTGCCAACGGATGCACCAACGTGGATCTGTTCTGGGCACTAAGGGGCGGCGGAGGTGCCTTCGGTGTAGTCACTCGCGCCTACTTCAAGGTTTATCCAGCTTTCGACGCAGTCAACACATTCTTCGGGCAAATAACTTGTCCCGATAATGCCAGTTACGCCAACCTCATTAGCCAGATGGTTGACCTCCAGGTCCCATTACGAGACGCCGGTCAAGTTGTGAGTCATCTCCACACGCTGCAAGCTTACAGGCTCACAATCCACAGGGTATCTGGCAAGCATATGGAAAGCAACGCGCAGTCACAATTATTTCTCTCCATCCGCTACGCAGCAATGCCACCGAGGACCCAAGCATGGCCCAGAAACTGTATAATCCCGCACTTGGCGCCAACCGCTGCAACTCAACCAGCAAGGTAGCACAGTTCACGGTACGTAATGTAAACCAGAAGTGCAAGAGGCTGAGAATTGCCTTGATGCGTTACTCGTCTGAGAAATCCACTAATTGTTACCTAAATGCAGGGCAGCTCGAGCTGGAATGATGCCTACAAAGCCTTCATCCTACCGATAATTCTCAAGAACGGGCCCGTCGGTATCAACATCTTCAACCTGAGTCGCCTGGTCTCGTACGACTTGATGAAGAGCAAGGAGAAGCTGCAGAAGGTCAAGGAATTCATTGCAAATCTCGATCCTGATATCAGCTTTCTGTGGCAGAATGGTAAGCACTCTATGTTCAACCCAAGCCACAGAAGCGCGACTGCAAATTACGCACAAGTTGCTGGAGCAGTGTCTTAATCTACGACAATGTCTTGTTGGTTTCGAACTACTGAAGCTAACTGATACAGATGTCGGCGAGGCCAGTACCAAAGTCGCTCCTGACGCGACATCGGTCCATCCGGATTGGCGCAACGCGTTTGCCTTCGTCAACATCCCGTAAGTACAATCCATCCCAATGACGCGCTTCTTCCATTCTGACCACAAGGTATCTAGTGTTGTATGGCCCTGGGACGGCAATGCGAACTTGGGGTTCTCAAAGTCCGACAGGCTCATGTGGAGCGCCTCCAAGGCCTTCGACACCTGGACAGCATATTCGAACGAGGACATGAACTTCGAACGCGACTTCCAGCAGTCCTTCTGGGGCGAGAACTACCCGAGGCTGATTCAGATCAAGGAGGAGGTTGACCCCGATCTCCTGTTCCAGTGCCCCAGCTGCGTTGGCAGTGAGGCAACCGTTCGTCAGTGATGGATGATTTCACCCGGGTTAGTATATTCAAGGGCACTGAATGGCTTTGAGAAGCACAATGTGGCATAAGACTCCCCTTAGGTAGACACTGAACCAATTCTTCACCTACATTAACAACAATCAATGCAGTGCTTGTGACTGTCGTGAAGACATCGAGTAGATCGACCACTTTCAGTCTGCGCAACCCCTCTCGCAGGAATAATTCACCATACACGGCAGTGCCGGGGGTGAACGATGTCTGAATTTGCTCTCAGATCTTACTAGGTCCTGAAAGCGCTTCATCTGCTTGCTTGTCTCCTTCCACAACGCTTCACATTCCAAGGTACAACAAGTCCTCAATCTGCTTCCCTCCCCAGCCCCTCCACAAAATTCAACGAGCAGCCTCACGTCGTCAGTCTAAAATGCGGATGGTCATCTCCAAGGTTATCCGCATCCTCATCCTCAAGTCTGAAATCCCGCTCCCCCATCTCCCGCAGCTTATTCTCGCGCTTAACCAGAAAATACATCGCTGTACACGCGATCCCGCAAATCCACAGCATACCAAGACTCACACCGTACCCCGTAGGATACTTGGGCGCCTCGGACGTCAGGAAGACGTTTGAAGCCACGATGCCACCGATATTGCCGAACCCGACCTGCATCGCCGAAGCGACGGAGCGTTTGTAGTGGCCGGACACGAGGTTCGACATCCAGACTAGCGTGATGGGCTGCGTGATGTATCCCCCGGGGACGATGAGGAAGAGCGCGAAGTACTTGACGCCGACGGAGAGCTTGTTCTGCGCGAGCAGCATGATGTAGCCCACCGAAGCGACGACGAGGCCGAAGATGCAGAAGAAGTAGCGATGGCGCAGACGATCCGTGACCCAGGCGGCAATGATCGCAGTCACGGTCGCGACGACGAAGATGGGGATGCTGCGGACCTGTGCGCTTTCAGCCGTGTAGCCTAGCTCGCGGATGATAGTGGGCACGAAGAAGGAGCCCGCGTAGCCGGTGTTCACGATGCCGAAGTACATGACGACGCCGAGGTATATTTTGGGGTCTTTGAAGATGCGTTTTGCAGCGCGTTTGTCGAGGCGGTTCATGACTGCGTCGCCGCTGTCGGCGCTCAATCGTGCAATCAGGAGCGCGCGTTCATCGTCGTTGAGGAAGTTTGCGGTTTCAGGCCAATCCGTGATCCACCACTTGCAGACGAAGCCGATGACGCAGGTTGCGAGACCTTCGATGATGAAGATCCAGCGCCAGCCGCCGTAGCCGCGGATACCGTCCATTTTGGCGATTGCGTAGGCGAGGAGGCCGCCGAAGCCGCCAGCGATGATGCTGGCGGAGAAGAAGAGGGTGAGGCGCCATTGGAGCTCGTAGCGTTTGTAGTACATGCTGATGAGGTAGACACAGCCGGGAAAGAGACCTGCTTCGAAGAGACCGAGGAGGACTCGCATGGCGACAAGACCTCCGAGGGTGTTGACGAGACCCATACCGATCGTAGCGATGCCTTCAGTCATCGTCAATTGCAGTTCGGATATGTTCGGAGGTTACACATGACTTACCCCAGAGCACCATGATCAAAGACAGCCATGTCGAGGGCGCCATCTTCTTGATGATCAGATTGGATGGGACCTCGAAGATGATGTACGGGACGAAGAAGGTGAAGAGAGCGATGTTGTAATCGCTGCCGACCATATGGAGGTCATCGGTAAGGCCCTGGATCTTTGCATTGCCTATGTCTTGTCAGTACATGTACTTGAAATGAACGATGAAGTGTACTCACCGATATTCGTCCTATCCAGAAAAGCTAGAAGAAACAAGACAAAAAGTGGTGGCAGAACATGCAAATCACATTTCCTCAGAAGCTTCTTCTCAGCCACCGGATCGATATGCGTCCCCCTCGTATCATTGATGACTTCCACCTTCTCGTCCGGAAACGCAGCGTCCTTGATATCTGCCATACTGACGTCGAACGGAAGCAAGTCGTCGATGTATTCCAGCCTCCCGGTCTCCAACAAAGGCGGCGATAAAAGAGCATTTATAACGCTCCCATATCTAGGTGGACAGGCATGCCAGACCAATCACACTTGCATCGCAGTAGCCGATGCGAACTACCAGCTCCTTCCCCGGATTGCGGGGAAAAGTGTGCCATGACTTAGCGCCACGAGTGGAATTCGTTCCGCGTCTTTTCCGCTTTCGAAAAGGAGAGAACTAGTAGTTAGGAATGACTAGAAAGTGTGTTGCTTTTGTAGACGAAGACGGAATTATCGGTAGGAAGAGTTGGAGGTGGGATGGTGGGAGAGCTTGGATGCAGGTACGACCCACCGGGATTCCGCTGGGTCCAGTTGTCGTACCGGTATCAAATTGAAACATGAGATGATATCAACCGGTAGCAAGGATCCAATTAAGATTTTATACAGTGCTGAAGTACTTTTTGATCAGCTCCAGGATCCCGATAGTTGTCTTATACCTGCAGTCCCATGCATGCGGCCTGTTCTACCTCGAATCATGCAACGCTTGGGGATGATCGAGACTTTGACATCGATCTTAAAGAATGAATTGGCCTCTCGAGATGTCTCCTAAACCAAGACAAACCTTCAGCATCCGAAAGTGAGGCATTGAATGTCGAATGTGACAGCCAACGGGTACCGTTTGGTTCGGGGGAAGACCCTGCATATCGAGTCCAACGTACTGCCAAGCCAGCCGTCGTTGGAGCAATGAGGCTGCGTCGGCGCCAGCTCCTGAATATCAACTTGAAATCCAGATCGTCCTCTGTGAACCTTCACATTAACACGTCTTCAAAAATCTGTCTTTTCGTGGGCACGGATCTTACCTGCACTTGTGACCGCCGCCCTTGCATTCCTTTGACCGCTTCTGGGCGCGCGAGAATCACCCCACGACGTCATACGGCAGCTGCTCTGTAACTTCGAACACCACATATCACCACCGAGTCTTCCACACCACAAAATACAAAGAACACATCTGAAGACTCCATTCAGAAACGATCCAACATGGCCGCGAATCCACCAACCCTGATCAATCTCCCTCCCCCACCATCAGACCCCGCGACTCCAGATGTACCGTAAGGCAGACCCCACGCGTGAAGTACCCACGACTACTGCGCACATTGCTAACCCAGAGCTTAGGGGCACCCCCAATTCTGCTACGACGACTATGTCCGAGCTGTCGACCGTCGCGATTAAGGATGGCCACCGCGGCCACTTCCCGCACCACCACCAGCCAGCAGACGCAGAGCGCGCCGACCGCATCTCGCGCTTGGCCGGACTCGAGCGAGTTGCAGTCACAGGCCGTCACCCGCATGGCCTCGTGCCAGGAAGCGCAAACAATCCGCCGCCAGGTTACTTCGATGCGAACAACCAGCCGCAGTTATATCGCGAACGTAGCACAGTCGGAAGCGCCAGTGCGACGGGCAGTGTTGGAGGTCGCACAACATGGGCAAGCGGCAGCGATGTCTATGACCCAGACCGGATGAGCGAGGACCAAGATGTCGAGACTTCCAGCGTAGGAGGATTTAGTGACGAAGCTGCGTCGTTGGTTGGATTCGGCGAGGGCGCGAGGACGCCGGCTCGACAGCATAGTCAGATTGGAAGCCCAGCTATCAGCAAGGCAAGCGCAGTGCCGCTGCATATGCGCGACCAAGCTCCCAGCCCAATGACCGGAGTGAGCGTGCCAAGCAGCTCAGGGACGACACAGACGACGTCAAGCACGGAGCAGCAGAAGCAAGATGCGAAGATGCTCGACGGCATGACCTACGATGAGGATGTCTTGGACACGGCCAACCGCACTCCGCCGTTGACCGGGCCTGGCGCTGGTGGACAAGAGACGGCAGAGGATGCTATTCGCGAGAGGATGCGCGAGCGTGCGGACTTTCAACACTCCCAGGAGGCTATGGATACCCGAGAACGTTAGTTTCCAGGCATTTTTGTCGCTACCTACCTTCTTCGTACTGTACCTGGCGTTCGGACGCGATTGATGAAGGTCTATATATGACTATGATGATTGTAAACGGACAAAAGCGGCCGGGTCGCTCTGATGATAGCTTCACCGTAGCATGTCGAATTCAACCATTTTCTAAGGTTTCCTGATTCCTCAAATAGCAAGTACCCAAGTCGAGTTGAGGTGACGCGAAAGTTGAATGCTAAAAGCTAGATCCCAATTCGGGATAGCGCTGATTTTCGCGGCTCAGCAAGCGAGCGCACCTGAATTATCGTTTCCCGCATCTCCAACACAGCTCATCGACGACAATCAAGCCACCTCGACACCCACACAGTCGCCATGGCCAGTACGTGCAACGCGCAGAATACTTCTGGTTCATATCATTGACAGCTGTTTAGAATCCAAGAACTCGTCCCAGCACAATCAGGCGAAGAAGAACCACAAGAACGGGTACGCTCCCCTACGATCCCACGCCGACCGCGATTCACTGCGCAATCATGGCTCCGATCTTGACATCATACGCATGGCGATGGCATAACAGTGATGGGAATATGATGCTGACAAGATGTGTGTTGCAGTATCAAGAAGCCCAAGACCCACAGATACCCTTCGCTCAACGGCACCGACCCCAAGTTCAGGAGGAACCATAGGCATGCTCTGCACGGCACCATGAAGGCTCTGGTACGATCCCCGACTCAACTACAGGCAAAGTGTCACATTGAGCTAACGATCACTGCAGAAGGAGGTCAAGGAGGGCAAGCGCGATGCGGCATAAATGGCGGACGAACACAGTCTGGCGACAGGCGGCATTCCATTTTCACGACGAGACACATTTTGCTGGCGTCAATGGCATTACGGATATTCTAGGACGGTCTTGGCTTCGAGCCGACCTGGTCTGATATCGGGAAGCGGATCACAACATAAGCATGAGATGCGGCAATGAACAATTCGAAAAGTCAACCGTAGGGTGCGTATCGAGTGCTTCACTTGAAAGCGTGACGAGCCCTTTCGAACCATCCTCCCATTTCGTAAGGCCTTCGTTCCCAGGATGTGTTATCATTTGAGAGGGTCAATCCTCAGACGGCATTAGTGTGTACAGCACCGCGCTCTTCCCATGCACGAATGCTGAAGGAAATTCTATCGTGCCAAGATCGATATCCTATCAATACCAAACATCCTCCCTCTACTTCCATGAGGAGCGGGTGCATGGAGATAGGGTTACAAACCAACAATGTTGAAGAAGCCTTTGACATCACCACTTTAAGGTGCTACCCTTGCAAACGGTAGGTCGATGCAAGATGTTCCCAAAGAGCCATAGTTGAATGTATCCTCTTTCACCTGATGTCGTTTGCATGAATATCATAATTCAGGTGATGCCTCAGTCATCCACGTGCATGGTGATCACAGAATGCAACACCACTCCCGGCCGAGACTCGCATCTTTGACGCTTCCTCAAACAACAGGTGGGGTCCAGCAACCCCTCTCTCCCCAACCTCCTCGCCGTCCTGGCGACGATGCAAGAGCATCCGCAGCAGCCAACTCCGACAAGCTTCTTTATGCTCTTGTAGCGTTCGCTTTGCGGTCCTGGTCCCTGAATGAGCATTACCTGCATACCCGGTGACCCTTCGGCCAGGCCAGCCTTCTTTAGTACAGCTCACTAGACGTGTACCTTGGACCACGCCACTAGCTCCTCGTCACGTACCCTGTTCGGCTCGTGAGTGTACGTACTTGTCGAGACGTCTTACATATGCGATCGGCTCCTCCTTCCTTGCTTTGACGCTTCCACACCACATAGTCAGGCTGAGAGCAACAGCCAGCGCCGCTCTACCTCTCAGACTCTGACAACGCACTGCAAACCTCAAGATGGCGACCCAAGCACACTGCGCCTACTGCTTCGAATCGCTCTCCGCGAGCTTGGAGAAGAGACATCCGCTCAACCTGCGCGACACAGAGGAGCTGTGGAAGAAGTACAACGCGGATCCGAATGACGACGCTCAACAACTCCAGGACACAGATGCGGAGCCTTCGGACTCGGAAATGGAAGACGCTGTCCCGCTCCCTGCGTCCGATAACACGCTTGATCCGCGACCAGCTGCTATTTCGCGTCTTCTTGCTCCCTCGCCGTCCACGGCGTCCTCGTCGAGCGTCCAGAGCGTGAGTTCCACGCCCAGCGGGGTCAGCGAGGCGAGCAGCGCGACGAGTAAGAGTAGCAGCCGAAGTAGCTTCTTCTCCCTTGGCAGGAAGAAGAGGAAGTCTGACGAAGTAGGACTCGGCTCAGGCAAGCAACGGTCGGAAGTCGAGGACAGCCCGCTGTTCGTGACTTGGAACGTCGTCACCAAGAGCGGGGAGAAGCGGTTGCGGGGCTGTATCGGGACGTTTGAGAAGCAGGAGTTGGACGATGGACTGCGGAGCTATGCCTTGACTTCGTAAGTAGCTATATCCTTGTGGAAGATGTGATGTGTTTGGTTTCTAATGATTGATGTGCGATAGTGCATTCGACGATACCCGCTTCCTCCCCATCACAGCCCGCGAACTGCCCACCCTCGAATGCGGCGTCACGCTCCTCACAGACTTCGAACCTATCCCTTCGCCCCTCGACTGGGCTATCGGCACACATGGTCTGCGTATCTCGTTTACCTACCACGGCCGCCGCTACGGCTCTACATACCTGCCTGATGTGGCGAAAGAACAGGGCTGGACAAAAGAAGAGACTATGGTCAGCTTGATGCGGAAAGCAGGGTGGAGCGGCAAGAAAGACGATTGGCGCAAAGTCGAGCTCAGTGTCGTCAGGTACCAGGGCCGACAGGTGAAGTTGGGGTACAGGGAGTGGAGGGAATGGCGGGATTGGGTTGAGGAGACGGGGCAGAGATGAACAGTTAGTCCTTCACTCTTACCGACTGAGACTTGTGAACAAGTCCAGCGTTGGCGTGTTGGTAGATGGTTAGGGATGGTGTTTTCGGATTTTATGAATTATGAATGGGCGATATCCACGAGCAATGGCGTCGTGGGGGATTTGATGGAAAGCGCTAGGTTTATGTTTAGCTTAGGATATATACACGGTCTCTCGAAGTACGTAGGTATAGACCGTCCTCTGGGACACAATCAACTGCCCATAAGCCGAATGAACTAATAGACTCGTTCCGAAAACTTCAACACTACATAAATCGTCCCAGACGCGTATACTTACTTCCTCACCCCACTCAGTTCCCCCTACAAAGTTCATCCGTGGTCTCCAGATCGTCGAGCGCCCTCTAGACTTCACTCTACTATTCCATGTCTTGAGGGAAGGTCCAGTTGTGGTCCTGCTCAGCGTGAGCGCTGCTTGGCACCCCGGAGGGTTCAGTTTTGAACCCGCCTCCGATTAGCTAACGGCGATTACACAGTCCTGCATACAAGTACTTGAAGCGAAGACCTTGAAAAACATTCGGGCGACCCCCAGAAGCCTAATGACCTCTACGGCCAAAGAACTGTGCCACCACATCAATATTGTCGCTTGAATGTCGCACCTTGTTAATATTCTTCTTGAAGTATGTACCGGATTTCAATTCTGTCCGCCGCTGGTTGTCAGTGAAAGGTAGACCAACTGGGGCCTTTATATATCGTTTCAGCCTAGCAGCTGACAACTACACGGGTCCTAGGCATCTTGGTAATGGAAAGCAAGGATATTACACTCGCCGCCTATGGTGGGGATGAGAGATGTCCACAGCAGTTGCGGGCTTCGAGGAAGGTTAACTAAAAACTTCCGGTAAACTGGAGTTTTCAATTAGAGCCCTGTTTCCTCTGTTTAAGTAGCTCTTCAGTGGCGACAGCATCGAAGGCAGGAAAAGGCTCTGTCGAAGTGTCCTCGTCGCCGTCGTCAGTGCTTCGAAACTCTTCAAAACTGAAATCGGGAAACGATGCTACAAGACTCATTTCTTCCTCCACCTCGACACCTGTCCAGCGTTGCACAGTCTTCAGACAATCCTGAGTCCCTTCATGTTCAAAGCCGAGCACCTTTGCCCGCAGTCGCAAACACTCTCCCATCATCGAGGTCGCTTCTTCCTTGAAGCCCCGATCCATCTGTATACAAGCGACATTGCTTAGGCTTATAAGCGTATCAGGGTGTTCCTCTCCCAAAAGCTGTTTTCGATCCTCGAGAACGCGTCGTTCGAGCTCTCTGCCATCCTCCAGTCGATTTCCACCTTTACTCCGATAGGTTGTCGCCAAGTTTGACATGGTGGTCAATGTCTGAGGATGCTCTAGTCCAAGTGTTCTCTTGTAAATGTCAAGTACTTGTGTTTCGAGTCTTTCCGCTTGGTCGAATTCATCCAATGAGAATAAGGTTCCGGCGAGATTAGAGATACTAGCCAGCGTCTGCGGATGCTCCGGACCCAGTTTCTCTTTCATTAACTCCATGGTTTGCCTACCAAGTCTTTCGGACTCTTCCCAGCGTCCCTGAGCCCACAATGTGTTAGACAGGCTGCCAATGCTTGCCAAGGTCTCCGGGTGACCATCGCCCAATATCTTCTTCCTTGAAGTCAAGATTTTCATATCTAACTGCTCGGCTTCATCCCAACGACCCTGGCCTTGATAGGTTTGCACAAGGTTCGCCATAATAGCCAATGTCTGCGGATGCTCTTCACCAAGGACTCTTGTGAGGCTCTCGAGCACGTGTGTCTCCAACTCCTCAGCTTCCCCATACCGGCCCTGCTCATGATAGGTTGATGCAAGGCTAGCCATACTTCCTAGGACGTCTAAATGCTCTTCGCCAAGCTGACGCCGCAAGATATCAAGCGCGTTGACTTCCAAGGTCTCGGCGGTCGCCAATTTGCCACGTTTTCGGTATATTCCCGCAACCTTCACAGTACTGTTCAAAGTCCTCCAATCTTCGAATCCAAAAGCCCGTTGACTTGCGCTTTTGACTTGTTCTCCCAGCTCTTCAGCCTCTTCCAAACGTCCTAGGTCTTCGTACATGGATGAGAGATTTGACATAGCGGTCAACGTGTTGGGATGCCCTGCTCCAAACGTCCGTTTCTGGATCTCGACAACTTCCACAGCGAGCTCAGCCGCCTCTTCAAACCTCCCTGCCTCGGACAAAATGGAGGTTAATGTAGACTTTGCAACCAAACAAAGTCTATTCGTTTCCCCAAAAGCGTCTTGCAAGTCCCGAATCTCCCGCCTGTAAACTTCCGCCGCTTCACGCAATATATCTTCCTCTCTATACTGCCAAAAGTACGATTCTTCCCTCAGGAGCCCATTCAACTCGAGGAACGGATAAAGACCGATACGCTCAGACGTTTCTTGAGAGCCGGTTTCGACCGCGGTTATCAGGGCCTCCAGCTGGCCGTTGCTCACGGATGCCGCTTGCAGTATCTCGTCGACTTTCGTTACATTTCTCGCCACACCAAATCCAATAGCATAACATAACGCTAATTGTAGCGCTGCCCTTTGCGGAGAGACGAGTTTGCTCGGAGATACTTTAGACGAGCCTGCAAGGGCTTCCAGACATGTTGGGATGTACGCACGGAGCCGGAAATCTGCCCTATAGAGGAGGCGACAGGAGAGCGAAAGCTAATTGGCGTTCAGAGTGATGCCATAAAGAGTGTTCAGATCTCACCTACGTCGAATTCTTCTTCCTGCTTCAGAATTCGCTTTTCCATGGTTATGGGTTGTGGAAAATTCCTGCTACTAGTCAGCAATTTCGTCTAGATGGTAGTCTATAATGAGTACCGGTCTGGTTTCAGAAGACGTATGAGCGTTGCAAAATCGATATTGCGCTTTTTGCCATCGAAAGCCAACGTGACTTGAACAAACTGCGTAAGATTGTCCTTCATGTTGCCGTCAAGGTTGTCATCCTGCTGAATCAGCCATTCAGCCCACCTCGAAAGGGCATTGTTGTTATTTCGTTTCCAGATATCTAGTAGGTCACAGGCAGCAGAAGGTCTTTCGAAAGTGACGCGGTTTTTCCCATCCTCTTTCCTGGTAGGTAGACCATCAGTCCGTCCAGCTTCAAAGAGAAGCCAAACGCAGAGCATGCCGAATGAGTAAGTATCCATCTGCTTGGCCTGCGAAGAACGAAAATGCTGACCTTCATGTTCTGGCGCACACCACGGCTCTGACCTTGGCATGATGATCAAATCATGCTCATCTTGGAGCCAGGTTGAGAATCCAAAGTCAGCGACTCTGGCCGTAAATGCGATGGTTTCGGCATCTGCAGGGTGTTGCATAGGGTCCCCGTAAGGAATCACTAGAATGTTCTGTGGTTTGATATCTCCATGAATGATGTCTACCAGAGAATAAGCTGTCGTGTCCCCGCGTCAGTCTGGGACACATTACTGTTATGGTGCATATCCCGTATTGCCAAACCGATGTCTGCGCATAGGTTCAACTTTTGCACCAAGCTCAGGTATTTGAATACTCCTGATTTGGAAAAGGTATACAAGTCGCCATAGGCCGTCTTCTGAAAGACCAGCACCGGCCACACTTGCTCATCTGCAATGTCCCAGCATATTCCTTCCAGCCTTACAATGTTATGATGAGCTCGTACGAGTGTATGGCTGAGTACTAGTAGTTCCTGGACAACCTCCCTGAATGCGTCCAGTGATTGGAGGTGATTGTATCGTTTGAAAACAAAACTTGTATAGTAGTTGATAGATGATTGGCTAACTCGAGCCTGGCCACCTCGGCCAACTAAGCCCAGAGGATCCTGCCACTTGATTGGTAGAAAATCAATGTTGAGCCGCTGAGCAAGGCCGAGGAAGGAGATAAAGTTGTAGTCTGTACATTGGTCTGGTGCATGTGTCGGTCTGGCGCTTGGCCCGAGCTGATTTGAAAAAAGATCGGCTGCAAGAGGGGTGTATTGGCCAAATGAGCCTAAAGACAGCTCGAATGGCTCCATGGAAGTATGTTGTGTGTGTGATTACCCAAAGCCATCGTGTATGAAAGGTCAGTGCAATAAAGAAGGCTTTAGTTTGAAGGACCTCTGCGGCCCAAACAGCCCATCATCGCCGATGATAAGTGTTAGTAACCAGGTGTGGTAACACAACATGTCGAGGAGAGCCTGATAAGCCTGACCGGTGCAATGTGCCCAATAAGACTGCACCACGACTACACCAGATTGGCCGAATGCCAATCGAGAATGAAAACCCCAGAACGGAATAATGATTCATGTGGCTTGAGACTCATTGAGCTTGTCCTACCGAGCTGCATTAAGCAGGGAAGGCGGCGACGCGACTCTCTTCTCTGAGGAGAAAATCACGGAATTTTGAACTTGTGTTTCTTACGGCCCCAGAGTAGCGAAGCTACCATTACCAGGGCGGTCAGAAGCAGAGTAGATAAAACGTACACCCACATTTCCCTTCGCACAGAAACAGTCTTCACGTTTTTGTCCGTTTCAGCTTCCGGGATGTATATCAATCCGGACGAAAAGATTGCCTGCACACAACAACAGTTTGTCAGCAGCCGTTATTCCATACTTCAAAATCTGCAAACCAACGGAAACGGCGTACTGACCGCTAGCAAATTTGCAGGTAAGAACAGTGTGGCGATAAAGGTCAGCACTTGCGTCAAGTTGAAGTCAACGTGGGTGCCTTCCATAATCTTCTGAAGCTGATCTCTTTGCTGACTTGCCATTTGGCCCACATGGGCAAGTACTGCTCTATTAGAATTTGCCAGTTCGTATTGCCTGTATTCCAGAAACCTGGCTAACTGATGTACTAAAGTCAAAGACTGTGTCTTGCCTAGAGTCTACTTTGACATACCAATAACGAAGTTTGCTGCGCATAAGTTTCCGGGGAGTCGGTTCTGCTGAATGACTGGGCCATGTTGATGAGTCTGGCCAATCGACATGACCTTCGAAAGTAGCAAAAGTCTCGCTGACCGCGTTTGCCCCGAGGTTCACAGTCCGAATCTTGCAAAACATTGGCCACCGCCTCAATCGATGAAAGAATGTCCTGGGACAATGACAAGTCATGAATGAGTCTATCTAGGCGCTGACAATCAGTGAAGTCCACTTCGTAGTCGATTTGTCGTTTTACTAGAGCAGAACGTGTGGCCTTTTCGTTCTACAGCAAGATCAGACTCTTGGTGTCATTGACGGATTGGGGAGTGTGCTCACGTAGTGACGTATCATACGCCGTCTATCATTAAGGTACCAACGCCAGTCTGGTAGGGTTATTCCGAGGAGCATAGCATGAATGTCCTGGGGATTCTGCAATTGTGGCTGCGAAAACTCTTTCCACAATGCGACTTGACAGCGCTTGAATAGCTGAACGAATATCCACACGGATTTCTGGGTCTGACAATTGAATTGCTGGTAGACTAACGCCTGTCGTAACGACCATTCGTCTTTCAATTCGCATCTGCCGTGCTTTTCGTACGTCCGGCCTATGTAGCAAATTTCTTGCTTGTTAGCCAGACCACGACCAAACATGAGCAAGTTCGCTTACCGTGGATCTTCCTGCCACTGTCTTTTCTAGATTGATGAACAACATTATCGCACAAGCTGAAATACGGATCGTCATCGCCGCTTATCTTTTCTTCAAAATCATAAAGGGCATCTAAAAAGATAGGCGATACTGTGTGGGTAGTCAAAAGCTTTTGAACGGTATCTGCAGAAGCTTGCACCGAACTCCAAGAGGACTGTTGGTGGAGGAAACTGGGGAAGGCGTTAGCTAGAGCCCCTTGAAAACGGCCCAAGTATCGGATTCGCACTACATGACGTCGGAACTGTGATCAACATGTCCTTGCTGCAACCTCCTTAGTTTTTGTTGCAGGTAATTGCTGACAGCTTGCTTACTGCGTCTAAGCACGAACAAGTCACTTGGATATACGATGAGTAATAGAGAACCGCAGAGATTGTTCTTTCTTACCTGAATTTGCAGCGTCTTTGCACCATACTACAATATCACCATTACCGACAAAGAGCGTGAAACCCTGAGAGGCTAGACGCGCTCGATGGCCATCGATATTGGACTCTCGAAGGGTTGAGGAAGGCAGGCAATCGAAGTATTCTCCCCAGATCAGTGCCATGTTACAAAGATGATGCCGGCGGCCATAGCATGTTGGTGGCTGGAAATAGAGAAGACCTCTGGATGCATTTGGATAAGTGTTGCGAATCTAAACGCTAGGCCGCCTTTGAGAAGGCGCAAGGCAGAGCATAGCACATTTGTCGACGAGCAATACCCGGCCCTGTGCTTGGTGCTTGGCTGACCTAATCACTCATGGTTCGTCGGAGGGCCAAAAGCAAACAAAGCGGATATGCATTCCTGCGGGGTAATCTGCGCTTCCAATGAATGCATCCAATCAATGAGCTCTTGCACGCATGTTCGAGAATTTCAAGGTCTGCATGTAAGACGTCCTTCTTGCGTGGTTTTTTTTTTCACCGGTGAAAGCGAACCCGATTTTGTGGGAAGCGCTCCGGCGCCTGCATATGGTCTTGCGGTTTTTGGCTGAATGAAGGGGACAAGGCAGACGTGGACGTTTCTGTGTGGATGAAGAATAAAGTGGACGGCGCTGTGGCTCGCGTTGCTTCTTTATGATTGAGAGATTTAGATTAGATGGAATTAGTTAAGCTAGGGATTGAGATAGCTAAAGACTAATGTAGAGAAGAGAATAGACAAGACAAAAGCCGCAGAAAAGTTGATATATTGGCGAATTTTCCGACCCCAAAGTTCCGCAACGCTTATGCTTAGCTCCTTCTCCAGCGCAACAACCCTCACTAGTGGTGATATTTGACTAGCCACCGAATGGCGGGCGAAGTCCAGAGGCTCGATGGGCGATATGTGGATGGCCACAAACTAGTAGCGCTACTAGAGCGTCTTTTCGGCAAAGGAAATTTTTCTTTCGATGTATGTTGCAAGTACCTTTGAGGATGAACGCTAAAAAGCGATTGCAGCACGTGGACGATAGCTACACTCTAAGGATTCCGCAATGCTTGACCAGAGTAGGTGGATTTTGCTGTCTCACTGCCGAAGTCAAAGCTAAGCTTTGGTGCTCAGGATCAGGAGCTGTCCATCCAAAAACCAGACTCCCCAATGCTCAGTCACTAGAACCTGCAACTTTCAAGCTTGTCAACCACCTCCTTCTGGAAACTTACAGACACTCTGCCTTCTTCCCCGACAAGCTGGGTATCGGACTGTAGACAGGCGGTCGTAGCTTCGTGATATGTCGGTCCCATTCTCTCTAGGATTTGCTTGTCGCAGATGTTCACATAAAGGGCTCTGAGTTCTGAGGATGTGGCAGTTGGAAATTTGTTGAACACCTGACTCAAGCTTTCCCAAGTTCCTATTTCCAGAAGAACGAGACCAAGGGAATAGTAATCAAATTCTCTTCTGAATGACGTATTTCCGGCCCGGTAGATAGGGTGCTGGTATTGGGGGAGTCGTTGATTTGGATCAGGGCCTTCAGTGTATGGAGTGGGTTTTCCTTTTGGGTCCGGCCCGTCAATGTATGCGTCCTGTCGGCTTTGCTGAAAACCCACTAGATATGGCTTGGCGTAGTCCACGTCTCCTTTTGATCTGGATGGCGTGAAGAAGAGAATGTTGTACGCGTTGATATCTTTATGCAGCCAACCAGATATATGCAGGCTTTGCACACTTGCTGTCAGTGCTCTTGCGAGAGCAAGCTTTTGTCCCATATGCGGTCGTGGTCGCGAAGAACGGCCACCCTTGAGCAGGTAATCAAGTCTGATAGGAGTAGACTCATTGTCCGGAAAACTGTAAACGAGTCCAAACTGATGGTGGCCAGGGTGGTGAAATGCCCCCAGACATTCAAGGACCCGAAACTGCTTGGGTTTCGATTGGCGCAGCAAGGTGACAAGCTCTTGTACGCGGTCGAACATTATTTCTCCGTTTTGTTCAAATTCCTCGCTATCCGTGCTTTTCATCCACATTATCCCGTAATGCTTCCACTCGATGAGTACCTCCTTTCTCTCTTCATCTCGATATCCATACCTGTACCAGTGAATTTGCGGGCGTATATCCAAATCATGGCCGTCCTTCTCCAGACTGTGAGGATCTTCTTCTATTAAAGATCTATCGAGCTTTGGACTGGCAGAAATAGAGCCGGGGTGTCGTGAATAAAGCAACGACATATATCTCATTGCCGCTACAGTAGTCGGTTCGTCGTAACGTGAGCCCATTAGTGGGCTCACTCCATCGGCAGATGATGCAGGATTGCATGGAAGCATGTTCAAGGTGGAGAGGACTTTGAACATTCCGTCAGCCGATATCTTATCACCTTCTGAGAGGTGACTATAGAGAGTATCATTACATTGGTGCAATACGGAAACAATAAAGTCTCGATTATCCGACGAATCGGAGAAATCATATGAAGTCGTTGAATTCTGAACTGCAGAGTTAAGAGCATCGAAGTTGGCCTGGAATGTAGTCAGAATGTTCTGACTAGAGACTTGTGTTGTCCCATGAAGCGTGACGAGCCCTAACACCCAGGCCCAGGCTTGGAGGCAGTCTTTCTCGAGTTTGAGTTTCGTGTTGAAGATATTGTTGCCAGCCTTCTGACTCAGGATCGAACCGCATGTTTCGAAGGTCGTTATGAGAATCCCCAATAGCGCTTTAAGGACTACAACCGCCATGGAACTTTCGACCGTCTTGGAGTTTGGGCGAGTGTCTGCCTCCTGCTTGAACATGAGTTCCATCAACTTGGACCAATGCGATGCTGCTTCTGTGTAACTGTCCTTGCTGCTGGGTGCAAGACTAGGCAGTATTTGGGGTAATAGGCGGGTGCCGTCATGAAAACAACGCGTCTTCCCGTATACACCGTCAACCAGTCGATTACCCCGGAACTCTGAAACTCCTCTATGTCCTGCCTGGAGATATATCATAATTTCCGAGAAAATACAGCCTAAAGACCAGATGTCGGATGCTCGCCCTATTTTCCGCTGTGCAAGGGTAATAGGATCGCGGCACTCAGGGGCCCCGTATTCGAACGTTGCATCTTTCCATACGGTCTTGGAATCGTCCCCGTCGGGCTTAAGTCGAGAGAGTCCAAAATCAGCTAGAATAAATTCCTTTCCACGTACAAGGATGTTGCGCGGTTTGATATCCTGATGAAGTCCGTGCATGAGCGGATTCGGATCACCACTTGCTCTACGCGGTCTTGGTTGAAAGAAATGCAAATATCTTAGCCCACTGGAAAGCCCATATGCTGCTTTGTATACTGTCGCATTGTCTTCGAATGCCGGGATACGATTCTCATTGCGCAAGAATTGATCCAAGTCCATGTCTGCTGGTTCGAACAAGAGATTCGGTACTCCGTCCTGCATGTAAGCTGCTAGAAGCTCGACTATGTTAGGGTGTTTGAGACTTCCAAGCAGAAAAAGTAGTTCCGACTCGTCTTTCCTCGTGACCCCGGCGTTGAAGTACCGTATTTCTTTGCGCACGAGGCAGAGTCCCTAGTAGCTATCAGTAGAGCTTTGCAGTTGAGGAACATATTTACTGGCCTTTTCTGTCGTCCCACTTCTAATATTCTGATGAGCAGGATGAATGAGAACTTTATAAACACTCGAGTAACCCCCTCCACCAAGTCCAACTTGCTCTAGGTAAGGGAGAATTCGCTCAGGCGCTAATTTGCGTTGGTAGGTCCCTTTCGTGATGCTGTATGCCAGATAGTCCCACTGCAGCCTCGCAAACCTTTGTGCTTCGTCAACCTCAAGAACGTTATCCAGGTTTTCCTCCTTTACGGGGAGGGCTCTGTCCAGAATGTCATTCTCAATGAACGAGGCTAGGGCGTGTTCCAAATGCATCTCTACCAGGATTGTGAAGACCTTGATGCCCTCATGAAACACAATTTCAGCCGTATTTTCGTGCTTATGTGTATCGATCTGGAATGACGGATGAGCTATTATGTTTAGGATCTCGTCGCGTTTGAGAAAGTCCTCTAGCGAACCATTGGGGAGAAACTGTCGCAGAGTCTGCCCGGCAGCCTCTCTCTTTTTGCTTTGGAGCCATTTTCGCAGGACTTGAGGTTCGGGCATATTGACAAGGAACAGGACTACACCGAAGCTCTTCCATTAACCTACGGAGGCAGCTCTCGTCTTTCTATTTCTTCTGAAGCGGGTTCCTGTTAAATTCAGTTCAGTGCCGTTGCCTCCTAGTCCGGGAGTGCAATATGGTAATGGGTGCTGGTAGGATGGTCGGAGATCAGGCTGAGGTGGGGCTGCTGCAGGGTGGTCTCCTGTTAGACAGGCTAGCAGCGTCACCATTTGTGACTCCAAAGAAGCGCTCCCCCACCTATACACTACTCACCTGGAGCCCTCTCTAACGTAGACCCTACTAAGATTACTACATTAAACACTCTAGAAGAGCAACTAATCATGCTATAGTCATCGTCGCCGATCTTTCTGCTGCTTTAGCAGCCCTTACAGTAGCTTGTGAACATCGAGCCCGCTGATGGATTCGACCCGCCACTCTTCCTTTTCCAGAGAGCCCTGTTACGTCGAGCCCGCTCCCTCGCTCAACTAGAAGTTTTAGTTACTTAAAGTTAAAGTATTCTTTAATTATCTTAGTATAGAGGGTACCTTATTACGTAGAGATAGATATTATTATATAATTAAATATTAGGCTAGTCTGCCCTCCCTTCCCGGGGAAAGAGAGTTGCAGAATCGGGGGCATGTGGTAGTTGTAAAGGTGAGATGCTGGGTAAGTTCTCCTCCCTTCACACATTAAATCCGCGATGGACATAAAGAGGCCTACACAACTATGAAGACTGGTAGAAGAGGACTTATTCAGTGATGTGAGGAGAGACAAATCTGCAGATCCTAGGTAGTATTGAATATTCTCACGCAATATAGTGATAGAAGATGAAGTGTGAGCCGCTGTACTTATTCATTCGCGTATACCGAAAAGGGAAAGGGGTGCAGGGAAAGCGAAGAAGCGCCTCACAAAGCACGATATAAAGACACATTCAGATTAGAAGTACAAGTACAATAATCTACATACAGCGAGGTAGGGTATCAACGCGTCAACCACTCCACTCCCCACTACCCAAATCATACAATACCATACACACAAATAATCAAAACAACACAACACATCCCGCTTACATCCAACTATTCCTCTTCGTATAAACATCCACCTCACCATCTCGAGGCCAGCCACCCCACTCCAACACAGCCTCAACATCAGCTCTTACAAGCTCCCTCAAATCACTCGCAGCAGGCTCTTGCCCGCGCTCCAAAGCACCATCAAGCGCAGCCCTGATCGCGACAAGAGTCCTGCGCATTGCTGCGGGCCCACCATGTTGCAGCTTTGCGCGCGCCGTGACTTGGACGTGGTACGTACGGGCCCATTGGACGAAGGAGTAGAGACCTTCGTGGTCGCGCAGCATGCCCAGGGCGCGGACGTAGGCGTGCAGGGTCGCGGGATCAGGGATGTGGGGCGGAATACTGTGATGTTGTTCTGGAGGAGTGTCTTGGTGCGGGTTGTCTGGCGCGGCGACGAGGTCGTGGAACAAGGTGCGGAGCTGACGGGGGCTGGTGGAGAGGATGAGGGTCGCTTCTGTGTTGGAGAGATGGCCCTGGTAGGCAGCTCGGGCGGCGAAGGACTTGGCGGAGCAGATGAGCTGGAATTGTTTGTCGTCGGGCTCGAGATTGATTTCTTGCATTTTGCTGAGAAGACGGGATAGTATTCGTTGCTGCAACATGACTCTTTCTCCGGTACTGGGCACGACATCGCTCAAGTCCGATCGCAGCAGCTTCTCCATATATACAGTCCACGTTGGGCGGTAGAGGGGTGCGAGCGTAAGGAGAAGTCTGCGTGCGTATTCGACAAGGTAGAAGCGATCATCCCTAAGGCGCTCCCGATGGTCCTCTGGAGAAACAATGATGGGCTTCAGCAAAGGAGCTCGGGTGTATTGACCAAACCGACAGAGGAAGTGGATGAAAGCAACTAGCAGCTGATCCGAGAGTTGACGAGCTGGTGAATCTTCCGCCAAGGAAGCGTTCAGCAACGCATCTATGCCACCACCGCCCTTGTCTTTGACAGAATGTAAGATGTCTATTGCCATGGAGAAGTCGGTAGTCTTCTTCATCAGCAACGTTAGAAGCGTTCCGGCAGGTTTGACATTTTTGGAGGTCATCCGTCGGTACAATTGCTCAATGGAAGGCACTGGCTCGCGGAGGTAGACCAAGTTTAATGGGCCGGGGGGATCCGGCCACACCTCTTTCTTGTCGCCGGGCAAGAGACTTCGGTCTGCACGGGAGTCCTCCAAATTGTGATTCCTCGAGTCGACTTTTGGCTTACTGTGCTCTTCATAAACATGCTTCTCAAACATGGCTTCATACACTTCATGCGATGGAGTCAGTCCGGATGCTTCGTATGCCAGAAAACAAGCCCAAGCTTCTCGCCTCGTACGTGTGGCCCGCACTCGACTAGCCCATAACGAGGACTCTGGACGTGTTCCGCTTTGTGGAGAGAATGCTGATGGTGGCAGGGCTACTCGTGTCTGGATGCTGGGACTGAGATCTACGTCCCAACCAGCATACATCTGAACCATGTTCACCCAATGCTCGCCTTCATATCCCGCTTCGTGCATACGGCGTAATATGCTGGAAGCGCGTGACTGACCGAACTCGTGATCTTTATCTTCGTCCAACGCGTTTCGATTCTCTTTCCAAGGTGGCCAACCTGGTCCCTTCAGTCTAGCCCACTCGCGCTCTTGACTTGTCTTGGGGTGTGCAAGCTGGTTCACCGCAACGCCTCGAAACCCAGTCCTGGTTACGATGATTGGCGGGTCTTGTTGCGCCATGAAGTTCAGTACTTCGAACTGGGCTTTCTGTTGGCGGGAAGATTGAAGCACGGGTCTCAGGGCAGCAGGTATAGCCAAGAGAGACAGGAAAGTATTGCAAAAATGGGTCAAGTCTGAGAGCAGTACTTGAGGGATTCTGCTGGCATCTGAAGATGCTCTGGCTTCGCAGATCTTTGTAGCCTGTGAGGTAAAGAGTGCTGCGATCTTGGGGACGGCTTCGGGCCATTTGACACGCGCATGGCGAAGCAATCTTATGACAACGATTTTGAGTGTTGTCCAACTCATGATCCGACTCTGGAACCTCGTTTCGAGGTGTCGGATCAGTTCTCGTAGTCCGTACACTGCCATTGTACTTGTTCGGCGGCGGAGAAATAATAGAACAATGAACATAGGCGGACTAGAAGTTCCGGATCGAAATACTGCAGCAGCAAGCCGTGGGTTGGTATTCGTGACAGAGGCAGCCCATACCTCCACGTCTTTTGGTTGATAGCCTTTGCTTTGCAAAAGCGCTTGTTCTTCAGGAGTAAAGGCGTACTCAGCCTCGCCCAATGGAGCACTATCGCAGGTCTCAATATAGCGAGCGAGAATGCTATGAAGCGACAGCGGCTCATTCTGGGAAGCAACACGTCTTGCTGCTGGTCGGCGGCGACGGTATTGGTATCTATCAAGCACTTTAAACCGACGAGCGCTGACGTGTGCCAGATCTGGTTTCCCTTTCTTGCCTAGGGCGTAAATGAGGCGACTGAGCCGTATCGCCTCTAGAACGCGTACAGGCTGGCTTAGCCGTCGCCTATGCTGCTGCTTCCTGGATGGCCTCAGGCGTTGAGGGGCAGACTCCTGATTCTGCGAGGGCGGTGGTGTAACAGCTGCGGCTGCAGGGTCAGGCCCAACAACAGAGGCAGAGATTTCGCGATCTGGATCCCATTGCTCTTCCGAACGCTGATGGGTACTTCTTTCACTACTTGTAGATGTATAGGCTGGCTCAAGGGATTGGACTGGGCCATCGGATGGCAACTGCTCGAGCCCTCGCGGGAGTGAAAGCTTGATTTGGCTCGAACATGTCGCTCGGTAGCATCGTCGGCGATGGAGGGGCAATGCACTCGGTGGAAGCTGGACAAATGTCAGAGCGAAACTGACGCAAGCAACGAACTACTCACCAAGCTGAAGAACAGCAGACTGCGCTTGACGCGAGCAATGGAGGGGCACGGGTGACCGCCAACCGCCAGCCAGAGAGTCAATGGCATTCATTGACGAGACTGCAAAGCGCGCGAGGAGACTGACGAAGAGATGCGATATGCGATGGAGACGCGCCTCGAGGGTCGCACATGATTGTAGGGTACCCGGGTGAATCTGTGTAATTTTCGATCTACCGCTAGACCAGTTGGAGGAATAGTATACGGCGCTACTTTTGATTACGAGCCGGCCTTCGCCGCATGAGGACAGCTCAACACCACCGCAGAACACTGCGATAAGATGCAAATGCGGATGCTTCGACTATAGTTCACAATATTCCGGCTTCTGCTCAGCTATCTCTGCACAGCTCCACCCGCTGCTCGTGTTGTCCTGCGTCGTGTCAGAGGCACGTACGCACATGTCTTGGCGCTCCCTTCGCGTCTCTGCCGTCGAACGAACTTCTTCTGAACGACCATCATCGAATCCGCAAATCACCGCCGCAGCCCCGACTGCTGTGCGCGCACCTAGCCAACACGCGGCGCATTCACGGCCTGAGCCTGTCCGCAAACCAGAACAGCTCCCCGCCGCAGCCCAGGGGTGCCGTGGTTGGTGAGTTCAACGACCGACTCCCACTTGACACCATCTGGAGCGCGTCCCCCCGTCTCGACTTTATCACATCTGCATCGCGAACGGTGCGCCCACCCTCGTTATGGCCACCACGAACGGTGCCCTGACCCCGCCATCGCTGCCGGCCGCACCCTCGTCGCCGGCCCTCGCAAAACGAAAACGATCAGACGCGGAGCTTGCTTCCCTCTCCAATGGCGCGTCCGTGGCAGCGACATCTGCGCGAGTGACCAGAGCGAGTCGCTCTCTGCAGGCTGTGCTCGAAGACATTCTCGAAGTTCTCAGAAGGTAACATTGCCGTTCCATTATGTGTTAGATTCCAGTCATTGTCCTCCACCGCAGGGAACACGTTCTGACCATGCGCCCGACAGCTACGACACGCAGCCATCGATTCTGAACCGACCTATATCTTCTGCCATTGTCCGAAACACGACCGGCGAGGCTGTCTCGAAGCGATCGAAGCTGGCGTCTCCGGATGGCACCACGACAATTAGCAACCTCGTACAAAGCGGCTCATACGACTCGCTCAGCGCGCTGAAACACGACGTCGAGACCGCTAGCAACGATATACTGGCCACTATCGACGTCGACGAGCTCTCGCGCACTCAGCCCACCCCGCAGGACATTAGGCTCCAGATAAGTGTCCTAGGATTCCGCGAAAGGCTGGAAGAGTTGATCAAGCGAGAGAACCCGGAAAGAAGCCATGGACCGGGACAAGGCTGTACTACACCCAGCGCGGAGAATGCGACAGACAAGGATGAGAAGGCTGTGGCGATCAAGGTTGAGGAGCAAGACCAGGAACTGGCCTCCGGAACTGTTCTTACCATCTACGGGAGTGCGCAGGGACCGAAGCAGCTATTCTCCAGCAGACAACAGCCACATCGAATTCCTCCATCACATGGAACGAAGACAGATCTGGATCTTTCTGTCAAGCTTCACTTGCCCTTACGCGAATCCAGTCTCCCCAACATCATATCCACGACCCAGGTGTTCCCGATCCCAGATGACGATCGGAAGCAGGAGGCGAAAAGCAAGACGTTTGGGCAAGTGTTTACCGCTCCACCGAATCTCCCCCAGATCAGTCCACCCAAGACCGCGAAACCCCTTACCACACGGGACAACACTATTACTCTCGTACAGCCCGATGCACTGCCGAAGCCCGGCCGCAAGAGCTCGTCATCTTCGTACACAAAGCAGAATCTCTCCACCGGTAGCTGGTTAGGTTACGGCGGTGTTGATATGCCCAAAGACACTACATCACCCACAGCTAAACAAAAGAGTCGACAGCGAGCGCTTAGCACTGGCGAAGCGCAACTGCCTCCATCGGAAGCGACACGGGTGGCTATCCAGCAAGCTAAGGAAGATGCGCTTTTCCGCAGTGCATTTTCAAGTTTCGCCCCTAGTCGGGATGACGCAGCCGCGATCGTGCCCGAGGAGACGAAGAACAAAGTGTGGTGGCAGTACGTAGGAGAGAAGCGCTTCACCGAGACGTTTCCAATTGATCCTGCACTGGAAGAGCCTGTAGAGGCTGTCGTTGAAGAAGACGCGAACGAAGCGGATCTGTTCAAGGAGGCAGTGGAGAATTTTGTGCCTGACGAGCATGACCCTCTTCACGATTCCGAGGACACGGCCGTCCTTGATAAGGACACCGAGGAGATCCTCAAAGAGATATCGGAACTGATTGAGACACTTTCATCATACCAACGTATACGGAATTCTTCAATCACAACAAATCCCCGAACCCCAGTCATTCAAAACACTTCATTGGCTTCTCTCGCTGGCAGTCCAAGTTCGCCTTCATCTGACGAGGTCGATGTCTACCAGATCTTGAAGTCGCAACTGTCGCTACTCATATCCCAGCTGCCACCGTATGCAGTTGCGAAGTTGAACGGTGATCAGCTAGACGAGCTCAACATCAGCCGGACGATCATTATCACTACGAAGAACTACCATGGTGTACTTGAAGAAGACCAAGCAACAAGGATCGCGAAGTCGTCGTCAGTTGCCGCTGCTACAGTTACTCCGTCTCTGGCCAGGATGGGATCCAGTGGGACAGGTACGCACTACCCTTCGACTAATAGTCAGTATGCTCGCCCTGCTCAACCCAGCTTCACCCCTTCGGTCCGACCTTTGCAGACCCCCCAGTCCTACTATCCAGGACAAGCACCGCTGCAGAGGTCGCCTTCTATCAACTACCAGCGCTCGTCATCTGGCCCAACGCAAGCATACCCGACACCTGGTGCTTCTTATGGTAGCGGCAATGCGCGGCCGAGCTATTCGGCCACCCAGGCATATGGCCAGCATACGTCTAGGCAAGCGTATGCACCTGCCACTCCTGGGTACTTCCCGCAACGGACTGCAAGCACCAGCACGTATGGTGGGGTCGCGAATCCGCAATACAACCAATACACCCCCCAGCCACGGTATTCCAGTCAATCAACAACGAACGGATATTATCAACGACCCCAAAGCGTCGCGCCCGTGCATACTTATGGTGCTGCCCCTCTGCACAGCGTCTCCCCACTCAAGAGTAACCCGCCTGCCGCTCCATCGACATACAGCACAGCACGTCCGTCCTATGGCACTCCTGTCTCGGGAAGCCAGATGCGCACCAGCTTTTACGGGCAAGCAGGGGCTCCAAACACCTCTCAGTTTGGAACACCACAGCCCGCGACACCATCCACAGCTGCGCCATCAGCTTACGGGGGAATTGGTTCCAGCCACCAGCAGATGCTTCTGGACCGGCAGAACAGCCAGGTTGCGGCTCAGTCTCAAGCGCGCATAGCGGCACAGAGTAGCTTCACCAGACAAGGCTCAGGCACTCCACAACCTCCTCCGGCCAGCCAACCGCAGGTGAATGGGTCCTCAATGGTAGCTTAGGAAGGCACAGGAGGACATGTTGTATGGCGTGCGACGAGACTCCATACGCTGTTGAAAGTGCAGGGAATGAAGCCGCCCCCCAGTATGGGTTGGGGTGAAGGTCGGAATGATGCGGATTGATCATGTTCTGTATGGGGTTCAACCAGCAAAAGTGTCTCACCTGGTCTTGTTACGGTAGATTGTGCATACAGCGCATAAGGTGTCGTGGATGGCGTTCCTCCCAAGAGAGGGAACACTTTTGGCTTTGCGGATTGGAGTTGGAATATTGATATGACGGCGCAGGGTTCTACATAGGGCCTATCCATGTCGTTGCCGGACCATAGAGATAGTCATGTTTCTGCATACGGGAGGAAACAGCGTCCCTGTCAGAAGCTTCGTTGTAATAACACATGCTTTGTTTTACCCTACTCTCGTGCTTTGAGGCGACCAGTGAATGAATGCCTCGCTTCAAGCTGCCCTCGACGGTACGTCATCTGGCCAGGGTCCACGCCGCCAGGAACGCGCGCAAAGACACGGCGCATGTCAGCCTTGCTTGCTTTCCACACCTTCCGAGACGGACAGCAAGACATGAGCAGCCCTAGACACCATGGCACACCTGCTGCGTGGCAAGCAAGCTGGCATCTCCAACGACCTCTCTGCTGGGCTGGGACCTGATCTGTTTGTGCTCGACCATGTCCGTCTATGCCCCGCCCCCGCGACGAGCTTCGCAGGCCGCGCCGTAAGCTCCGAGCTGTTGCTGTTGTTGCTAATAGAGGGCGTAGATCCGCAACTATGGCATAAACTCGCAGATCTCCCAGATCGCATACGATCCCGTACAGTCGCTCCTCGCCGTCGGCACCAACGAGAGCAAATATGGGCCCGGGCAGATATACGTCTTTGGGCAGAAGCGGGTGCAAGTCGTGCTGTTGCTCCCACACCGGGCCTCGGTGAAGATACTGCAGTTCTGTGCCGACAAGCTGCTGTGTCTGGACTCGAAGAACGACCTCCAGGTCTTCTCGCTGGAGTCCAAGAAGCTCCTCAATGCGCACGCGCTCCCTGCGAAGATCACAGCCCTGCACAGTGACCCGACGCTGGACTATGCCTTGCTGGGAACACAGACGGGCGAGATCCTTGCCTACGACCTCGACCGGGAACGACTCGCGCCGTTCAAGATACCGAATCTGTGGAGGGAGCAGTTCCCGCGCGCCCGCCCGTCCCCCATCGTCACCCTGTCCTTCCACCCGCGAGATATCGGGAACCTGTTGATTGGGTATCAGACGGGGGCGGTCATTTACTCGTTCAAGCAGAACAAGGCTGTCAAGTTCTTTGACTACACCGTGCCGAAAGGTGCTCCGGGAGGGGACTCAGACCCGGCCCTGATACCTAGAGAGCACCATCCCCTCCTGACACAGGCATTATGGCACCCTACTGGCACCTTCGTCCTGACCGGGCACGAGGACACGAGCATTGTGATATGGGATCCAAAAGATGGCAGAGTAATCGAGGCCAGGACATTGCAGGACACGAATGTCGATAAGCCAGGACCAGGACTCATGAGTCCGGGTGGTGCTGCAGGGACAGTCGGCGTGAAGTCGCCATTGTTCCGCATCGCGTGGTGCGCGAACCAAGATCCGGATGACACCGGTATCTTAATCGCCGGCGGTGCTCCCTCGACCATGGCGACGAAGGCCTTGACTTTCTTTGAACTTGGACGTACGCCAGTGTACAACACATCCACGTGGCAGGTGTTGCAGGATCACTTCGCGAATCCGAAACGGCAGAGGATACTGCCGACTCCTCCAGCTACTGAAGTGATCGACTTCTGTCTCATACCACGGTCGACCCCACACTTCGCCGGCGCACAGGATCCCATAGCAGTGATAGGACTGCTGGATACGGGCGAGCTGATCACCTTGAGCTTCCCAAGTGGCTTGCCAATATGTCCTACGAATCAACTGCATCTCTCGATGACACTTGTACACCCTTTCATAAATCATTTAAATCTCTCCCCTGTCGAACGAACAAGGTGGCTAGGTTTGACGGAGCGACGGAGCCATGGCCCATTATTCATCACTGGAGGTCACGAAGCCAACTATCCACTCAAAAGATTCGAGAACCGGAACATAGTCCAGACCTCGCACAATGACGGGACAGTACGGCTATGGGATGCTGGTCACGGTGACGAGATAGAGAACGATGCGCTTATCCAGTTAGATGTTGGACGGGCTGTTGGTCGCCAAGATGGCGTCGAAGTATGCAAAACATCTTTCGCCGGCGCCGCTGGTGAGCTCTCAGTTGGTCTCAAGACTGGAGAAGTCGCCGTGTTTCGGTGGGGTGTAAACAAGCATCCCGGGCAGGAGCTTCCGCTTTCAGAAAACCGACCTCAGGCGCTTACTGATATCACCGACCAGGCTGAAGCGGCTTTGAAGGAAGGCATGATACCACTCACCTTACTCGATCAAGGCAACGGTCCAGTGACAGCACTGAAGCACTCCGATGTTGGCTTCATCGCTGCGGGCTTCGAAGGCGGCAGCTTGGCTGTCATAGACCTGAGAGGACCGGCCATCATCTACACTGCGAATGTTTCCGACTTTATCAAGAGCGACAAGCGCGGCAGTTTCCGGCGCAGTAGCACAGGTCCAGCTATGACCAAATCAGTGTACGCGACTAGCATCGAGTTCAGCATCATGACTGCGGAAGGAGATGACTATTCTAGCATCTTGCTCCATGTGGGAACGAACATGGGTCATCTGGCTACATTCAAAATCGCACCAGAAGCAAGTGGCCGGTATACTGTAGCACTCGCTGGCGTCGTGTCTCTTGACGATCGCATCATCAGCATCTGTCCAATCCACACAAGTTCTGGGAAGCCGGCGTATGCATCGCAAGCCTCATTTGCTGGACTACGAACTGGCTTCAAAGTCAATGGAGTCCTTTTGGCGGTTACAGCGTCTGGAGCACGGATCTTCCAACCCGCAGCGCATAAAGGCGCGTCAAAGACATGGAACGAGTTTCTATGCGACTCAGCTGCCATCGTCCGATACGAAGACCTAGGCTACGCCCTACTCGGCCTATACGGCGATGGCTGCGCAAGAGCATACTCCATACCCGCCCTGAAAGAAATCGGTTCAATCAAAGTCGACCACATCCTCGACACCAAGCAATTCTCCTCAGCAGTCATCACCGGTACAGGCGACATCCTGGGCTGGAAAGGTCCCGCGGAGATGGTGCTGATCAACGTCTTCGGCACCGGTCTCAAGATCGAGCAAAACAGAGATACACTGATTAACCCGGAACTACTTATACCGCCACGACCAACGATCTCGAATCTGCAGTGGATATCAGGGACCCAGATGGTTACGCCCGCGGATATGGATCTGCTTAGTAAGTCTCCCACTCTTTCCTGTCAGGAATTGTTTGTACTGACAAGATGTAGTCGGCGGCCCCGACCGCCCGCCCTCAAAACGCATGCTAGCACAAGCGCGCTCCGACGAAGCGTCCCGGCGCCGCGACGCCCGCCCTCACAGCGGCGCAGCAGGTACATCCTCCACAGCAGGCCCCGCCTACCCTACTTCTCCGCCCGCGGACGAGGGTTGGGGCGCGTGGGCAAGTCGCCAGTTGAACGAACGAACGGAGAAATTGAATCTGGTCGGCGATAGCATGGATAACCTGCAGCAGAATAGCGCGGGGTGGGCGGAGGATGTGAATAAGTTTGTTGCGAAGCAGAAGAGGGGACTGGTTATGGGGGCTGTGAAGGGTAAGTTTGGGTTTTAGGAGGAGGGAGGTTTGGGGGTGGGTTGGGTTGGGTTAGGATATCCTCTAGATTAGTACAATAGCTTCAGGTATCTAGGTTAAAGTCTACGTTTGTGGTGAATTAAGTTGAAGTGTTTCTGGATATATTGGTACCACTGATCTGAAGCGTTGCAATCGGTTGAGTGAGTGAGTGAGTACTAAGGCGGTGAGTACTAAGGCGGTGTTTGGTGTTCAATCAGTAAAGCGCTCCTACAACGCAATTCGACCATAGTCTCCGTACCTCTTCTCCGAGAACTAGTACTAAACCATCAACACAGTCATTATACATAGTATCCATCCATCTCCCCTATCGCAACATCATATCCTTATATCATCATACCCACAACCAGCCATCACCCCCATCGCCGCATCATACCACACCCAAAGAGATATACGTTCTTCTTTACCCAATTCCCTAAACAGATAATAGATGCTGCTTGTTATGTTAGCGTGGTATCTGGTCTTGACATCTGGTATAACGTCCGTCCGTTCTTCTAACCTGTTTAATACCTGTTTAATACCTAATAACTATCTGGGTATTCTAGCAAACTAGGAGAAATGCGCTTGTAAGTTTGCACTCTATCGTTTTGCCGTTTGGAATGAGTATATGTGGGTTTTGTATATGATGTAGCGAGAGTAGAGAGAGAGAGGGGGGTGGGGTGGTTGTGATAGGTGTAGTTTTGTGTATAGAGATTTGAACGCTGTTTTTACGAGACTTAGTCTAAAGGGAGAAGGTTACAGTGAATTACTAATTAAAGCTTTTTTAAATGCATAATTTGCAATGCCTTGGTTTTCTTTTCGAGAAGAGTAGGCGTATACTTCTTTCTATGTATCTCTTCAGACTTCCCTGAGCTTCTCGGCGGGCTTGTTGTCTATGCTAGCTAGTTTGAGAAGTCGAGAACGAAGGGCTTTTTGGTGGGAAGGTTAATGATTTTTTTTTGTAGCGAGTATGGTTGTTGAGATTGCTTGTATGCTGGAGGATTTTTTGCTGTAGCTGCATGTGAGCACGATGTGTAGCTCATCTTTACCGAGCAAGGGTTTCGATTTACGTTTGTTACGTTATGTTAGTTCTACTCTCACGGCTGGCAAGCGTTCTTCGAAGGTTTATAATTTGTCGATTGGTTTTTCTAAGAGGGAGGAGGAGGCAGAACGTGAGGAGGGAATATCCTCGTTGCACGTCTTTAGAGTGTCGAGTTGATCTTGGGGAGTGATCGTCATGCTTACGGTAACTGGTATCGAAGCCTAGAGATCCTGTGTATGCGGATGACTGGATCGGTTGGTGTTGTCAATCGAGGCCGTCGATCGTGGGCACATGTGTGGAGGATACGAAAGGTAGACGGCAAAGCATGGGAAACCTACTTATAGCCATACATCCACGTTCTCGACTTCATTCCACTCGCTCACAATGCCAGCAGTGCTAGTGATCACCATAATCGTTCATTTACAAGGCCAGACGTGCATTCATCACTCCAGCGCCTCACTATTTCACTTAAGACTATATACCCGTCCAGCCACCACGAGATCTAGATCCGCCAGCGCAGACCGGTTGCCCATCTGCCTCAACAGCAACCGCGCCCGCGGCTCCACATCCTGCATCATCTCCCTCCCCGTCGGCCTATTTCCAGCGTCCATTGCGAGGAGTCTGTGCATGCAGTCATTCAATGAATCGCTGTACTCTGCATTATACTCCGGAAACGCCGCTCTGTTCCCGCTGAACGGCGCACGGAGCTGCTCTTCCTGCTCCTCGGCGTCGAGGTTGATGGGCGTAACCACGCGGCGGGCGCGCGCGGCGTAATACCGCGACGGGGAGTCGTACTCCTCGACCTCCAGCGGGTCGCGGTTTCCGTGTTGTTTGCGTACGCGCTGCATAGTCTTGCTCGGATTTTCGATCGGCGGACGTCCGGTACAGAGGTAATGGATGCAAGCCCCCAGCGACCAGATATCAGCGGCGGGCGTGTTGATGAGCGGGTTCTCGGGGGGCTGCCACTCGTAGGTGCCGTAGCGGTCGATGTCGGAGGATGAGGAGGGGAGGGAGAGGGAGGCGCAGCCGAAGTCGTGGAGTTTGAAGGATGGGTAGGTGGAGCTGGGTGGGTAGTATACGAGCACGTTCTTGGGCTTGATGTCTTTGTGGATTATGCAGACATCCTTCTTCCGCGCAGCACTCTTACCCGTCGTCTTTGAAATTGAATTTGGGGAAGATGCTGAGAGTTGGAGTTGCCCATGCATGAACGCCAAAGCTTGAGACATCTGGATCACGAAGCGCCATATATAGCTCTCGGGGACGGGTTTGTGGGATTTAGCAACGAACTCGAGCTGCCGCCAGTTGTCGAGGTCGCCCTGTTCGCTGTACGGGTAGATTGCTGTCGAGAAGCCGGGCCTGGGGATGGTTTCATGCCAGGCGAGGATGGGGACGATGCGGTTGCATGGCGCGAGGAGCTCGATGACGCGGATTTCGCCGGGCTTGTAGCCGGGCTCGCGGCCGGGGCGGTGGAAGACCTGGGGGTTGTTAGTGGTGGTTTGGAGAAAAGCTTAAGAAAAGAGAAGGGAGGTTAGATGAAGGCAAACGCTAGCAGTAAGATAGTAGCTTCTATCGACCTACCTTTGTGACGATGAGCTCTGAGCGACAGTCCATGTGCCGCCGGATAGCCACCTCTCGCGTGACCTGCTTGATGAGAACGTAGCCGTCGCCATCGTGTTCGAACAAGTCCCCAAGCTCCGACTCTTCATGCTGCGCGCTTTCGGTAGCGCGAGTGCTGGCTGCGGGTCCCTTCCGCTCTTTATTCCTCCTCGCTGGCATTTCGAAAGCCTTTTGGTTTATGATATCGAATAAGAATCCGGGGAGGTATTTTCAAGAATGAGATAGATAATCGAACCAGTAACTGCAAACCTAAGATTCCCCCTCGACTCTCCTCGACCTGTTGCAGTGGTGCAGGAAGAGAAGCGAGCAGCTACGAGCGAAGGGGGGTTTGAAGCAAATAAGTATGGCTCGCCTGCCAAGAGAGGTGCTCAAGAGCCAGCGTGCTCTAATGAGAGAAATGGATGTGAAGGAAAGAAATGGAGTGAAAAGAAAGCATGTCCTATAACTTACTCACCCTCGTGGTGAGCAGGGTGAAGGGTACTGAATTACCGTTGCTACTTCGCGCTTAGATGTTGACGAAGAATTGAGATGAAATAGGCGGTCATGCATCCTGGGCAACGCGAATGAGACATTCTTAAACAGGTCAGGACAAAATCCTAGCCATTCAGGAAAGTGCTAGGAAGCCAGCCGAAGGATTTACGGCGATATTGGATCTACCAAGCTACTGACGAATGCTGATGACTAGTTGCCCCAGCGAATACCGGATTCTTAGTTTCATGAGGTATCGGTCAACTGTGTGGTGAAGGAGTGAAGGTCGAAATCACGTGTCCGGCGCGGAAAAACAGCTCTCCAGCTAGCGCCCTTGGCAGCCTAATATTCGCGGCGGTCAACCTCGAGCTCCCCTCCACTGCACCGCGACCACAGCACGTCACACGACTCCTCGCAGTCCCTCACATCCTCCACTACACAATCAAACACCCTGCGACCGCTAATCGCGGAAATTCGCCATCATGAAGCTCGTCAGGTCCGTCGCACCCTCACCTTTGCTTGAGAAGAGAAGAAGCTAACAAGCTCCCAGATTCCTGATGAAATGCCAAAACGAGACCGTCACCGTCGAGCTCAAGAACGGCACAATCGTGCACGGCACAATAGCCTCCGTCTCGCCGAAAATGAACGCCGCGATGCGCGCCGTCAAGCTCACGATGAAGAACCGCGATACCGTCGCCCTCGACGCGATGACCGTACGCGGCTCGACGATCCGATATATCATCCTGCCAGACTCGCTGCCGCTGGATACGCTGCTCATTGATGATGCGCCGAAGCCGAAGAACAAGGCGAGGAAGGATGCGGGGGATCGAGGTGGCAGGGGTGGCGGTGGTGGTGGTGGTGGAGGACGTGGTGGGCCTGGACGCGGTGGAAGGGGTAGGGGGCGCGGTCGGGGACGAGGACGGGGTTTCTAGGTGGATCCAAGAGTGGAATGTGGATCTGAAAAGGCAGGCAGCGGTAGTTCAAGGCGCAAAGCTGCGGGTTGAAGGACGCGGCAAGCGAAGGAATTTCAAGCACAGGGTATGGGTCTCCGTCCGTTGCAGCAAGCTTCAAATTAATGCTTACTTTGCTACCAAAAGGACCATCATCTGCAGTATTCTTTAGGCCATAGGGAGAAGTACAGTCCATGGACTATGGCGTTAAGGCGCCCATATACAGCTACTGCGGACATTGCAAAATTCAAAATTGATACCTCTACATGTCTTGTACAGCCGCACTAAGATGTTTTCTATTCCAGGTTCTCCTTAAGCTCGACCATTCCCCATGGCCTCTCTAGTTTCGTCTACTCAGCATCTTCAGGAGCCACGGGCGGCGTATCATTCACTTGGATACCGCCTCTCTTCTTCTCCTTCGAATCGTGGAATGGCAACTTCCAGCCGCCCTCATCCTCAGGCGTGCTCAACCACAGCCTCATCAAATGGCGCCGGGGCGCTGGCGGTGCGTAGTCCTTGTACGCCGTACGTGCGTGTAGCACATGCTCGTTCGATAGGAACTGGATATCGCCAATGTCGAGAATCATGTGCAACGCTAGGCGCGCACAAGTCTCTTCCAACACAGCAGCCGCCTTCTGCTGAGCCTCTGATAGCGGCGGGATAACTCCTTTGTCAGAGAAACGCGTCAAGGAGCGGATGTAATACGGATCCCATCTACCACACCGTCAGTACCGCCCTACCTCTCTTTCTTTGCAATGGATTGGAGTACTTACTTCGAATACACCCGCGGATTATCCCCAGTCTCGAGATAAAACACGGACGTCTTAATCCACTCCTCCTCCCCCTTACTCGTCTCGCCCTTGCGATCAAAATACCAAATCGGCTGCGTCAGCGTCTCCGCCACATCCGGATGTTCTCGCTGCAGCACATTCCACACCTGGTGACTACTCACAATATCGCTCTCCCCGCCCTCGAGCGCCTTCGCGACGCACAGCAAGCCCACAATATCCGAGTCATCCGCGTGGAAAAACTGCCGCGCGTTCGTGCGGTAGATGCGCACTTTATCAATCTGCGTCGCGTCCTCACCCAAATCTTTCACGTGCCCCAGGACGTGCCCGCGCCCGTTCTGCGACACGAAGTAGCCGAGGTAGGTCCCGAGGCCCATGTACGCGACGGCGCTCTTGCGGTTGCCCCACGCGGTGACGGGCAGGTTCTTGAACAGGATGAAGCCCTTGCCGTTCAAGAGCTCGTTGCGCAGTGTGACGAGGAACGGGCCGAAGGTCGGCAGCACGAAGTTCTCCTTCGTGATGCCCGTGAGCTGCGTCCCGCTCTGTAAGAACGCATCGGCGGCAGCGCTAATCTCGGCGTTCTCCTCATCTGAAAGGACGTGTGTCCAGCGCTCGGCGTTGTTCTTGTACTCGTCTGCGTTCCAGACGGTCGGGCCCGAGATTTCTTGAGGGAAGTCGGAGTACGGGCGCAGTTGGGAGGGGACGGGTGGGTGCTGGCCGGAGGTTTTGATGCCGTCTGGGTAGATGGATCGGGGGGCTTTGTGGTTCTGGAAGGGGGCGAGTTGGTGCGGTGGGGTTGGGGGGGAGGTTGTTAGGGCGGGTGCCATGGTGGCGGAGATTCTTCTTTCTCGAAAGTTGAGACTGAGAAATTGGGTGGGTGGAGTTCAATCACAATCTCAAAAACGTCTCAGTATACTTGGGAACGTAAAAACAGTATAAGTGTGTCTTTGAGGCTAAGTGCAAGCTCTAACAGCGGGCAAAACAAATTTATATACACTCAGTCGAAAATCTCGGAACGAGCTCTCGCGCAATCATTCCTCATACCACGGCACCTTTCCGAAACTCGGTCATAGCTGTAGAGACCTACAACCAAGCTTCCTGTTGTGATATTAGACTCGATGGCGTGCTCGAGGGTCCTTGGAGGGTAAGGTGGGGTTCTGATATTGACCCCGCTATCGATCGATGTTCTTTGACCTGACGTTTACGCGACCGCGGCACGCTAGATGGACAGGGGAGTAGATACGGAGTTCAGGAACAAGTGGATGTTTAAGTGAACTCCTGGAAGGATGGCCTTGAAATCTACGCATGTTGGTAGCAAAACAGAGGAAGAGTTGAAGACGGGCGCTGGAGTGAGAACGGGCACAGAAATGGATTACGCTATAAAAACGAATATACTACGACATATGCTCCATATGCAGGGCCCATCGTAAACGCCATACACGCCCAGCAATGCAAAACATCCAGAACCGAACGCCTACCACCCATATCATCCAAGACCCGAACCATCACCGAACACCATCACCGCCCTAACGCTATCATCATGCTGTCCTGCCTTAGAAACCCTCAAGACACTCCTGCACCACGCCCTCCAACATCTTCAGCTCATAGAACCCAGCAACATTTCCATAAACGTTGAGCTTTTTCTTTACATCGCCTCTCTGCTTTGTGCCCACCCACTCGCCCGCACAAGCACAATGCTCCATGAACTCATTACTTCTCAACCTGCTGCATTTTCCGCATTTCAAGTCCTGTGTACACCATTCCACTACCAGTTTTTGCACATCGGAAACAAGCTGTTCTTCGATCCTTAGCTTGTCGTAGGGTGAGTTGCAGTTATCGCATTTCCACTTCGGTAATGGCTGAGGTTCCGAAGCGCCAGTGTTTGACGGGGGAAGAAGCGAAGAGTCGCGGCAGAGATCCAGGTCTCGGGATGACGTGCATTCATCACATATCACGCCTCGGACGAAGAGCGTAGCGCTTGGGTTTTGGAAACTTCCCTCGGCGCTGAACTCGCGGATATCGAAGAGGTTGAGCAGGTCTTTCCGCAGCATGCGTGCTTCGAGTGTGATAGCTCGGTCTAGGCTGAAGACCTGCATGATCGTCTTGACGAGTTGGAGGACCGGGTTATTGAGGTTTAGGTGTGAGCCGGGAAGCTGAGGGAAGACGTAGTCTGTAGCGAGATCCGGATGTAGGAGCTCGTTATGTTGTCGACGAAGTAGACCCGAGAGTTGCTTGAAGAGCGGCTTCGTGAAGCTCTTTGGTAGGATCTGAGTCATTTCGTTTGGATCGACTGTGAGCGGCCGTAGAGGGATCTGCGTGAGTCGAGGAGTCGAGCCATCTTCCGGGACTGCAGGACGCTTCCTTGCGTGCATCAGCTCGATGAAGTCGACGATGACATCGTGGAAGGTCGGCTGGAGATTGGGAGGGAGAAATTGAGCGAACTGCCAGCACATGATGTTGTCCAACGTCTGGTTTTCTTCCTCAACGACCTTCTGACACCCCTTACCACCGTAGTTGAACTCATCATACCAAACCAAGTAGTCCCAGTACTCCTTGATTTCAAGATCCAAGAACTGGAACAGGGGCTTTGCTTGGATGGTCTTGAGGATGTATTGGCTGTAAGCGTACGCATTACCAACCTCAGCCTTAGTTGTCTGAAGGAGGAGTCGGTTTGGTCCAGCGAAGACAATATGCGAACCGACACGCTTGAAGTCGGTCATTAGCTGCTGCAGTGCCTTGCGAGACATCATCTGCACGTAATAATGCAACGATCGATCGTAGAGGAAGGATCCTGGGCTGCCGACCCAGCGGACCAGATGTTGGACCATCACATCTGCCATGTAGTCTCCACGTTCCGCTTCTGCCCACCATGCCTTGACCATCTCTCGAAGCACGGTGATACCTGCTGTGGCAAAGGCGTTGTCGGCGTAGATGACGTTGGTGCCATCATTCACCCCGTCGTAGGATGGGGCGGCAGGATTGAAAGAGACGGAGTCGGACCCTTCGAGATCATTGATCAAGGATGATGACAGAACGGTGTTGATGGCCAGATTGCGTAATGATAGGTCGATGCATACTGAAGAGTATGTCCCTGGGTTATTGACCGACGGCATCTCGACACCCTCCAATGGCGCCAGGATATCGTCCTTCTCGTGGCCGGCATGATCAGGCTTGGGGTTGGCAGACCACCACAGGACAACTTTCTCTTTCTGAAGCCGCCTAGCATATGCAACGTCGATCAAGAACTTCGGATCATTGCTCTCGAGATTGCAGAGCGGAACGTCTCCGTACCTACTCAGCTCAACCAGATGTGAGATCCAAGAGCCAAGGTCTAGGTAGTGGCCAACAAGGCGTTTCGCGATGAATGACTGCCAGCCCAGAGGAGGCAACTGCTTGTCTGACTCATCTGGATGCAGAGATAGGATGGGCATATCCTTCAGTAGGGGAATATCGTGGGAGAGCAGAGCAGGGTTGGGCGATTGTATGACTACAATGACCGGCTTTCCCTCTTCCGCCTTCATCTTCTTGATGGCGTCGCCAATCTCGAGAAGCGCCTTCCGCCGGGTCGTAACTTGGGTCGTTCGGAAATGCAAAGCGTCCTGGTACTCCACACATGTCTGCCACGGGTCGCCTCCATTGTCGTCCAGACGCTTCTGTAGCGCGTCGCCGTAGATGCGATCTACGTTGGGCATGCCTGATGTGTCCTTCGACTTGTTTTGAATGATAATATGCGCATTATCCTTCGATGTCGAGAACAAGGCGTAGATATTGCGATCGCCGCTGTGGACATGGTACAGGTAGAGGTAGTTGAACGGTGCCTCAGCAAGATACTGTTTCTGAGACCGTACCCTTCGCAAAGCAGAGAGATCGAAGCCCTGCTCCAGGCCCTTCCCAAGCACGCCTTTCTGCGTCTCATCAAACGTACAGGTGCTTCCCAACTCCAGAATGGCCCGGATGTTTAAAGGCACTTGCTTCTCGTAGACACCTTCGACAGTTGGATGATTGAACAGCGCTGAAAGCTTTTTAGCTTCATCGACGTACGTTTGTTCAGACATTTCAAGCTTGAAGAGATGGATTGAAGGGTGACCGTTCGGTAGTGTGTGGTTGATGACCTTCTCCACAGAAGTACCGCTGATGGAGGCATCGGGCAAGTCCTCACCTCGCATGTTGAGATATATCTGGCGTGGTACAACGATCTTGAGAGTGTGTATCTTCTTGTCAATCAGGACGAATGCTCGAACCTCTCCAGGTGTCTCTGTCGGCCGAAGTTGAATGAGCTGCCATGTGCTTATGAACAAGAGCTCGGCTTGGTTCCTAAAGAACGTGCCAATAGCATCAGCAGAGTCGACTGGTTTCTCACCAAAAAGCTGCCTCCTGCGCTTCCGAGCCTGCTTCTGAATCTTCCACTTTTGCTTCTGGTACTGTAACCAACCGGAGTAGTCTTCTGTGATTGAAGGCATTACCTTCGGAAGTGCAGCATAAGGGTCGGTCTGTACAGGAACGGCAGGCTCGGGCTCTTTCCGCTTTGCGACCATTTTGGTCACCACACCTCTCTTGACCTGCGACTTAGGCGACAGCCGTTGAGATCCGAAGTCCTCTAGGTCGCCTGCAACACGGTTGCCGAGAGTATTGGTATCGATATCGGCGAGCGCTTTCTTCTCGAACATGTCCGTCATCTTCTTCTGCTGGAGCTTGTCTTCTTTCTGTCGTATCCTTCGATCGAGCCAATCAGGATGCGGTATTCTTGGAACTGGGTTCTTGACTTTTTGCAGCGCGGCGGGAATCGTGATCAGTTTCTGAATCTGGTTGGCAAGTCGCTCGGTGTAGTAGCCCCAATCAAGGACGGTTCTAGGGTCCATGTCTGCCGGGTCTTCACGAAGCCACTTCCGCAAGAAGAAGCGCTTCACCGACTCCTCAGCAGAGAAGATGGCGACTGGAATGGCTCGGTCAGTAACTGGCGCATGTTTTGGTCGTGAAGAAATGATGTATTTGCAGTTGAGACCCTTGTCCTTGATCATCTGCTCTCCCAAGAACTCGGCAAGGCGCTTCGCGGTCGTGATAGCAGTCGATTTCTGGGCTCCATACTCCTCAAGAGTTTTGGACATGCTCTTGTTCTCGCAAATGAGGTCAATCAACTCCTCGTCAGCGAGCGTCGATCCACGAGAGTCAAGAACGTCCAGCCATCGATTAGCGACTCTTGCAACAGCACCATATGTCTCCGCCAGTGTCGTGCCTTCCAAGAAGAACTTGAAGATTTGAGTCTGAAAGATCTTGATGAGCCTCAGCTCACCTCTTCGCTTGACCTCGAAACCCTTCAATTCGGCTAGAGTTCCGTCGTGATTGAAAACGGCGTAACGCTTCTTCAAGTTTTTGTCTTCTTCCTGGGAAGTAGGCAACACCATGGCTTTGTATGGGCCGTCCACTTCGAAGAAGATGGTGTTGTCGCTGTGCTTCTCATATCGGAAAGTGTTGGGATCGATCAGTGTCTCGTACTGGTGGTTGGTGAACTTGCCATGGACGAGGTGGTTCAACATAACGCAAGGGTACGATATCGCAACCTTCTTTCCGTTGTTGAGCTTGAAAGCAAAGTTTTCAGGGAAAGTGGCAGGGAGAATACACCAGATACCGTCCGTGTCCAGTTCCAGTGGTCGACCGATTCTTTCGACGAGCTGTCGAGCTAATTGAATGATTCGGGCCCCAGTCAAGCAAGTGACGCCCGCCATCTCCAATGAGTACCATCGGGATCCTTTTCGCATGACGTATCCGTAGAAGGAGTTCAGGATAACTTTGTGAGCAAGTTGCAAGGAGTCGAACAAAATGATCATCTTCTTCGCATCGTCAATCTCCGTAGCTGGCGCTCCGGCAGATTTCAGCGCATCAGTCTTGCCCTTCCAAACCTTTTGCTTGCCCTTGAAATCATATCGTCGATCTCGAAAGTCTTTGACCGTGTCGACGTAGAATGGGTTCTCGCGCTGACAAATAATCGCTTCGCGCTCGATCACCCGTGCATCGTGAACCTTGTGGTAGATTTTCTTGCTGTAGTCTTGTAACCGCTTCTTGACCAACGTAGACTGCTCGTCTGGAGAAAGTTCCTGGAACGTCCGAGGCGGGGAGTTTGGATATCGTCCTGGAAACCGCTCGTTTTCCAATGCATTGCGGACCATGTTGTATTCATCCTTCTTCGCTGGCAGGAACTCTCCTCTCCAAGACCAGGGCATCCGTCGATCACAGGTCTTTCCTGGCCTGTTGAAGTCGCAAGCAGCGCAATCCGATTCCTTTATCATAGAGTCAGGCTGTAATCGATTGGTGGTCATGATATTCGGATACATAGACGCGACATCCAAATGGTAGATCAGCGGTCGTTCACTCCGATTCGGTGTAGCTTTCAGCTGCTCTAGCTTCTCCACAATCTGAGCTTTCACCTCTTCGTAATTGGCCACATCTTCCATCTTCTTCTTCTCCTCGACTGTAATACTGAACTTTAGCGCAGCATCGAGATCATGGAGAAGCTCGTCGATGGCTGTAGGATCGATTGCGAAGTTGCAAGGGATGTCTGCTCGAAAGACGCCTGCTTCAATACTCTCGACGTGACCACCAACGTAGGTCTCCGACTCTAGCAAATGCCCGTCCCAAAACGCTTCCTTCGGCGCTTGGTGTTTGTTTGGAAGGACGATGTTCTTCTGGTAGGCCTGCACCATCAACAACATCTCGCATAGGGTACCGGTACCCTTTCGCAACACATCGTCTGGAGACAGGGGAATGATCGTAGCAAGCGAGAAGATGAATGGATGCACATACTTCATGTAGAGATAGTATGTTGCGACCGCATCGGAAACTGAGTATTCGGCCAGAGTCTGTGGTCGTTCGCTCGCGTATGGTGTCATTAGCTCAGGATCGAGTTCGTCTGGGTCGTATCCTAGCTTTGCAACAGTCACAGCTTTCAGACCTCGACTTCCCTGGGGCAAATAACTGTCTCGATTGACCCATGCAAAAGCGTCCAGATGTGAGCAGTAGTCGGACTGGTAGATGTCGTCACTGCTCTTTCGAAAGCCGATCTCCTGGTACATATCAATTCCCAGAACGCTTGATCTCGCTTCCACGAAAGGCCAATCGAAGAAGTCACCGTTGTACGTTACAATGACATTCGGCCTGGCCTCTTTGATATGCTCAAAAAAACGTTCTAGAACGCCCTTCTCATCTGGTTCGTTGAAAATTATGAAGGGCCCATCGTATTCCGGCCTTGGCGTGTAATCGAAATCTGAGATATCTTCGGAGACAATCTCACGGTTCGTGATCAAAAAGCCCTGGCCGTCGATCATGTACGATATCATCATGATTTGATCGATGACGGCGTCCGGAAACTTCAATGGCAATTTGGTCGTCTCGATATCGAAGGCCATTACCACCGGATCTGGACGCGTGAGGCGCTCCTCTAAGCATGTCATGGATATCACGCCGTGTTTCGCCTCGACCGAATACCACTTTCCGACTCTTATATCCCTGTCTATGGCAACTCGTACATGGTAAGGAACATCGTATTCTCGAATATCAACAATCAAATCGCTGGCATCAATCGTAGTAGTTGGTCGTTTATCGTAATCTTGGTCGTCGTCAAAGAAGTCGAAGCCAGCGTTCGCACTGACGTCTATTAGCTGTGTCGGCTTGTCCTGTGTACTATGCAATCATACCTAGCGACTTCGGCATATGTATCCATCGCATTAACCTTCTTCTTGTTCTTCTCCACAACCGGACTAACAACCTTTCGTACTGCGAGAAGATCTCCCACGTTCGCGAACGTGAGCTGGAGGAACGTTCTCCTATATCCGAGAAGATGATTGGGCATACTCAGATCCTCCTTCTCGACCCTGTTGATCTTCTTCACGAGGCCTTCGAAGGCTCGCCGACAGTACTCTTCAACCTCGGGCTCCTTGCCCCTCTTAACAGCAAGCAAGAAGTACGGATCATACTCCAGCGTCGCCTTAAACGTGTCCCCGTCTTCGCCAATGAAGTAGTAGTCCACGCCTGCCCTTCCACCAGGCACGTTCTCGTCTTCCACACCCGTCGACTTCATGTTGTGCAGCCATCCTATCTTCTTCTTGCCGGACTCAAAGCGGGGAAAGCCCATAGACTCATCGATGCGGTTCGCGAGGCGCGTTGCTTCTATCTTTTCGTTCTGTGAGGTAGCTTCGGTGCTGCGTAATGTGGATGCATCGACGGTTCTCGTTTTCCGTGGGCCGTATGATGTGTTGCCATGCTTGCCCACGCGGCGGAATGGCTGTCCTGCACGTCGAGGCGCCATGATGGGTGAGAAAGGGTGAGTGAAGGTGAATTAAAGCAAATCTATGCAATGCGCTATAACATTTGGGCAATTGAATTGTCGAAAGACTGGGTATCTTGAAAACGAAGGCGCGGGTATTGTGGTGTTGAGTGCAATGCGAGATGCACGTCGAGAACTCGACTGGTGGAAGCGCGTCGCGTCGCGTACCTGGTTCGCGCTTTCTTAATTGATTGTGGCTTGAACTGCCGCACCGCCACTCGTCTTCCGAAAAATATCCATGATGCGATCTTAGGCCAGCCAGTACCACCACCACCCACGTTAACTCCCTGCATCGACCGCACTCTAGCGTTCAGCTGCATTCCGCTCCTTTCCAGACGACGAACTGAACTAGGGAAAAAGTGCATTGGATTCATCGCGGCCCACCGTCGCCTTTCGATCTCGCAGAACGCCTCACCTCACACCACACCATGGCCGACGACACTCGGGACCCCGACAATGACCAACCGCGTGCCCAGCCGAAGGGCCCAGCGAACACAATGCCCGGCGGCATGGCACATACCGCAGGAGGCAAGACCAACGAAGAGCTCACCTACTTCCAAGTCGTGCGAAATCTAGGGCCCGACTACTACCTCAACTTCTACAAGCGGCCGTGTGTGAGGGACAGCCAATTGAACGGCATAGCAGCGGGGTTTGTTGGCGGGGGTATTGCTGGCATATTACGGAGTATGTGAAGTCTGAGAGCCCTGATGAAAGGAGAAAGAAAGAAGATCAGGAGGTATAGAGCAACATGGGACTAACGAGTCGACAGGACCCGTATATATTTGCACAAATTGGGGCGTTGGGACATGGTGTGCGGTATCATGTCTCTCATACCAGTACTGCCAGTACTGGCGAAGCAAAGAGAAGGACGGCATAAACCAGATGAAGGAAATCATGGAGAAGAAGCGGGCGAACATCGAAGCGAAGCGCGAAGCACGGCGGAAAGCGAAAGACGAGCACGACAGACTCGAAGAAGAGAGACGGAGAGAAGAACAGAGGAGACGGTCGTGGGGCTACTGGATCAACAAGAACGTGCGATTTTGGTAGCGGAGTTGTTATTGCTGGGAAACTATGTACAGGAAAAGTGTATGACAACTGTAATATATGGGCGTTTTCGCCCAGCCTGCCAGGTCTTGCGAAAGCGTTGACAACGGATCGGTGCTTGTTGAAGTAGCAATGCGTTGCTTTCCATGACCTTGCGACCTTCGCCCAGAACCAAACCAAGGAGAAGAGAAGGAATGAATTGCAGAGTCGTAGCGCCGTTCGCCAAGGCTATCTTGAAAGCATTACCAGCTTTCCAAATGACCCAGATAGTTCGTCGCTCGTATCATAGCATCGTAAAATCGTACATGGAGAAGATTGCCAGCCCTCCTTCATCCCGTCATTAGTCGAACCATTACCTCGCTCGTCCAACATCATATGGCGAACCTGACCGCCCTCTTCATGATTTCTGCATCCTTCGGCGACTCGCGCTCAACAGTGCTTTCTCTCGAAATAGCGCCAACACCCCTGGCCCTCCTCTGGCTCCTCCTAGCACGTGCATCGCGAGCCTCTCTGGCGCGCCACTCCATCAGCTGTTGCCGTCTCTTTTGCGCGCGAGCCTGAGCCATCGCCGGCGTAGGCCTGAACCCAATACCATTCAGACCCGTCCCATCGTCCTCGGGATCCGTCGCGGGGTCAACAAGGTGACCTGTGATTTCGCTGTCTTGCCACGTGAGGGATGAAAGTGGGGGTGAGGGGGACTTCTTCCGCGAGCGGGGTGCCGCCACATCTTTCTTTGCTTTTCCAGTATTCGAGTCTGAGACTGGCAATGGTCGCGACGCAGGATTTGTGTTGGGAGAGGTAAAAGTGGTGGGTTTGGCGAGCGCGCTCAGGTCGGACATTATGCGGGGTGGTTGTTGTGACTTCAATTTCAATTCCAACTGGGGTGTCTCCGGAATTTCTCGCGCGCTTTCTGATTCTGCTTGCTGCAGTACTGTGGTATCCAAAACTTCTTCATGTTCCCAAGAGGGCGTGTGTATTTCCTGTAGTTTGTTCAAGGAGGCAGCGCTGTCTTCTCGCATGAGCTCCAGCTTCGGCTTCTTATGTACAACGTCGTCCGGTGTGAGGGGCGACATGGGTATCGCCGCAATCGACATGCCTCGCAGCTGGTCCGCGACTGCATTTCTGGGGCTATCTGGCGTCGGGCTACCTCTGGGAGGCGTCGAGGCGTTGCGCAGGCTGGTATTCAACAGCGGTATATGCGGAGGATCGCGTTTACGCTTCGGTGAGGGGTAAATGGGTGACAGCTGGGTGGGCGGCATCGCGGACGCCGGCGTTAGGGGAGTAGGATATTAGGAAGCCATTGTGAGGTAGGTATGCAGGAGGAGCGATGAGTCCGAGGTGACGGTGAACAGTGTTGACGGCAGGCACTGAAAGCAACATGCCTTTTCTGGATGATCGCCTAGCGAATGTGGGGCGTGCTCTTTGTAGGGCTGATGTTTGGACCCTGACTGTTCTTTCACATGACAGGACAACCGCAGTTGTAGACTAGGCTGTCATTGTCTTGATCTCAACGCCCTCCGTATCTAACATAACAACTTCAAACAATGGATCTAGGAGAATAGTCTAGACATTTTGGACCACCCACGAGCTTCAGCGGATGAGCTTGCCTTAAAATACCCCACCCAGTCATCGAGGCAATCGCCCAAGCGAGAACGGATGGTCTTCATCGCAATAGTCTCCAGAAGCGTGATGCTGAGTGAATAGGACATTTTCGCTCGCGGGTTCACTACCGTTGACTCCGCTTCTCATTGCTGCCTGAACTCGTGGCGCGCACCTGGCGCTTCAGCCCAGTCGTATATACAGAGATAAAATTACTCCTCCACAGAAGACCGCACCTCACATCTCCAACACTTTCTGCACGCAAATATCTTTGATTAGGCAATAAGAGCAGTACGAGCGACACAAATCGTTCAGTCAGATCACCTCATAAAACACTGCAGCGCTTTCAATACAGTTTCTGAATATGTCAACCGCAGCAGCCTTCGTGTCTCGCAACGCACAACGCCAGAATCTACAGCAAATCGCCGCGGAGACTCAAGCAATTCTACCCAGGATCCTGGATGGAATAGCAGATCTTGATGCCGTGACCTCCTCGGCCTTCAACCTGAAGACGCTGCAGCCGTTAAACCCTGAGGAATGTCCCGGATTCACTCTACGAGATGGAACAGAAGCTGGCACAGGCAGGAAGGGAACTCGCATTCGAGTATTTGACCAGGATACATTCGATGCAGCGCTCGAACTTCAACCGGGCACAACTGTTGCTTCAATTACTGCACCTCCGAGTGCCAGTACCACCGTTTCTGCGACCCAATCAGTCGAAGAATCAAACACTACCGGAGAACCAGACACCCTAGAGACATCCAACAAGACAAGAACAACAGATCCGACTACTCCAAAATCTGCGCTCAAACCCGTAGCCCTCCTCAACCTAGCCTCCGAACTCCACCCCGGCGGCAGCTGGCTAAACGGCGCACTCGCCCAAGAAGAAGCCCTCTGCTTCCGCTCCTCCCTCTCCCTCTCCTTACACTCCATATACTACCCCCTAGCGCCTCTCACAGCGCTCTACTCACCCACCGTCGTCTTAATCCGCGACGCCATGTCCCGTGGACACGCCCTCCTCTGGCCCAACACCCCTACGCCCGACCTGCCCGTCACGTCCGTGATCTCGATCGCAGCACTGCGACGTCCGCAGTTGAGCAAGCAAGGCAGATTCGCCAAGCCTAATGATCGGCAACTCACGAAAGCGAAGGTGCGGACTGTGCTGCGTGTCGCGGTGCAGCAGGGGCATCGGAAGCTTGTGCTGGGTGCGCTGGGATGCGGGGCGTTTATGAATCCGCCGAAGGAGGTCGCTGAGTGCTTTCTGGAGGTATTTGCTGAGGAGGAGTTCCAGGGCGGTTGGTGGGAAGATATAGTCTTTGCGGTCTTGGATAATGCCAGGGGTGAACAGGGTGGGAAGGATGGTGTGGGAAATTTTGGGGTGTTTTATAGGGCGTTGGATGGGGTTGTTGTCTGAGAGCAGGGCAGCGCACAACATCTATCCTGTAGGGTGCACGTACAGGGTGCTAAAACGCTTAAAGTACGATACAATGGGAACAAGTTAATTGAAGGATGAAAGGACGAAGAGAAATACAGAGAATCTCGGAAGGATGGATTTAATTGGGCTCCTTGAAGCCACATTCCAGGTTCATGTTGTATTTACAAGCAAATAGGTATTCGATACACAGACCCGAGCCGCAGTAATGACTCACGAAGTGAATGTCCTGCTCTTCCCTGGACCCTCTTTCTGGCTCCTCGGTAGACCCTTCGGTGCATTGGTGAGACCTGCATATGGATTGAAGGCCTGATCTTTCTTCTTCCTATCCTTCTTTTTCTTTCCAGATCTGGACTGCTCTGCTTCTACTTCACGCGCCCTCAGCACAGATGGCGCGCTGGCGTAATCGAATGCCGGCTCATCAGGATCATAACCGGGTGGGTCTCCGTACCCAGCGGCTTCCTGAAGGGCCTTCTGTCGTTTGGCTTGCTTCTTTGCCGCCTTTCTGCGTGCCTTTTCATCCTTCTTGTTCCGTATCTCCTCGTCTTCCTCATCCTCCTCGTCCTCCTCATCGAGCATCATCTCATCATCGTCGAATTCGTTGACCCTTGGATTTGAAGCGGTGATGGGCGTTGCTGAAGTCTCTTCTGCTCCTTCCGTACGCTTTCGTTTTCGACCGCCAAGCTGCTTGACAACGAAGATGTCTGTCCGTTCGTCTTCTGGTGGTCTTTCGTCCTTGGGTACGAAGACGTGCTCTCGCTTTTCGGTCTGTGGCGTATCCGGCTCGTTGCTAAACCCTCCAGATTCAGCAAATATCTCAGCTGTTAAAGGCGGCAAAGGAAGTGCCAGATTGACACTCAATGTGGATACAGGTCGCCGTTGCTGGGCTGCACCACCTGACCACAACGTGCCCCAGAAGCTGGATGAGGGTGTCCGGGGCGCTGGTGTATCGAGTGTTGCGATCGAAGGAGCTGGTTGTAAAGTAGGAGCAAAAGCTGAGACTGGTTCTGTAGCTATCTGCTCCATTCGTTTGGCAACCTCCCTTTCTGGGTACAGTATTTCGGATATCTTCTTGAGGGTGTCGTTCAGGTCAGGTCCGTTCTCACCGGCCGATTTTGCCTCTGAAATGACAGTCACCAGTTCGTCCATTCGGGGTCGAAGAATGTGAGAGAGATGCTGAATGACACTCATCAAGCCTGCCTTGTCCTTGGGCAGTGTTCGCGCAATGGAGAAGACGGCATGATTGGGCATGATGAACAGTGGACTTTCGTCTTCTGCCCTCGCAAGGTCGTCTCGCCATTTGTGTACGGCTTTGAAGACCGAGAATTGCTGGGGGTTATAGTTGACAGGGGTGCGGGATAGAAGTCGATACCAGCCTGCCGAGCCAAGGCCCAGTTCAGTATCGTACAACGGGTATTCGTAACGCTGGAGGGCTGTTTCCTTGGACTTGACAAGAACATCGTGGACCTTGTTCTGCTCCGGATCGTCGAGATCGGATCTTTCTACCAACTCGTTGCGCATGTTGTCGTACACGTAAAGCAGAAAGTGGGTATCGGCCTGCGCGTACTTGAAAAGATCATCAGTCAAAGGCCGTGTGCGCCAATCGGCTAATTGAAACTGTTTTTGCGCTTTGAAGCCTGTGAACTTATCGAGAAGAAAAGCTAAGCTCGCTTGAGGATAGCCTAAGGATCTCGCGGCGTGGTACGTGTCGAACAGGCCGACGACGTACAGCCCCAGATCTCGCTGGAGCCAGATAATGTCCATATAAGAACCGTGCAGGACCTTGAGCACGTTGGGATCTGCAAACACCTCATTTAGGCTTTCCAGCCTTCGCCGCCAAGGCTTCAGTGTGTCAACTATCCAGTCTTTGTCCCGCGTGCTGACCTGCATCAAGGAGAGCAGTCCGATGTACGACCGGTTGTCATGGTGTTCTAGATCGATAGCGATTTCCTTCGCCGTCTTCAATTCTGCCAACATTGCAGCCAAGGCTTCCGGAGTATCCACAAATGTGGCAGTGGTAGACTCAAGCGGAGCATAGGGATGTGGTTCGGCTTTCCGGTACACAGATGATGGATATTCGTAGGTTTCGATTTCGGTCTGGTAAGGGTGAGGGTAGCTAGAACTTGTTAGATGTAATCACACGGGGTTTTATAAGCCAGAGAGCATACTGTTCGCGTCCCTTGCTGTCTCTAAATGTCTCCAAGCACTGTTCGAGGGGTATCTGCGCGTGAGGCTTGGTGGTCACAAGCGGCTTGAAACCGCCTGTTTCGTGATTCTGAGGAGGGTGCTCGAATGATAGCTGAGGTTTCTGGATGTGCTTGGGTGCCGTCGACCGCGACTTTGACGCAGCAGTAGCCTATACGTATCAGTCTTTGCACGTATTCTGCTGGGCTCATTGTATTCATACCTGGTCGCCGCTTGGGCTCAGTCTCTTAACTACGCCAGTGTACTCGTCCAGGCTTATATCAGCTTTCTCAAGCAAGCTGTCGACAATATCAACGACCCCCTTCCAATTGCCGTCTACTGCTTCGACGTCGGGTAGCTTTGGACCTACAGCGTCCGAGCTCGCCGCAGCATTTTCCAGAAGCCGCTGGGCGAGTTGAAGAAGCCTGGCATTCTGGGCGTCGAGCGCGGTGCCTAGCGCAGGGTTCAGCGACCGCTGGAAAGGTAGGTCCGCGCCAGAGAGCTGCGTAGCAGAGCGAGTAGTAGAAACAAGGGCGGCGGATATCGTGTCCTGAAGAGTTTTGAAGGGGTCCATGGCTGCATCTAATTTCGGGATCCCACCATAGTCGCAGTAGCAATGCCTCTCACAGGGTTCTTTCGCGCATCGAGCACCGGCGCGTGTGGGTGCGGAGAATGCGCGTTACTGCAGAGTTGAAAGAATAATTCCGGGTGCCAAGACCGTTATCGATAAGCTCTTCGAAGGCAGTCGCGACTCTCACTTTCACTACGCAAGCTGCCAAGTAGGCACCTTGTGCTGCTCCTTATCCTGCACTATCCTCTCACAACAATATGTCGGCGTCATTAGCGCCAGAATGCAATGAAGTCAAAGAGTGCGTACAACATCGTGGGTTCATTCGATCAAGCTGACCCCAACACTGCCGCAGGCGATATGATACCTGTTTCCTGAAATGGTACAGCGAAAGTGCGTTATTGAAACATATCTAACGGTCTCGGATTGACGGCGGCCAGCATATCTGAAACAGAAAGCCACCACCGATGAATGTGCACCGTTGTTCAAGCAATACGAAAAATGTCTCTCGGTGAGCTCTGACTGCATGATAGCGGTCTCCTCTGGGTCTAACGTTTCACAGATGGCCTTGAAGACTCGAGGGATCGACAAGATGATCAGTGAAGCGCGAGATGACAATCGTGAAAACGATGCTGAGCACATGCGGCCGGTTGGTTTCCTATCACGCGCCTCGAAACGTGGTGTGCATGCTGACCTCTTGCAGAAACGGTAGCTACCTATAGAAGAAAATATATAACGACATTACACTGGCTTATCAACGCATTGTGTACCATACTGGAGTTTGTTAGTAAGTCTCTCTTTCGCATCCACAAACTCGTTGCGCAGGAGCATTATCATTGGACGCCTGACTGTTTGATGCCCCTGACGCTGACAAATGAATTAGATAGCTCATTGGAGTCCACGGCACAGTGTCCCTATTGTACACTATTGTATTACCTCTCTCCTCGGAAAGTGTAGTTAAACTATCAAATTCGTCAGTGCACGGTCCTTGACGAGCTAAGTTCAAACTAGCTTCCGGATGACATCAACCGTCAGGGTCATTTCCCCTCTTGTATTATAAGTCAAAGCCCGCAATCGGCCCTCACTTACCTGTTTCATCCTCTCCACTGTTGAAATTCTTTCGCGTATATCAGACCCTCTACATCACTTCGAAATGGCCACTAAAATTGGACTTGGAGTTCCCATGCCTTTGCTCGCCCCAGTCTCGGCAGCTTGGGCTGCTCCCTTCGCTTTTTACTATCTCTTCTTACAGAATCGCGTTGTGTTCCATCGACTTTCAAACAAAGCGTGAGTCAATGTTTCCTCAAGGCCTTGTTCGAACTTCATGTGTTCCGGATGGCCAGTTTGGGACATATTATTGATCTCCAGGACGGTCCTTCTTCGGCCTCTTTGAGGACAGCGACGCTAATTCCTTGAGCAGGTACATGGGCCATAGCACCGACACATCAAAGACAGGGAACGACGTTAAAGACCCACTATACGTTGCCAACCGTGCTCAAGTCAATTTTATTGAAAATGTTCCGATTGCATTCATCATTGCGATTCTGGCAGAGTTGAACGGGGCGAACCGGTATGTACTACCGCGCATGTTTCCATGCATAGCAAGAATTTGAAAAGTAAATGTTGACGGGTCAACAGGAAGTACATCGGATATGGATTGGGCGCACTTTTTGCTCTGCGCGTCTCTCATGTTGAGTTCGGAATGATGACGGAGGGTAGTCTCGGAACTGGCCGTCCAGTAGGCTACTACGGCACGCAGGCCGTCATGGCAGCAGCGGCGGGATACCTAGCCTACCTTGTGAAGGACTATTGGCAGATTTGAGTTCGAATTCACTTTTGGAGAAGTTGGACATAAGCTAGACGAACAAGAGCATCGAACTAGAGTTTACAATTAAGATGTTACACCAAAACTCGCATTCCACGCTAAGCTTGACTGGACCCTAATACACTCGTAACCACAAAGGCCACCGGACAGTGATATGCTGATTCGCTGCAAGGCTAACATTGTTACTTTTAGCGTTTTACCTTGGAGTAGGAATCGTGTCAAGAAACCTCAAGCATGCACACAATGGAGACATTCGCGCTTCCTAATCCGGCGATCATTGATCCAAACCATCGGAAGCTAGGTGCAAACTTCACCATCTTCAGCTCTTGCGATGAGCCTCAATACCGTTCTCTCAATCCACGTTGCTACTCATTCTCCATACCGACTCTTCTACTCTTTCAAATTCTTATAGCGATCGATGGATACCCATCGCTTTGTCGTACGCGAGATTTCGAAGCAAGTTAAGGCATTCCACAAAGAGAAGAAACCGTTCCGCATTTTCCATGGATCGTCGTACTCGACACGTGCTATGCACAATCCGCGAGCCGTCGTTCATACAGGCGATTTACGATACATCTTAGACATCAACACCGACAGCAACTTCGCCATGGTCGAACCAAACGTGCCGATGGACGAACTTGCACGAGCAACGCTAAAGAAAGGGCTATTACCACCAGTTGTGCCCGGACTGAGGGGTCTCATGGTCGGAGGCTGTTTCTCTGGAACCGCGACGGCAAGCTCTTCCTTCAAGTATGGCTATTTCGATCAAGCCGTGGCTTGGGTGGAGTGCGTGCTACCAGATGGGAAGATCACGAGGGCGTCGCGAACGCGCAATCCAGACCTTTTCTCAGGCCTGGTCGGCACACTGGGAACCGCCGGTATCGTTACACTGCTCTAGATCAGGGTAGTTCCTGCTGCGAAGTATGTTGAGTTGACTTGCATCCCTGTCACCACGCCAGCAGAATCTCTCGACGTTCTCAACAGCTCGGCCGAAGAACTCGATAACGACTTCGTTGAAGCATTGCTATACGGGGCTGAAGCTCCGATCTACGGTGTCATTGTAGTCGCGAGCTACTTAGCGAAAAGGTCAAAGAGCAATCCATTAGTATCTTTCAGCGGGCGAAAAGATCCTTGGTTCAACCTACATGTACAAAAGACTTCGCCAAGTATCGAATGCGTCCCGACAATGGATTACCTCTTCCGCCACGATCGCGGATCTTTCAACCTCGGACGGTTCGCGTTCGGTCGTCTGCCGTTTAACAAGTGGATTAGATGGCTAGCCGACAGCGCCATGCACTCTTCCGATCTCGTTCAAACAGTCAAAGCTCTCCGTTGGACGGAGCATCTGATCATCCAGGACGCTGTCATACCTCAATCGTCGACGTTCCTTATGCTGGAGTACCTAGAGACGAAGGTGAAGATCTACCCAATTCACATCTGCCCTGTGCGACACCTTCGGCAACCGTCGACGAATCCTACTCTCATGCGCCCAAACCCTACGCGAACTAATCTCTCAACGAGTCTGAGCATACGAGGCTATACGCCTTCCACAATCCACGACACAATTGCTTTCATCGCTACGCATCGCGAATTGGAGCACCTAGTTCGTGAGCTGGGCGGTGTCAAGTGGCTGTACTCGAAGAACTACTACACTGAAAATGAGTTCTGGAGAATATATGATAGGGAAGAGTACGATAAGCTGAGAGAGAAGTACGGTGCAAGCTATCTAGCGAATGTGTTCGAGAAATCGAGGGTGCTTGAGACCGGGACGATGGGTAGAGTAGATCAAGCGAAAGGGTTTTGGAAATGGGGTTTCAAGAGAACGGGTATCGTTGGAATGAAGCTTCCGCCTGCGGAATTATCGTGAGACGAGAGTACCTTGCCTTGCCCAAATTCGGTATGGGATTAGGCGATTAAGCAAAATTTGTAAACTGGCCTTATAGCATCGGGACCATGTGGCGAGTGTACTCCTGTTGGGTTGATCTCGGTAACAGTTCTCTTTTGATGTTCTCAAGCATAACAGTACGCGACGCTAAAATCAAATTCGAACAAGCCGTGGTTTATCTCGGTCCGAGCTATCATCCTTTCTCTATGGATGCTTAATTTTAATAGTTTGACATTTTGACGCTCTGGCAACTTCTTGAAATATAAAGACACGCACTCTCTATATGTACTCTTCTTGAATCTATCATCTCCATATACCCCGGAGTAGGGGTACAGATACGCAACTATATCAGTCGTCCTGGAGCGCTATTTCAGTTAATCGAGACCCTACCAAAGTAGTATTTGAAGACTGAAGTGCTCCTGCAAAGTTGAACAAACTATGAGCACAACATCTCGACCGCCACAGATGGATTACTTCTCCTAGCTACCACAAGAGCTACAGGACAACATTCTTGCCTATGTCAACTATGGAGACCTCTCGAGTCTATCGCAGACATGTGTCACCCTTTGGTTAACAACGCTTCCATTTCTGTACAAGAATATTTCGATGACGTGGGAAGTCGCACTCAGAAATACACACCAAACTGGTGATCGACTGAAGTGGACAAAGTTCGACACCATCAAGTGTCCACCCATTGATCGGCTGCTTAGAACGGTCTTGAATTCGCCGGAGTTGGCCAATTGCATCCGCGCCGTTGATCTACATGTCGATGGGTTGTGGAAGCCAACTTCCCGAAATACTGTCTCCAGCCACAACCGGAAGCGCATATTAAAGAGTTTTCAAAGGAGCTATGCTTCTCTCGACTGGGGATTGCAGACCTGTGTATAAAAAGGCTCGGGCTCGACATAACCATCGTGGCGTTCCTCGCTGCCTGTCCAAACCTCACTACTCTCAAATGGGTCTGGGACATTTCCTATCTAATGAAAGCCTCTTCGAGATCTTGAGAGCAATCATATACACAGCCAGAAATCACGGGAGCGTTCCTTTCCGGAATCTCAAGACAATTCACTTGGGTACATGCTCTCGTGTACAACAAGAATATTTCATGCCTTCTGAAGATAGATGTTGGGGCGACAAAGTCTACAACTACGTAGAAGCAATGGGTCTCCGCACGTACTTGCTATTCTTATACTTTCCGCATGTAGAGGACCTTCAGATGGACCTGTTGCCCTGTTTCGTCGTAGAAGAACTAGGACACGCCGACTACTTCAACGATATCTGGCCTTTGCCCTTTCCGGGTCATGCTCCAGCCCTCAAAACGCTGCGGCTGATGAGGTCAAGTGTAACTACGGACGTACTAGAAGAGATCTTAACAGTTACCCCGAATCTTAAAAACCTGGAATACGAGTGTTGGATCAATCAGTAAATGGGTTGCCCTTCTCATCTGGACGGCTACGCGCTATCGTACGGACTTCAGTCAGCAAAGGATACATTGACAACGCTCCGAGTCAGCTATGAATACGACTCAAGTCTTCAATACGGTCACTCGTTCGGGTACGCATGCACGCACGGCCACTGCTCCTTGAAGAACATGGCCGCGTTGCAGACGGTTGAAATACCTTTGTGCGTTCTATTGGGCTGGGATCCAGGCGATGCTCCCAAGCTGTCGGACGTCCTACCTCCGAAATTATAATCTCTTGAATTTGGCCCAGATCTCTGGTGGACAACTCCTGAGTTCGACTGGGAAAACGAAAGTTTCATAGGGGTCGTCTATCCCTTCCTGGATAATGAACAGTGGAGGAAGAGCGTACCTTTACTTCAAATGATTAAATTCTCGCTGATAGGCGACGAGAGCAGACCGGACTACCAGTTCGGAAACCGCGACCTCGAGCAAGAGAAGGAACTTCAGCAGTTGTGCTTAGAGAATGGTCTTCAATTTGCGAAATGCAAATTGATGCCATATGGGGTCGACGAATGGTGGGTGGATCGGGGGAATGATTTCAATGATAGCGACGAGGACGACGAAAGCGAACAGAGTTAATGGCCAATCTACCTTCTCATATAATCATTCAAGATTCACTATAAGTGTACGATATCGATTAGTATGATTTTGCATCCACTAAAGATGCCTTTTGATAGCATTGCTCCTAGAGGAGCTGCGAGGTTGAGATGGACTCGAAGCCTAGATGAGGGGTACCCATAATCCGTATTGTAGTACACTGCTCTATGGATGCGCTTCCTTGATCAAACGCAACTTATGTGGGATCTCGTACACTCGATCAGAGTACTTCAGAAATCGTGTTGCGCTATGTGTACCCCCGTTACGGGAGGTGATACCTTCAAACTATGATGCGAAGTCAATAGATCTTCTTGAAATACGTTTCCAAAGCAGTAAGAAGTTCCATATACGTTAACATACATCTTATGAAGTCTCTGGTGCTACCTCTTTCTTGACCTCCTCAACATACGTGTCAATTTCTGGAGCAAGGCCCATAATAGCCGTAGTAACATCCCATACTTTCTGATACGGAACTCGATGTCTCGTCCACACCGTGAATTTCTGCACACCCGTCATGTCATCATTCGGAAGCGGCCAATATTCCTCCCCATCTGCTCTCCTCCACTCCGAGCCTATCTCCATGACCACAGCCTTGTGGTCTTCGAGGGACTGGTTATCGAGTACTAGGAAAAAGGCCTTATTGACATTCTTCAAGTTCGGAGAAGCAAGTTCGATAAAGAGTCCTTTGATCTCGGACCAGGTGGCAGAAGCCAGGTCGGTTTTGACAGTCTGATCGATGTGCTCTGTTCTGTTTTCAAGGTCTGTTGGCGAGCGGGAGGGTACAAGGATATAGGGCACAATGGGAGGTTCATCCGGCGGTCGGTCAGGTACGCGATTTGCTTGAGCGAATTCGGCCCAGTGCTGTCAGGTACACGGTGAGTAGTCTGGCATAGATCCAGTCTGTGTCTTGGACCGTACCTCGGGTGTGACGTCACACGTCGCAAAGACAAGCGCGTCCATGGCATGTAAGAGCGATACGTGAGAAACTCTAGAGCGAAGGTGACAAGTTTTGAAGGTCGAGAGTTCAGGACAATATATGGACCAATAAACCTACAGTGAACAGCGAGCAGTCAGTAGCCAGCAGCGTGCGGCGTGGTAGGCGTGCGGCGTTTCGCGTAGCGTGCCCGTGCCGCTCTTGGCCATCACAGGATTCCCATGTTGTCACTGAATGTCTCACTGCTGTCCCTCATCTACCTGGTACCAAGGCACACTTCCTCTCTTCGACGAATAACTCTTCTTCTGTGCCTCCGCCTATGCTCGAGCCTTGTGTGGTGGATATCCAGCGGTTATCGCCGATGTCTGGTTGGCTTCCATGTAACTGCACTTTTCCCTTAACGAAGACTTCCAGCCGAGATAATTAATCCTTTGCGTTTCACAACCCACGATGGGCGCTTATAGCCTTTTATTGCACTCAGTTACCTGGTGCGACATCGGACATCGGTTCGATCAAATAAAGGAAGTAGTGCGCTGCCGACAGTGAAACTGCAAGTTTTGAGAAACATTTGCGCCTTGTCTATATTGAACCTAATGCTAGAAACGGAAAAGAATTGACGACACGATTTCGAAAAACATAAGAAAGGGCAAAGAAAGGAAATCAACTCCCAAAAAGACCACTGCCTTCAAGTTTCCCATTCCATTCCTCTTCTGCGTCATGTTCTTCTCCTCTGGACACTATACCGACAGAGGGGCCCAAAGCATAGTCGTTGCTAGGGAACCCCACGGAAAGCGATGCCACCTGTCACCAGCGTCAACATCCATCATGTGGAAGTAAGGTTGGCCATTGGCGTTGTTCTCGGCTGTCCTAACGAATGCTAGCCTGATCGGGTCCGTATCAGCCTTGTTCTTCTTTGTGCAGACCTTGTGATCTGGCCTGATCGAGACGTGCGTCAACAGAGTGTGGGAGATGTCGAAACCTATCTGCAATGCGTGGCAGTATGGCGCACCGGCGCTAAACTTGGTGAACTATTTCATGTAGTATTGCCTGTCTCTGACGTGAGCTTGGACCCATGCGGCACGAGTTCGGGCGCCGATCACTGGAATGATTGGTTTCGTCAGTCATTTGCGTACGAGTTATACCTCTATGCAGTATACTTACGGCGATTCTCGTCTCCATTCACAGGAACAATGATCTCTCCCCACCCTCCTTCAACCGCATTGGCCATCACTGTCTCTTCGAGACTGTAACCTGTACTCTCCAAGACGTGCTGGGGAATATAGATACCCTTGCCCTGACGCGTCTCTTCCTGTGTTCTTAGCAATCCAGAAGAGAACCTAGACTCCTTTCTCTTGTCGGCGCTGTGGCCCGAGTCGAGTTGAACCGGATTGGGTGCACCGAAGCAGAGTATAGCCAGGCAATCAGCATTGCACACAGCTACGCCTCCAGTACAGTCAATATCAATCCAAGTTGGGTCTTCTAGGGTTCCTGATCCTATACGAGCTTTCAATGAGCGATTCTCAAGTGAATCAGCCTGAGTGGGGATGGCAGAAGCGGATGTTGTACCACTGGTCGATGCTAGGACCAAATGAGAAGGTGTAAGCTTCATGATGAAATGTAACAAGAATAGTCAGATGTATCAATAAAAACTTGGTATGCTTCGACGAATCGCACTATCGGTAAAATGTAGCAAGAGTGCAATGGACGGAATCTCATCTTGCCCGTCCTCTCCTCTCTCTTATATATCAGAGCATCATGGCCACGCTGCGAGTATATCGTTCATTATGCTCTTGAGAAGAATTCACACAACTGTGTCTAGTTCCTAAGTTTGGTCATACTCCATCAGAACTGCACCTCACAGGATCTGGCAGACTTCCACGCCGTTGCAGTGCCACTCTGTCGGATCATATCCCTTGAAAGCACGGAACAGCCAGTTTAAATTTATCACTCAATTGCCCATTGAAGTATAGTAGTGATATACGTGTCGGTTAGGGCTAACGATGCAGGAGCGCTGTGCCGTCCTCGGCCTTTGTGATCAGCGCTTCGCCGCGTGGTGAGGTCTCTTTCCAAATGCCACGATGATCTTTTTGGCCCCAGTCTCGTCAGGGGCATCAGATGACATGCAAGGATATTTGGTCCCTCCAAGAATGACGCTATGCTTCACTTGTGGGGCGAGTGGTGGCGGTGGGCGTCCAACTTTAATGAAGAGCCTTAGTTGGCAGTAGGCAATTGGTTGTGACTCGAGCCTTTGGACACTTCTACATGAAAACTCTAATGCCAGCAAAATGAAGGGGTCGCTGAGCCCTGTTTGTCTCCTTGCATGGCCAATCCACAATCCTCAGGAGCACTTCGACTCCACCATGAAGAGAAGGGAAGAAGAGTGCCGCAACTACTCCCTCAGACCCGAGGTGCTTTGAGGACACGATTGTTTGATTTATGACCGAGTGACTGACTCAAGAATAGTACTGGTACTGTGTTAACATCTGACCGCAATGCTCTCTGCAAGATGGAAATACGTATATAAACAATGACGTTCTGACTATGAGTCGCAAACAAACCATCCTCTCCCCATGAAGAATATTGAAGTCAGCTTAACTAGTTAAACTGTAGTCTCTCTATTAAACTAAATTAAAAACGCGTAACTATAGTCTCTCTTAATAATATTAAAAAATTTAGGTTAAAAAAAACCTATAATAAGTTAATACTGTTCAGTTAAACTATAGGATTTGTAGGATATAATAATAGATAGAAACTATTACTTTGCGTAGTTTCTAACAAGTAGGTAGCTGTAATACAATTTAGAAAGTTCGGTCTGTGCGTGCAAAGAGTGATGTACTGGAATCCTCTCCCCATCACTCCAAGTCGATCGCATCACAATCTCCATTATTCACTCAGTCCCTTGGCAAAATCTTTGCACAGCTACTCATTTTCTAACTGCTTCATTATGCTCTACTCCTATATCCTCTTGGTCGCTACGAATGTAGTTCTTGCAGCGCCAGCTCCTCAGCAAAGCTCCAATATTGTACTCCGGCGCAGAGACGACGAACATCCGGCTCCCAAAGAGTTCAAACTTCCGAACGATGCGGCTTATATCATGACTGATATCGATGCTCCAGGGGTGAGGCCAACAAAGCGCTCGCCTGACGATATTGAACTGTCCAATGGAGGCGTCTTCTCTATTACCGACGTTCCTGCCAAGGAAAAGCGGTCTCCTGAAGAGATAAAACTTCCTAATGGTGGTGTGTTTACCTTCAAAGATGTCACTGATAAGGCTTGCAAAAGGCAGAAACGCTCTCCAGAGCTCATCCACCGCCCGAGAGGCGGTGTTTTGGCGATACGGGAATATAATGACGATTAAGTATCCGAGCACGAACATCTGACGAAGCGAGAAGACGATAAGATTGGACCTCGAGATTGATGGATGCTAATCGCAGACCATGACGAGTATTCTTACTTACCTATGTGGGGGTATAACAGTACTATAACCGAATTCTGTTACCGCGCAAGTTCGGATAGATTTGGTATGTTCGTGTACTCTCCAGACACCTTACACTCCTAATCCGTCTAGGCAACCCAATCATCGTCGAGCTAGGATTGGCAGCCTCATCAGCGGTCTACTGGCAGTTTGACTGGCCAAACACCGCTGACGATCAACGAGGCAATCGTGCCGGTTTGAGAGGCGGCGTACCAGGGCATATTGAATGTAAGTGACTTGAGCTTAGCTCGCCCAGGCCTGTCACTATTCACTATTGCGAGTCACTGACGTATGTTAGTTGAAGTTCACAACAAAAGAAGCAACCATAACGCCTATACCATTGAATTCGATAGTTGTTACGAGTACTTGGCGCACATGGGGCAAACAACCAGGATACAACGGGCGGCACCTGGCAGGTGAGTATCTTGACTGATGTCCACACCGAGTTACAAGCAGCATCTGACGACCTCAATAGTTAGAAAACAATAAAGTCACATTCCACGCCTTTCCCAAGGCGGATCCTCAAGGCGTCAAACATGATGAACTTCGCGTTTGAGCATGGAGGGTACATGCTCGTTACGTCCGATCGAATCAAGATATTGATTAGGTATCGAGTAACTGTTGGAAGGCGAACGTAGGCCTCGCTCAGGATTCCCGGTAGTAGGTCATTCAGACAGCTGATGGATGCTAGTTTCACGGCGCATTTTCGGTTATGATTTGTTTTAGCACGCAGATAGACTCACTTATTCTGTCCTTACCTCATTGTAGTTCAATAAAGTTCACATATCAATACATATAGAGACTGTTCATGGAAACTGTACCATCCGATTCGATTCGTCGTTGGTTGAATCGCCAATGATCTTCATTTCAGCGGATACTCGCTCTCAATTGCTATTTCTGGCCACTAAGTCAAGTGGGGTGCAATGCTTGTAGAGAAAGACAAGTGCCCAGGGAGGACCTCGGTCGACACTTTTGAGGATTGCTGTAAGGTTCTGACCCTTCAGTGAGCCTAAATCCTTTCGATTCAGACCAATGGGCGTCACGTTGAAACGCTTACTTAGCGTCAACGCCGTTGCGCTATACCCACTCTACTCAACACAACTTGCCAGACATCAGCTACAGTCCACTCATTCCGCCTTAATTATGGTAGACATTGGTCGTTTGACTACTCTGGTATGGATGCCCAAATCTATCCCCCGGAGATCCCTAAGAGATGGCCTTTTGACATCATGTGCGCCGGATGATTGATTGATGTTTACTTACCTATACTGAGAATAAGAAGCCCTTGCCTAGCTTACCTAGCGAGAAAGCCTCGGCAGCATAACCAGGGCTCATATTGGCTTTTAGAGCCTTGGGAATTCTTGGGAAACAATAAAAGGTATGATAACCCCAAGTCATCTGAACAGTGTCTAGACGCAATCATAGCTAAATCACATGCCTTGACAGGAGTTTCAATTTCTATATTGTTAGTAGCATACGAATAAGACGTTGGAGGTCAATTCTTCTTAATAATAAATGCAGCTTGGCTGTAAGAAGTCGTTGCAACAGACTGGGGGATCCTGTATCAGTAATCAATGGAAGCGCTCCAGCTGTTGAGATGTTTGTTATCGGAGCTTCAGAACTTTCTTCGAATTGGTCCAACATCCCCCGTCCAACTTTATTATTCGTCTAACTAATACACTATACATCGACATCTTCAGCACACAGTATTCGCATTAAAGCAGTACCCACAATTGTCGACACACCATGGCTGACAGGGCACAAACCCTCTACACTGCCCTCCACAAGTAAATCCACTAACATCCACCCCATCACAACCCGGATACCCTGTCTGCACAGGCGCCGGTGGCGACGAAGTTGAAGGCGTCAACACACACCCAGGAATCGGCGTGCAAACCGGATGCAAAGAGCCGTAAATAAGAGTGCAAACTTGACAGTCCTGAGTCACAGTCTGGACAGGAAGTGGCGTGAATGAAGATGAAGAAGAGGAGGTGGTGGAAACAGTGCGGCCAGTCTTCACCCAGATGGGGATTTGGAAACCTTCACGTGGAGTGCCAGCTGCGGCGGCGAAAGAGAGGCTTTTGGTGCATACTGATGAAGAAGAGGATGATTGCTGGTCTTCTGTTGTGTGATTGTCGTCGGGATCGTTGGGGTTGTTTGGATCAGTAGGGGCGATGGGTGGAGGGGTTATGCCTGGGGGGAATGCGCCTCCGATAGGGACTGCGAATGTCAGTATGAGGGTCGACAAAGGTGTAGATTCGGGGACTTGGGGGGTTGACTTACTGAAAGCGATACCGCCGGCGCCGATAACCCAAGGGATTATTATCGCGGCACCATGGTCGTCGGTTGTCGTCGTCGTGATGGTTGTGGTGCTTTTAAGTATAGAATACTCTGACAACGTCGTCGGTACGAACTTTACACGTCAGTGTCCTTATACAATCAAGGCTTTTGTGAACCAGCTTACTGTCACGGGAACAGCGTTTCCGTCCACGGTCTCTGTGACTACAGTAGCACCAGCTGGAGGAGCTGCAGCTGAAGATGATGGGGATGTTGCTGGTGGGCCACCTGCATCTCCAGGTGCGAGCGGATTGTTGGGCGTCTGATCGTATATCGAATTCGTGATCGTATACTTGAAGCCATTCAACGACCATTCGCCGCCCCAATAATTGCCACCAGTGATGCATTGATCAATGATGTTCTGGAAAGCGTCATTGCAATTTTGAAGGGCTTGATTTCCGTCATCTCGATGTACGATGTAGTTCATGTACCTGCGCGAGTAGTCAGACTTGCAGAGTAGGGCAGGCGCGATGAACAGTACCAGTAGTTCCATGTGTTATCTGTTGTGCTTTGCGGCGAAAAGTTCCCCGAGCAGATGTTCGATAATGCATTGTTCTTTGTTATCACATCCGCGATCTGATCACCACTAGGGTCGCCTTCCTTTCGTTGTTGTGAGCAGTCTGCTGCTATCGCAAGACTGATGAGCTGGGCTAAAGCACCAAGGTAGAATAGCGAACGATGCGCGCTGCGAGCCATGTTCGAAAGATGATCTGAAGCAAAGCAAGAAACCTGTGGTAAGGGTTAAATAGTAGAAATTGATGAGTGAACCGCTCTTGATATGACTTCGTAGAATGCTGATGAAGGTAGGGCAGGGATAATGCAATCTCGGGTTTCCCAATCTTAGAGATATTTGTAACCCCTTTCTATTCTCGACTCTCATCAAGTGTAGGCATCCGTGATCGATATGTGGGACCATCGAGCTTGTGATGATGATCGTCTGTGCTAGCCCCAGAAGCTAGTGACTTCGCCCCTGCACGGTTGTAAACTTAGTTCTCTAAGCGCGAGGCTGAATACAATCGCTTGCTTATATATTCGCCTTATACGAGAAAACCAAGGCTTCGTCTATCCTAATATGGCGACTGAGTAATTTACGATTGCCCCAATAAGATAATGTGATTTCCGCGCTGAGAATGAGGCTCTGCGCCAGCCCCCAAATGATTTGTGAACGATACGAGAAGGCTGTGCTAACTGCCACCGGATCCAACTTGGCCTTACGCCAGCAGGTAGCTGTCATTTCGAGAGGCCTGCAATGAGCGGCATGTAGAGAGGTAGATAACAAACACACGCCTACCTATCAAGCGACATACTTAATTCCTTCATCGTCAAAACAGATCGACCTCTGGAGTCTCTTCAGTCGCTACTATTCGAAGATGATCGTTCATACCGTTCCCTACGCACTTGCTTTCCTTCTTCTCCCAATCGCATCGTCATGGCCTCTCAACGCCTTCCCTCATATTGAACAAATCGCAAAGCGCCTCGATAAACCACCAGTCCCTAGCGCATCTGATCTTCGTCCACATCTTGAAGACGTACCATCTGGCAGCTGCATGTTCTACACAGGCGGTACATTGACTGCCGCGCAACAATACGCCGATGCCCACGACCTGTTCATTCTGGCCGATTTGGACAAGGACGGCTGGGCAGCCCCATCCGACGATCATAAAGACGAAGACGGCGAAGCCGACTACAATCCAGACTGTCCAATGTCCTGGGCGTTTCAAAAGCAGTATGTTGCAGCAGGGGTTGGTTGGGAAGAGGCAGACAGGGACGCATACTTCGACAGTCTATCTGAAGCTTTTGCGCAGAAATGTAACGGCGATATCATCCTTGCGTTACCGCCAAACTCGCAGATTCCCCAGGATAGTGTGTTCGCCAGGGTCGAGTGGCCGGTGTTGCAATTCAATCCGACGGTGACGAAGATTAGTGCGGTACTACTGAATCAGGGCGACGGCGCGGACGGCACTCCCATTTCAGGGCCTACTGAATTTTGGAGGAGATGTGGGTCGACGTGAACGGTGATGGAGAGCGGTCGAGATGCAAGGCAGGAGTGGCCGTAGTTGTTGTAGTCGGCATCAAGCTACGCTGGGTCTGTGCCAATTACACATGTATAGCTATGATTACCTATCTTTACCTACCGGAGATAAATCTTGCGCCTTCGTGATAATCAAAGTTTATGCTGTTACAAGATGAATTCGTTGATATAGAAAGCTCGCATCTCCAGTACCATACTCAGCTACTGAACTGGCCAAGTGTCTTTCAATAACTTTGTCATATAACAAGCTCTACTTCCAGGGATAATCATCTTTATTTCATGCTTCTTGTTCTTCAATCATCAATTCGTAGCCACTCAACAGATCTTCCGCCATGTTATGAGCGCGCGTCTCAGTCCTCTTCGCAGCCGCCTCTTCTCGCATCTTCTTTATCGTTCTTGGTTTTATCTCCATTGCGTAGGCGACGAGCTCCCGCAGCTTGTCCTTCACTTCTTCCTCCCCTGGATTTTTAGAGCGAGCTGCCAGTTCTAACAGGGCCAGGAGCGTATACATAGCGTCGTTCCCAGACTTATGCATATTGCTGTAGCTCAAGCCCAGCTGCTGGCAGAGGAAACGAAGAGATACTCGGTGAGCGTTTCGCAGCCCTAGCTGCTCGACTGCGGTTGATTGTGTATCGAGATAGGCGACAACTGGCGCGAACTGCTCAATCTCGAAGTCAGCGTGCCGCAAGGAGGCGAGATCCTGACGGAGGTCATGTCCAACTACAACAAGAGGTCTTGATCTGGTGGTAGGGATTCTCTGCGCTTGCGCAAGGCTGTCAAAGGGCTTGATCGTTTGGCAGCCGCAAGAGGCATTAACGTGGCCCTTAGTATCGTGAATGAAGATATGTCTGAGTAGAGCTAGCCTATCTTGACCAGGTACTCGATGTCCAGACGCGCCAAAGTTAGACCGACTAGCTGCTGACTTTACTCTCCGTTCGCTTTCCGAGAAGACATACGTGCAGCTCCAAAACAATGGATATAAATGGTCGGTGGGGTGCGAAAGGGAGTTCTGAGCCAGAGACCACGAATCTAGAATTACACTCCGGATATCTTTGAACGCGGAACCTTTACGGCCATGCGAGATGTCTAAAGAGATAATGACCGGTTGCTGATGATGATCAACTCCTGGGAGAAGTGCTCCTTGCAGTTCTCGAGCGACGGGTTCGGCGACAACTGTCGGACGCTGCGCTGAAGACATCGCGCAGGATGGAGGACTTGTGCGCAATAATTGAGGCTCTGACTTAGATATACCGTAAAGGCAAGCGAGAGTGGTGCTTAGTTGTAGTGACGGTCTAGATAGCGACAGGAAGTGTTTAGCGATATTAGAAGTCTATGTTGGGGGCATAGGCTGTATATTCCCAAGAGAGAGATTTTGCAAGTTTGAGTCGGCTGTGGCTCGCGTGATTTATAGTTTATAAGAGCGCAAAGTCGGAGGCAGATGACTCACCCTTGTCCCAGCTTCACTAGGCCCATGTGGCAAAGAAGCTGGTAAGTGGTACCGACACGAAACTGACGCCAGGACCCGAGTTTGCTCCTCACCACGAGATGGAAAAAGCAATTCGAGATACCGTAATGAGACGTCTAGCTGCAGTCGCATGCCTCTTAGTAGAGGTTAGGTACTCTCACCGACACGAAAGGCATGGAATGCATGCCCATGGACAAGTTCACATGGTATTTGTCTACTCAGCGTTCCACTGTAGGGGCTCATCCTCGACCTTGTCTGCTAGGCGATATCAGGCTTGCGCTGGAGAATGTAGCCGCCGTCCTCCCGTTGCCTTGCTTCAATCTCTGCTTCGCCGTGATGCCTGTTCTGTCCGTGACCGGCTGTGCCTTCATGAAGTTGTCGAATTCGTCGTCCTCCCCATCATCATTCACGTCTGTGTCGTCCTCCTCGACTGGTTCCTCTTTCTTCGGTGGCGGTTCTGTCCGCACTATCCTCTCTGGCTTCTTTTCGTTTTCGTCGTCATCCTGATTCTCCCGTGGCGCCGGATTCGCGAACGGCTTCGAGGCAAGCACCCGACGTCGAAGCTCTGCCATCTCCTCTTCGTCGTCGTCTGAAGGCGGCAGCCCATACGGGTCTCTCTCCTCCTCTTCCTCTTCCTCGTCACTGCCATCTTCGTCCTTCTTCTTGCCCTCCCCATCCTCGTCCTCATCTTCATCCTCATCGTCGTCACTCTCATCAACCATCCTCCTATTCATATTCCCACCCTTCCAAACATCCTCCTCCTCATCCCCCTTCTCCCTACTCTCCGCATACTCCCGCTCAATCTTCTCCAACCACACCTCCTCCGCCTTCTTAATCTCCTCCTCATCCTTACACACCGCATACCTCTTCAACAACCTGCCATTAATCTCCAAAAACGCCTCCCCGTAGCTGAAACTACCTAGTATATCCTCCGCCCAGTCCTGATGTCCACATATAAAGAAACACGCCGCCAGCGCCTCCACGCAATTCAACCTCCACGGCTTCCCATAATTCGTCGGATTCGCAGCGACAAGATACGGAAGCAACCTCTCGCACTTCCCGCCTATCCGTGCAAACGGCACCTCCTCAATCCGATTCCAACTTGCCTCCACAACAGCCGCGCCATACTGCTCCAGCACCTCTCTATCCTCCGCGCTCACCATCTTCTTCGCCTTCGGTGAGACGACGACGCCGGCGAATTTCTGGCCGACGTGCAGCTCGCGCATGAGGCCTAGCCGTATGAGTTTCTTGCCGGAGCAGCGTTTCGCGTCGCAGTGGCCGAGGTCCCAGCATGCTGCTTTGTATTGCGGGCGTGAGGAGGGGGGCGCATCGTCGGTGTCTTCGCCGCGAGGAGGGCCACGGGCGCGGGGCGCGTTGTTGTATTTCTTGCCGGATTTATCTTTCTTGTGGCGGACCATGTCTCTTGAGTGTGCGTCAGTCTGCTTTATGGTGTTGTAGCAAAGTGGTGGGACGTTGAAGGAAATGTATTGTTTCGAGCTCGATTTGCTTATCGATAAGGCGCCACACGTGGCGTACCAAATCGAAGCTTCACTCATCACTAAACGACGAAGTAAGATCCGGCAATACTCGGGAGAGATTAAAAAGTTAATCGATCATTACTATACTCTAGGGAGTACTCTGATAGGTTTTCAGCATATTAAGATTAATGGAGTAAGACTGACGGAGCCTATTAACGGCAAATTGTTAGCACCCCTCTGAGGGCAGAAGGAACAATACGTATAGCTCTTTATCTTCACTATTTCGTCCTACACCCTTGGCTGAGCTCAAACTATTAAGGTATTTACAATGAAACATGAGAAAGCTATACTTTAAAACACTTAAGATACCTATGAAGTCCTCTATTGGTAGGATAATAAAATGTGTAGGTATTCAAAAGTCTCTGAGAATATTTGAGGGAATGTAGCTAGTAGCGTACTACGATCCTTAGAGTGCTGAAGTAATTCAAACGAGGTCTAACCAAGTCCATTTTGGTAGACGAAGCATTCCCACAGCGATAGCAACTACAGTAAGCAAGATCCAACAAACGTTGTGGGACCCAATCCGTTAAGAACCTACACAGCTCCGCCTAAAACCTGCCTGCATTTACTAACATGTCATCTTACGTAGAGTTGTTTATAATTCCCAAAAATCCTCTCGAACATTACTTTCGGCGGTACAGACACGGTCGCGACACGAACATTTGCTGCTCCTGAACTCTCGCCTGGCACGTCGACGAACCGCTTCCCTTTGGGTATATCAATATGCTGTAAGCCCGATGTTTGTGTCGCTGCTATCCTGTTAACATCGTCATTGACAAAGGGTGGGCCTGGATCCGTACAATTCATAGAGTCTCGCCGTACGATCTTTGCCTCATTTCGTTGCCGATCATAGACGAATAAAGTTTTTTCTTTCTCTGGAAGTTTCGTCTCGCTATTCGGGGCGATGGATGCAGTGGAAGCCGGCGATATCGTCATGTTTGTCGTTTGGACGTGGGTTGTCGCTGTGTACAGGTTACGAAAGAAAGACGTGAAAATGACCGGCAGAGCCTCAAGGGGCGTAGGGGACCTCAAGATCATTTATATTTCGAACACCGAGAGGCTGAGTCTCAGCACGGGCAAGTCGGTCAAGTATGCGAAGTGTGATTGGCAGCAGCATCTCGACTTGTGCATTTTGCCTTAGCTCCGCCACCACCATTATTGAGTTCCTCGTCATCTCCTGTTATCGAAGCTGTTGTTACCCCACCAATCGCGAAACCCCTATTTAGCCATGCATAACTGTGGCTCATCGTGGTCCTATCAGAACAGTTCGGCATCATCAGTCGGTAAGGTCACAAGCTTATGATGCGCTGGTCAGCCGTCTATGTAAACTAGTCAATCTTTTCTCTCACAATGTTGATCATCCTACTACACTTAGTGCTGTCCTGTTCTCAGCGTTATGCTGTGAGGTGCGGGTCATAGATCAAATTCAGAGACTTCAACATATAATACTAAACTTCTTGGAATATAAATTGACAGTGGCCTTTCCCGCTAGGATGAGAGAAAGGCTGATGAACGATGGCTTTTCAGCTGCGGATCTAGACATCTGCTTCAAGCGGTCAACACTGGTGCACGCCTCGCTTGAGCTTTGGGCGTCGGTTCTCACTGCATGAAGGCAATAATCGGCGCTCAGTTATGGGATATCAATGGTAGATGAGAAAAGTTGTGGCTGGTCGAGGCGGAAGGGTGTTTCGATGGATGGTGGGGGGCCGCGATGAGGCTACTTTTACAGCCTTGTGGGAATGAAGAACATAAAGCTGGTGTGTGCCAGCCTGGCAGATCGAGCGGTACTTTGGGACGCAGCCTTATACTTGATCCAAAGTAATGTCGAAAAACCAACAAGACCCCGGGCCTCAATTGCCTACAGAGCACCCTGATCATTCCAAATCCCATAGGCAAGAGTCGGCTCTTCAAACGAAGGAAGGAAATGAGAAATCTACACCGCGTCTCGAAGAAAAATCAGACGCTTTAAAGCAGGAATCAAAAGGAGAGCCACCGACAACTAACGTAAGGTCGGTGTATCCACAGGTCGCTCGCACAAATACAACACCTTTAGCGACTGGAACAGGTGTTGAGCAGAGGAAAAGGCTTGATCTGGGAGGGATATTTCGACGTTCATTAACAGGCCGAGAGTCGATCTCTTCATCTCCGAAGCTAGAAACTGAAGGCAGCAGAGGCACCGGGCATCTAATACCCGATCACCAACCGGCTGTCCCACCTAACAGGCTTCTGCGGCCACATCCATTGAAACCAGCTACATGGAACTATGAGGCTGACCCTTGGCAGCCAATCGTCCTTTCGTTAGGTAAGTGTACAACGTCACCAGCTCATGCTGTTCAGCTTCGCTAACATGCTGGAAGATGGAGGAGGTATCAGAGGTCTATCGTCGCTCTATATTCTTAGAGATATAATGGTCAAAATTCAGGCAGAAGAGACCAGAGTAGAATCGCATAAATTACGTCCAGTTCTGACTGGAAACGGTTGGGAATCAACGACAACAGTCTCCCAGCGTCAGGGCGACACGCTTCCTCTACCGTGTGATTACTTTGACTTCATCATTGGTACTAGCACAGGAGGGTACGTACCTAGCTATTAGTTTTACATCCTTGTCAAACTTGGCTGACATCCAGTAGTCTGATTGCTGTCATGCTCGGTCGGCTCCGTATGGACGTGGATGAATGCATCAAAGCGTACAAGACCTTAGGACTCCATATTTTCGGACACCTGAGATGGTGGCGGCTTACTAAATACGACTACAGAAACCTTGAGGATGCCATCAAAAATGTCGTCAAGAAGAATTGTGTTGAGCATGGGGATGCCGAACCCTGCAACGGTGAACACGACCTGTTGAGGCAATATGACTTCTCATGCGAAGATGGTCCATGTAAGAATCGCACTTGCAAAGTGTAAGTCCACCTCAAAAATAAATTACTATACCCGGCAATTGTTGTTAATTCTGGCCAATAGAGCCCTCATGTCCATCCAGGAAGGAGAGCGTAAGGCAGCTGACACGCCTTACTTCTTCCGCAGCTACGATCACGAGGAGGCAGTTCCGCAACAGTATCAGTCCTTCGACGCTAACGAATTGAACCCTGGGAGGGTTCAAAGAAATGCAGTGACCATCTGGGAAGCCTGTCGAGCGACCTCTGCTGCGCCACTATGTACGTATGGCTGGGGCACACAAACCTCTGAGACATATAGCTAACTATGCGCTTCCCTACCTTAGACTTCAACAAAGTCATGATTCGTGGAGTGCGCTACATGGATGGAGGTGTAGGAGCAGGCGCGAACAACCCTGCAGCATATGCACTAAATGAAGCAGAGCAAATGGCTCAACGCCGAGGGCAAACCAAGTCCATCGCGGCTATGATCAGTGTTGGCACTGGGCAGAAGAAGGCTCAGTCGCGTTTTAAGAACATTTTTGCCATCTTGAATCATGCACGCAGACTCATCACGGAAACCCAAGGACCACACAACGCAGTGCAGACTCAACTCACCAAAACCAATACCCCATACTTTCGGTTCGATGTACCACCGCCGCCAGACGTCAGCGTTGATCCAGGTCTCTCCAAAATGGGTCTCGATGAATGCAAGAAGAAGAAGAGAAAGAAGTCACAGAGGAACCCTGCAGGCACTGTCAACGGAGCGCTTGATGAAACCAAATACGACTACCAAACGTACGAGAAGATAAGAATATGTACGGAGGCTTATTGCTCGCAGTCCCAGGAAAGTGTCACAGTTCCAATAAATGTACAGGCAGAGCTCACTGAGGCAGCGAACGTTCTTGTTTGGTATAGCAGACTCAGAGAACAAATTAACCGAGAGCGTTGGGTTGCGTTTACGAAGCATCCTTATCATGACTATGCTGCTCGGCCACGTCAGGAGTGAAGATCGAGTGAAAAATTGCGTAGTCTGTTCCTCGGACAGGATTACAACATTTTCTATTTTCCCAATATAATGTAGCCTTAGTAGAAATGGTTTGTAGGTAATAGAACCTCTGTACTCATTAATCTTGTCTCGATCGTAATTCTTTCACTACGCCGTATACGCCGCGTATAACATATTCCATATTATGGCTGCATACTTCAAACCTATACAGACTGCTTGGGGCATCCTGTGTTTGAACCTGGTAAGAGGGAAACCTCTCCGAAAATTGATCAGACAGGCGTCTGAATTATTAAGACTCTATTATATGTAACCCTATCTTACTTATGAGTAGGACTTGCTGTATTATCATACCAGAAGTGTGCTACCGTCCACTTAGCTCTCGGAGACCAGAAGAGATAGGAAGGACTGGTTATACTATGAGCTTAAAGGGCACGTCCCATCAAAGTCTTTTCTGATCTTCGAGAGTGCCAAGTACCTACGGTTTTTAGTACTAGTAAAACGAGTAAATCTTTATATCGTTCAACTAAGGTATAGTCCTTAATAGCATAGTACAGGTTTCGTTTATTCTATATATAATATAAAGCGTGGGGCTAGGAGCTAGCTATGGGCTCTAAAGCTCCTCCAGGCACTGCCATGTCGTTTCCAACAATGGGGCCAACAAATCTTATAACTAGGCTAGCATAGAGATACTAGAAGTATTCTACATCTTAACTACTATAAAGGTAGGACCTCGTCTAGCTAATGGAAGTGCTTCTGTAGGATAGATACTACTCTTATAATCTCTACCCTATAACCGTGTACTGGATACTTGCTAGATCAACTCAACTGTTTCTGATTTTGCGTTTAGAGAAAAAACGCTTGTGAGTTAGCGTCATATTGCTTCTTCCACGTTGACAAGTCCAGCCTGATCATGAGATATTTTTACAGCTCCATCTATCACAGGCAAGAGCTTTGCTCGATTCGCACCATCATGCCCGAGCTGCGCTACAGCCCGCTTAGCTCTCGAACGCATACTCGTTTGCTCAAGATTCAGCCTGGTGACTGGGACAATCTCATCACCGCCTGCTTCACTGAGGTCGATATTGCAGCGTGTGAAGTTCCATCGTACGAATGCTTCTCCTACACATAGCGGCTGCCCATTGAAGCTGGTATCAACGCCGTTGATATAGACGGAGTTCATGACGTTCAGATGTGTGATGAATTGTGGGATTGTGAGATGGATGAGAGATAGAGAGAGGTGAGTAGGAGACGGATACTTATGGACTGATGCGAGATAGAAATTCAAGGTGACTTAGATAGGTCGATTAAGATTTGCTCGATGAACCGTTGGATGGGTTCGTTGATAGACCATGGTTGTGGACGGCTATTCGGTCTGTCCTTTACTATCGTAGAACACTGTTGATGCTATCAAGAGAGACTACAGTTACGCCTTTTCGATTCAGTTCGATAGAGAGACTCCAGTTCAACTAGTTGATCTGACTTCGATATTCTTCTTCTCCTACACATGGGATTCACCTGGAAACGAAAAAGTGATTCATGTCGACAACTGCAAAAAAAAGGTCATGCCCAGCCTCCATAATTTCATCCGGAGACTACGCGCAGAACGAGCTCCAAGGGCTCTCTGGGCGGATGCTATATGCATTAACCAGAACGACACTGTTGAGAAAAACTTGCAAGTGCGGCAGATGGGCGACATCTACCGGCGCGCTTCTTGTGTGCTGGCCTGGGTTGGCGAACACGAGAATCGAAGTAAGGAGCTCTTTCGAGGCTGGCCTCGCGAAGCAAACCCTTCAGCAGTGCGCCGATACATGTCCAGCGTAACGCTGTCTCGCAAGGAACAAGCGTACCGAAAGTCGGTATGGATCCCGTTCCTCTCCCGGAAATATTGGACGCGTACCTGGATCATACAGGAGATTGCACTTGCAAAATAGGTGCAAGTTTATTGCGGAGATGATGCTATGAGTTGGGAGACCTAATCGAGTCGCGGACAACAGCACCAACTACGGGCCGGTTTACAGCACGGAGAGATCAGTTTGGTCCCGGATTTCCCCGATGGGACATTGACGGCATCGAATTTGGTTTGGACTATAGTGATCAGCTCCATGTCGTTCGCACGGTGCGACAGTGAATTCATACTAAGCCGAGTCTAGCAAGTTTCGTTCGGGAGTATGGGATGATGACGGACTGCGCAAACCCACGAGACAAGATCTATGCATTCATCGGCATGGCGAACAATCCCGTGGCTTCCAAAATGGTCCCTGACTATGGTGCCAGTACGGCGGAAGTGTTTCTGCAATTCTGGTTACTTTACTATGGGCGCCCTGGATTTCTCATGGGTGGAGTAGGGCAACCTGGACCTTACATGCTATTGTTGGCTTTCGACTACACTGACGACTGCCAATTCGCGGACTACCTTCTGGATGACTTCGACAGGGAATGCTTTGATCTATTTCACGACAGGAGTCGTGATCGATCGTCCCTCAGAATGTGCCACGAAACATACCTCAACGCGATCCAAGCCCTATGGGACGGCGGCTTGCAGTCCTTGTCTCGTAAACTGCTGGGCCACTTTCTGCCACCAAAGGAGCCGTGGTATAAGCCGGTGACGAAAGGCCCCGACGGCTGGCGCTGGTTGACGGCAGAAGAACGCGACAACGACAACGCCCGTCGCCTCCGGGAACACAAGCAGAAGCTCATGGAGTGCCGAGATGATCTGAGAGCACGAGGCATGTGGCCGAAGACCCGCGCAATGGCATTCTCACCCCACAGCTTTCCTACGAATAACACCAGACTCGGGGCGCAAGCCTCTGCCACGCCTCAAGGCGGACCGCGTATTGGCCAAGAAACTTACGCTCAATTCCAGCAAGGCACTCAGCCCCACCCCTACCTGGACGCTGATGACAACGTCGTGATATCCGGCCGTAGATGGTACCAAGGAAGAAAAGATTGGGCTTTCGAAAGGCCAAGTGTAGTGAACAATAGTGCTATGAAGGAGGAATTCAGCCGAACCTTTTGCACAACAAGTCATTTTGTCTAGTCAGGATGACTCAGATCATGCATTATTAGCCTTATTGAGAAAATCAGGTTTTCTGTGATCCTATCTTAGGGGTGTTAATAAATAATATTCGATACTGTGTAGTGATACTAGCTGGCTTATAGCTGACTTGCTGCAGTGACTCTGTAATAATCTCAAGGCACAATGGGACGTGTGCCGAACTCTGTTAGTTAATAGATATCATAACATGTTTCTAGCTGATACTACTACATATAATCAACATGATATATGTTCTTATATTAGTTGAACTCAATAGATTCTTCTTAGATCTTCAAGAGTATCGCGAACAACTACTCAATACCTTTACTCTAGAAAGCTTTAGGTCAACATACCCCACAATTAGGCTACCGACTAGCCTGGAGTAGGGTACAATATTATAGTTCTATTACCCTGTAGGAGTATCTTACCTATTCAATATGAGTTTGATAGGATTTCTTTTACTCGATCAAAGCACTTCAGGAACACTAATGCGTATCTGTACCCCTGTTCCGGGGACCCATGAGTGTTGAAGGAGCAACCTAGCGCTAAACCACATTTGATCTAGCTTTCGTTTTCTGTTCACTTAATAACAGATTCAGCACGTACGAAGCGGACTACGAGATGAACCCAGCAGGGAAGATTGTAGAGAGCTTGGAACCATCTATCGAACCCCAGCAAAGCTTAGGCGCCAACCAACCAGCTAATTTTGCTTGCTTGCGAAAACCGCCTCTCCATTCCATCCCATGCCGCTAAATGCATCAAGAACATAATAACCAAGGACGTGCCCGCAGGTACCTTCGATGACTTCTACGGAACTCCCAAGCTCTGTATCTCGCCCATCTCGTCTTTCCTCGCTCCGCCGAGGGTGTATGCTGCTTTCCACCTCATCTTCACATTGCCGCCCTGCCCTCTTTGCACGCCGTTGAGCCGTATCATCTGTGTTATGCCGTTCTGCTGATTTGGCGATAGAGACATGCTAGACTGAGGCTCGAGCTTGAGTTGGTATGCCTGCATGGTGTCAGTATCGCATCGTTGATTAAGCGGGCAGTGTCACTCACCCTAGAGACGGCTAGCTGTAGTGTTAGCTGTGATATTGGCGCAGGCGTGTTGTTGGATATCCGCGACTTGATGAGCAAGACCGAATCTGACTCTCTTGATACATTGAAGTCGACCTTTATGCCGGTGTTGTTGACGGTAATATCTTTTGAGGTATCTGGCACTGATGATGCAAATGTCCATTCATCGTCGTCGTCGTGAGGGGCAGCGGTTGCATTTTGTGCGAGCCTAGAAGATGGACGTGGAGCAACAGTGCCACCCAGCAAATCAGCAGTCCCTGGAGCCTGCGGTTTTGTGGATTGCTGGAATTGGAAGGGAGAGGCCTGACGAGGCGCTGGGGAAGTAAGAGCAGCGAAAGGATCTGGAGTTGAACGAGCAGCTTGGCCGATCGGTGCCTGAGCGAATGAAGTCTGGGATGGAGCAGGCGATGTGATTTGAGAGGTTGGCTTTGGACTCGAAAAGCCACCCAAGAGGTCAAAGCTTGATGAGGGAGCTGCTGGCTGCTGTGGTTGGGTCTGAGGAAGAGATATACCAGATAGACCAAGAACTTGCAAACAGTTAGCGTACAAATCGCATAAGTTTCCGGGTACTCACCTGAGCCGTTGGAGCCGCCCAACGAGATGCCCCCTGTCTGTCCATAGGAACTGCCTCCCAACGATAGCCCTAACAGGTCCTCCTCCAGAGAGTTGCCTTTGGATGCTGATTGAGCAGATACTTCTGACGAGCTTGGAGCATTGGACTCCCCCGTCGTTTCGTCTCCAAAGTCAATCAAATTGAGAGTGTTATCTGCGCCCTTTGTTACACCGGCTCCACTGGTTCCAAGGGTACCCCTTGGTATCCTATTCGCCGCTTCAATGTCGCCCTTCTTGATCAGTTTATATCGCTCTACTGTCCGGTTGATGCTATCGTTAATCTCAAATAGCTTGGCAACTGCCTCGTGGTCTTCGGACTCCTCTTCACACATTTTCTGTATCTTCGGATGTGCGCTCTGCAGCGCGTTCGCAAGTTCCTGCAGAAAACGTCAACCAGTGCCACACAGTCAGACAACCAGATTGTTGTACCTCGAAGACATCGCCCTCTGTAATCTTATCTCCTTGCTTGTATCCCTGAAGCATCTCTTCGAGTATTCGAGCTTTCTGCTGTATCTTAGAGACTTCTTCTGCGGCCTTCGCTCTCCAGTCGGTCTTGTTTCGGGTGTCGTATCCAGCCATGACTTTCATGAGTTTGTTCGCTTCTTGCAAATCCTGTGGCCCTCCGCGTCGAATAAGCTCTTGCAATTTGGCAGATTGCGCTTCCTTCTCTTCCTCCTCCATCTCTTCTGCCGAGCGAAGATTCTACTCCGTTGTTAGTCCGCGAGTTTCGCTAGATGTTCCGAACACATACGTCGCTTGGATTCAGCACAGCTGCATCTTCCTGGCGCACTTCCGGGAACATGTAGCCCTTGTAGCTCAGCAGCCTATGCATATCCCGAACAAAGCCCAAGTCCTCCTTGTGCCGCGACGTCATACATATTGTTTGCCGCCATTCTTCTATCAGCTCGAGGATCTTGTTCTGCACGCGGGTCGGATGCACCGGAGGTCGCTCTGGAAATCTTCGAACGAGTTCGTTCAGGAATTCTTTCGTGCTAATTTGAAGATGGAAGGGGTATCCGCAGTTCTTGACGCAAATATCGAGCAACTGTACAACGGTGAGCTGGTTTGGGACACGGTGGGGGCGGAGCAGGCAGCCGTACATTGAGCGCAAGGAGGGAGACGTTCGGGTTGCGATGATTGACGAAATGGACTATTGACACGGCCGCTTCTCGTGGTCTAAAGATATATTAGCAGTGTAACTCATGCGTTAGGCAAGCAGGTTGCACTCACGCGCTGCCCTTCTTCGCGTTGATCAGGTCTGATATCTCGAGATTCAGCGCAAGGTTCGGCTCGAAGTTCTGGGGATCGCAAGCGTTCACTGTTGACTCCAATTTAGTAACCCGAGCACTAAAGTCCGGAATATCTCATACGTATGAAGCGCTGCAGCTGTGAAGTAGGTGCTTGGCCGAATCCGCTGTAAGGGTCCCTCGCGGCCATGCGCGCAGATGCCGCCTCCATTGCCGCAACCGGGAGCTTTGACGCCGAGTGCAATTCTCTAGAATGAGTCCGTAAGCAGGGGAAGCGGGTGATTGAGCGCGCAGGCGGTGCGTGGTAAGGGAAGTGTGGAAGAATACTCGAGCTGTCAAGGTTCAAACTGACATTTGGCGGGGACCTCGAAGGAAGTGGGATGAACGAATGGCGGCAGCACCAGCCACAATCACGCTTGGCCAACGCTAGGCCGCGTCTACCTCGAGCAGTTCACCGAACGACGTCCGCCTTCTATAAACATGGTATTCGGCTCTAAAGCCTCCAGCCTCGTCGTGGAGACAATTCTTCTGCACTATTACATGCTCACAAGTCATTCCATAGCATCAGAAATATACACAACACTCCACAACCTGAAGCTCTACCTTCCGCCAGTCACTGCACGCTACGAAACTCCAACATACCCTAGTATCGACAGAATGCCAAGTGTTAGATATATCATACGCCTTCCGGTCTCTTCTCTCATAGTCCCTGATGGACCAATCGACCTACGAGGACAATGATAACGCACATGGACCACTAGAAATACTCAGCTGATTTTCTGGAGCGCAACCCCAAAAGTAGCTGGGACATTCATAGCGTTGCAACAGAGACAACTCGGCATCAACTCATGCATGAACATATCGCTACCATGTTCGTACCTCAGCGACCGATAAGCACCCCTGATCACCGACTCATCGGTATCTGCAAGATGTCACAAGCATGACATCACGCGTACCCACACCTCACCAGACTATTTATACACCGAAGTCGAAACGCTTCCTTTCATATACTTCTCTACACAACGTCAATCGTGGCAACTATCTATCTATCTGTCCTTCAAATCATCATCATCATCATCATCATTTAGTTGCAAACACCAACTCTCAAGACAAGATGCCACACTCCAAAACCCCCGGCCAGTCAAACGCCGCGTCCGATAAATTCCTCAAGCAAGACGCTGAAGGTACATGCTCAAACCCTCATATATCCAAGAAGAAACATCGCCTAATTCTAAACTCTCCCCTCTTCCTCAGCAATCATATTCTAATCCCCCCCGGTAGCACACGGCCTCGGCGCGCCCAACGCCCCAGCACGGAAAGACCAACCCGCCCCAGGCGAAAGACCAGTAGCGTCCGATTCCGGAATATCCAACGTTGGCGTAGATCCTAGTGCGAATCAGAGAGGCGAGAAAGGGATCGATGGGGGTGAGGTTGGATCGAAATAGACCTAGATGATACGAGATGGCAATGAAAAATGGTTGTACGATACGATTAATCATTAATGCATGAACTGCGAGCTCACGGGGGTATATACACGCTCATCCTCTTACTCTCCAACATCCCGAACGCCGTCTAGGTAGCAATATCACAGCGTCCAACCACCCTTCTACCACACCAGCACTCTATCACGCTCATTATTCCGTACTGCTTCCAAAAAGCCCTCATCTTCCTTCCCTCTCGTCGATACTTGATCAACTCACTCAGCTTCTTACGAAGGTTTCGGAACCTTAAACGGATGCGCCTCAGTATTAAACACCCAATCGTCCAAGCTGATATGACTCGGTTCGCTGAAGATGAGGTAGAAGTACTTGAGCGTTTCCGCCATCCAGAAGCTCTGCACACATATTAGCCATTTATTCCACTCCACTCCACTCACGACAACGTTGGCATAGTGACTTAGACTTACCTCCATAGAATCCATCTTCGGCGGATCTTTCGTCGAGACATCGATCAGCGCCGCGTTACCAAGATCAGTAGAGGTAGATTGCTGGATCGCAGTGAACATATCCCACGCAGCAGCTTGCCATGATTGCTCGCCGGTGATGCGGTACATGATGAACACGCTCTCGATGGCTTCCGGCCTCAGAATGTACCGTCGGTCTTCGATCGAAGTAAAGCCCTCCGGTAATCGCAGATTGGCGATGTTCTGCTCCGGAGCTTTCTCTTTACCCACGCCGGCGCGTGCTTTGATCTGCTCTTTCCACGCTTCTTCGTTCCAGGTGCAGTTCAGGTTGCTCGGACACTTGTAGAGGTGCGAGACCTCGGGCATGATGCCGGCAGGTGAGGCCTTGTACGCCCAGACGCACGCATCCGTGATTTTTCGCCCGACTTTCACGTGCTCGGTGATGTCGAAGAGCTTGCCTCCTAGAGCGAACATGCCGCCTGCGTAGCAAGCCAGGTGCTGCATTTCCGGGTCAAGTTTCACCTCCGAATCTTGAACCCGCGCGAATCCTGCCATAAGTATATCGGCGTTGTCGGGAGTCATGGGGCGGTAAAGTGTGTGCTTGATAGCAGCTGTCATAGACTTCGAATAGAGCTTCTCGTACACGGGATCCAGGCCACCCATAAGAGCGTACATCTTGGCGAAGTATTCGTAGGTAGAGTCGGCCATGGCTGCGAGCGAGAAGCCGGAATCGCTGGTGAAATCAGGCTTCTTGCCATTGACAACAATCGGCCACATGCCCGGGATCTTAGTTTGGTCCTGCTGCTTCTCCAGCACTTGAGTCACCCGAGTGATGGCGTCGTACCATTTCGGGTCCTTCGTCAACTTCGAGAGCTTGGTGAACTCCATGCTCAAGGATCCAATCTCAGCGAGCAGGACCGTATCATCGGCAACCTGCGATTTGCCCTCGCCCGCTGCATTCAAGTCCCACCTCGTAATTGGCATCCGATTCGGCGTATCAAAAGCATGGTACAGCATCTCGCCCACCTCCTTCGCCTTCTCCAACAACCTCTTATCCCCACTCAACTCATATGCCGCGATCAAGCCCCCAAGATGTCTAATATTCGTCTCAAACACATTCACCTTATCCAGCGGCGACCATCCAAAATTGATATTCTCAATATCCTTAATCGCCGAATTGAACTCCTCTTTAATCCCCATAATCCAGAGGGTATCCATAGAATCGATCAGCGTCGCTGCCCACCCGCCAAACGGATCTTTCCCTCCGCCTTCGATCGGCTTCAGCTCATCCGCCATCCACGCTTTCACGCGGTAATTCTTCCAGCACTTCTCAAACGCCTTCTTCACCTCGCCCTTCCTCTGCAATCTGATATTCTTCGCCGTAGCATCCTCCTTCTCGTCAAATTCGAACTGGATCTTCGGCAGCAGCTTCGGTTCGCCCGTCGGCAGCGGGATCAAGGACTCGACCGGATTCTTCACAGGAAGTTTCTTCCAATCATAGTTCTTAACAGGTTTCTTCGGTTTCTCGTTCCTGTTCTTGTCGCCGGGAGCGGGAGGCTGGTACGGCGAGGACAGCGAATAAAGCATGTAGAGGAAGAAAGCCGCGATGGCAGTGTACAAGCCGTACCGCCTCAGCAACGCCATCTCTGCTGTATCTGCGAGCCGCGGAGCTCAGGAATCAGCATCAGAAGGAAGAAGTGAAGGAAAGCGAGGGTCGGCGCTGCGTGAGAGGAGACGTGTGCGCTTCAGTCGACATTCCTCCCAAGGCACGCCTCGAGGCTGATGCCCCCAAATTTGGACCCTGCCAAGCTCGGGATCGGGTGCTCGCCCAATGGAAGCGGCCACCCGCACAGGAGGCGACGGCAGCATTATCCGATATTAGTCAAGGACGGGGCTTGCTTAGGGAGCCGATAACCGTGGAAAAGGAGACTGGAGCCGTGAAGGGACGTGGGAATAGGGTTGCGGGATGACGCGATGTGCGGTCGTGAATGGTTCGCGGTTCACGGGCACGTACGAGTGCAAGGGCGCCGTGTCTTAGCGCCGATGTGACTCGAGCATCCTTCACTGTTCAAGATTTGCAAATCGCCTTGACGTTTCTACGGGCCTTTGTTGAGATGCTCTAATACGACTATAATTACTTTTAAGACTTCGAAAATACCCAGTATACAGAATCAAGGAAACCTGAAGGACGCATCAAGCAACGGAAGGAACTATTTGCTGCTCCAACTTACTTTTTCCGAACCAAGAAGCGCTTTTGTACAATTCCAGACCAAAGCAGTATCGCGAGTACGATTACAAAGAGTGTCCATCTTACACATTCCTCAACCCCGGGGATCCAGCACCACTACCCGCAGGACTCCCCCTCTTCCTCTCCTTCTTCACAAGCGCCTCAAGCTGATCAGCCTGGGACAACACTTCCTTGTAGTACGTGCTCTCAATTTCCCTGTCCTTCATGCCGTCCTTCTCGAGCGCACTCAGACACGTGAAGACGATGTTCCCCAGCAGTATGTTCGTCTTGTTGTCGACTTCTGCCGCGATCTCGGTAGCGTCGAGCGGCTCGCTATCGTGATTGAAGGATGAGATGAAGATGCGCACGCCGCCTGTCGAAGGGTCAAAGTCGATGTAGGAGATTGGTGTCTTGAGGGCTAGCTCGGTGAGCACGAGGCCGATGCGGAAGATGTGAACATGCTTTGCGAGGTCCTTGTTCCCTCTAGCGCTCAAACTCGCGTTGAGAACTTGATCGAGAGTTCGTGTAGTCGAGGAATCACCAGGCATGGCCGCCATCATGGTCGTCCAGTTGCCCTCTGCCGTTCGCCGCCATCGGATGTTCTTGTTATCGAGGCACTGCAGCCACTGACTTCCAATGAGACGGAAGGCGCCTTGAGCGATGCCGGCTGCCAGAGCGATCTGGTCTTGCGGGTAAAGTACTTGCTGGCCAAGGAAGTTATTCTGAGCGCGTACCAATGTCGACAAAGGGTCTTTGTAGGCCAGCTCCAAGAGAAGGTTCGATGGCGGTACTGAAAGCTGGAAGCCACTCGATGTGCCGGAAGAAGGTAGCATGTAAGTTGCTTCCTTGCTGCTTCGTATGAGAGCTGGTACAGCCTTGTCCATAGTGGCCTGGACCCGATTACGATCATTTATTGCCTTGATACGGATCGGGTGGGCAAGAACTTCCTGCAAATGTCCGCCTAGTGAGAGCAGAAACGCAAAGTCGCGTTTATGAATCTGTGGTGTGGAGAGGCCGATGTGAACGCTGGAGTCTGACTGGCTTGCGCGATGCAATAGGTCTGCATCCTTCCGTGCAGAAAGAGCGTCGAGGACTTTGCTTTTCACGGTGTCATGCGCCGGGTCTGCGATCTTCAAGATGACTCGGCGTCCAGGAAGCCGTCTGATCTCTCGGAAGATGTCCGGATGTTCCTTCTCTAGATAGAGTTCTGAGAAGCGCTCTAGCGCTGTAAGCTTTCTGTGTAGTCGGTCGAGTCGCATCTCCATATCGTCTGCTTTGCCAAGAACGCTGTAGTTAAATTTCCGCGACCATGATGTGTTGCGCTTGATCCGACGGAGGCACTCCTCGACCAGCTCCTTATCGTATCGGTCGCTCGTGTATCCTAATGCTCGTCCAGGCTTCGCCGCTAGTGCTCGACCAACAGCTTTATGAACGTCTGTTTGTATAGATCTCGTGATAATTTTGATACTACCGAGAGTTGCTTGTATCCGTTCCCAGCCAAGGCGACCAAAGAGAACAGTCATATAAACAACCGGTCGCCGTTCCTGGAAGTCGAACTTGGTTTTCCACGCATCCAGGGACAGTTCAGCCGCATCTAGGCCTTCCTTGATATCGAATAGTCGGTCCGACAGAAGTCTCCATTTCTGAGTATGTGTAGCGAGGTGGTCGAGGATAGTCGCGGACGTGTATATTCCTCCGAGAATGGATAAGACCTCCGCCATAGTGTGGTATGATCAACGAATGATATGGGTTGTGCAGTCAGGCTGAAGAGAAGTTGTGATGAAAGAGTCAGAGACCAGGCTGGAGCCTTATGAGTTGTTATGGCCGGCACTCCTGACCGTTCGGAGTCTGAGGCTGAGAGGTATAAGGTGGTGGAATGGCGTGGAATGGTAAGCATGGTGTGCTGCGATTGGTCCTCAACGCTATTTTCCGGCCCCCATCCGGCTGCCTAGGAGAAGTTGCACCAACTGCGCCCCCATTGCGGCCGCATTGAAAGCGCGCGCTTTGCCACGGATAATATAATGTCGTAAACCTCCAGCCTTTCAAACAGTATCTCTCACATCTCAACGTTTCAGCCCAGCGTATCGCGAAATGGAGACAAGATCAGTCGAGGACTTCCTCACCGTGGACGAGGCGCAGAATGCTCGAGGCATCCATAGGTCAAGAAGTGGCGGTTATCAAGACTTTCTGGAAGACCAAGTGGCATGGGAGCGACGAGATCGAGAGCGTCGGATGCAAAGATACCATGGGCAGCGAAACCAGGGTTCCGACCGCCTCTACGCCCCGACTTTCGAGACCGTGCATCGCCGCGTGCAATCGAACGAAGACATCAAACCCAGAAAGGATGCGACCGAAAAGTCGTACCATGTGCGAGAGCAGAAGCCGGCCTATGATCTCAATGAGAACGTGCCATTGCCAAGCCAACTTCCGGTGAAGCGGCAATTCAGCTGGAAGCCAGATCCGTCAAAAACGAAGATGCAAATAATCATCGATCAGCCTACTCCTCCGACAACAGCAAAAGAAACGCCAAAGAGCAGCCCAGTTGGAAGCCCTTCGTCGCCGTCGCGGCCACAGCTGCAGTTCCAGTTTGCCGCGTTGCAGAACCGATTCGCCGACATTGCGAACGTTTGCAGACCGAATGTGCATGTGGAAGCCGCAAATCCTCGAGATTTAACTTTCGCAAAGATCTCAGAGGAAGTGAATGGCTTCGCCTTCCAGTTGCGGATTTGGCACGACATTGTGAATATGGATGGTATGACTCGAATTGACCGGACGAGAAGAGATGTAGTCCACAAGGCAGCGAAGACTTTAGACAGACTGGTAGATCGAGCGAACGACTTGGAACGTGATTGCGAAGTAGCAAGACCACGAGACTTGAAGATCGTGCCCTTGCCAGAAATTGACGATGAGGAGGAATACGACGATTATGCAGACGATGAAGAAAATGGGTATAGCATGCATAGTCTAAACGACCTCGAAGGTGCTAACAGAAAGTGTAGGAGCGAAAAGGATGTAACTGAGATGCTGGGGTACAGCATCCAGGCTTCTCTCAATAGCATCCGACTTCAAATCCAGACTCTTTCGCGCTTGACGCGATCATTGCAGGAGGCACCACCGGACGCGTGCGATGAGGTCGAAGGAATTGAGAGGCTAGTCCGAGACGTAGGAAAATTCTTTGGTACGGAGGATGCATTGGACAGATATCATATTGATGAGAGGTTTGCAGGAAAGAAGGCGCTGGACGAAGCAAAGGTTGCTGCTGGGTTTGTGCGATGACATTTTGAGCGTGTATTTCACTTTCGGGTTCAGCAACCCGCTCGATCTTCGGTTTCCCGCTAGTCCCCTCTTAAGCAAGTAGATAACGAACGCCAAGCCTCCCGCCGCCCACACTGTCCCATATTTACGGCTCCCTTGTACCTCCACTGCACGATGTTTCTCTCTTCTCCTCGCACGGAGACAGACGCCCAAAGTGGAGATGGCAGCACGGTCATCTATGGAAAGCCCTGGTCACAGCAATTACTGCTCCCGGCTACCGGAATAGAACTGATTCTCCAACAATATCAATTGCTATCGCCCTGGAAAATGAAACCCCCGCCGCGTCCTGACTCGTCTACCAATGCGGCACGTACCTTTTCCAACTCCTTGCGCATTGACTCCGGGCTAGCATTCTCCTGAAGGCATTCAAAGTCGAGTAGTTTAACCCCATTTTCCGTGACGAGAAAATTGTATCGGTTCACGTCCCCATGTACAAGTCCCATCCCGTGAATTCTCCTTAGAGCTGTTTCGCAGACGTTCCGATCGTGGAGGGAGGCAGCGCGTCCGTCTATCTTCTCTATGAGAAAACCCATGACGCGTCCATTTTCTTGAACATGGCCGAGAAAGCGCGGAGCCAACCCGGAACCCTCAAAGCAACTGATAAGCTCTTGTTTCTTGTTCGATACGAGGGCACCTCCCATTCGAAACGGGCTATTTTGGCGATTACAGTGGCTGGTGATGAGAGAGTGATCGGAAGAATCGAATGTGAGACAGCTTCGAACGTCATTGCCGTGAGCTGTTTGGTCTTCTCCAACGCTAGGCGATCAATCCGAGTACGATGCCATTGACATCTGACACCAGCTAGTATTTTGTTTGAGAGGGAAATTTTTAAGTCGCTGCTGGTGTCGTCTCGCGAGATGTGGGCTGTGGTCCATTCCTCGTTGTAGGGAAGACGTGGCAAGGACTGAACAGGGAATGAAAGCATGTCTCTGTCAAAGGTTCCAGAGGAGATGATGAGATATTTGACTTGGTTTCCTATTTGCAGTCGGTATTCGCTTTCAAAAGCATCGTCCTCGTCCACTTCCATGGATAGAATGGCTGTATTGGCGGATTTGTTATTTTATCGTCAGACATTTTTCCCTTTGGACCGTCAGGCGGGTATGATTCAATCTGCCGTCACGATTCCTCCTTCTTCCCGTTTTGTTTTCAGAATAACTATCACCATCAAGACTACTTGAGCTCTTAAGAACTAACATACCTGGGAATGTTAAGAATGCCGATCGGGGCTTCCTGGCAACCAAATTAGCTCAGCAACAGCGGCTGACAGACCAATGACGGCGCTCTATAGACCACGGCCCCACCGCAGCGGCAACGAATCTGTACACGTTGTCTAATTGTTACTTGTAATATACGCACTTCCTATACGGCTCCCCAGTAACTTTGGTCCCTCCGGAACCTCTTTAGAGACTCAATACTTATTTCGACTTCCTGGGACACAGTGTTTACTCGAAACAAACCTAATTCTACGAAGCTGGTTTCCCGCGGATCATTCATAGATTCAACTGTTCCTACTCTTCGAAGCAGGAGGAGGCGTGGACGGTGGGCACACGCAAGATGTGTTAAGGAGGAGGCGGAGTTGGGTTGGCGACTAAATGATGGTTTTGATAGGTTACCCCGTCATCATATCTCATATCATCTGCATTACTAATTCTGGCCCTTGTCTCAGCTGGCGGGAGCCACCAATCCCAAAGGCTCCCGAACAACTCCTAAGCTCAAGGACTCTAGGCAATATATAGCTCGACAGCTATACGTTGTTCGTCTTCTTGGAGCACCATCTACACAGCAGCAGCATCATCAGATTCCACAAGCAAGCCCTTCTTTCACTACACCAGCAAGACTGAAGCGTTCAAAACCAGCCTCCGAACAACCCCATACAGACGTCGCGATAGCACAAGTATAGCTCCGTTTTATGCACTAGTCGCTCATTATTATCATACGCAAACGTACACAAGTCATTTGACTATACAGCATCGTCAGTACGCAATTATCCCCTAAACCCAACTCTACTCTGATTCAAAATATCCTGCTAGGTTCAACATGTGCACTTCGACGTATATCAAATATACATGCGGCTGCAAGAAGGAGATGGAGTTCATCCAGTGCCCGGCGCGCCAGGGAACCAACGTCAAATGCCAACCAATTAGCAAAATATGGGGCAAAGACGCGACCAACTACTGTTCAGGGCACCTAGTCAAGCCAGTGAAATACACGGATCAGTATGGACAGGATGTGTAACGTTGAAGGAACGGCTTGCGAACCGTTGGCGCTTATATTTCATGTCCTTGTCATTCTCTCTTATTGAAATAGCCTCCTCGCCGAGCAGCCTCTGGTAGCTCGATTGGCCGGTTGTTACCTTCACCACTCGATTTCCACAGGAGCTGTGCCTGTTCACACCATCGAAAGTGTTCCAAAAAGCCATCTTGCGTATACACTTTGTCTCGAGCATGTAATGCCCCTTCTCCGCCCTTAGTGCCAATGATGTCTTGTTCGAGGGCGAGCTGACACCCGGCACACGACATTCCGTGTTCAACTTTGCCAGTTACATTGTTCGATTAGGGAGGTGCGCCTGATCCCATATAGTTGATTTTCCTATCTCGTTCCAAGGTCCTACGGCTCTTCGAGACACCAGTCATCAAGAACGTTCGACGCATGATCCCATAATAAACGAAAACCGCCATATCCACCATTCGGCCTCAAGTCAGTTTGCATATCCGCCCAAGGATACTCGACCCCACGACCCGTGTTCCTCACATGCTTCTTAACACATTCCTGCAGCAACGAACCTAGCTCCCCGCGTCGACCATCACTTTCATACCAAACAAAGTCGGGGAAATGCTCTTGCACTTCTGGCAAGGGCTGGTCCTTGCCGATGGGTAGCGGTATCCAGACCATTTCTCGCATGAGATATACCTCCTTCACTGAGAACGCTTTGACTGCTGAAGCCCAGTCTGCATCGGATAGTCGTAAGAGACTCCATAGCTGGTAGTATGTGCGGAAGAAGCGGCGACGCTCAGTTGGAGTGAGGTGCTCTGGATGACGTCCGTCGGGGCCGCCGTAGATTTCTCGCCAGCCGACCGCTAGATGACTGGTGTAAGTTTGCAGTGCAAAGCCTCTCATCGAGCACATACCATAGAGACCTTTAACCACCTTCTGTTCGAATTGATTGGCGATGGAGCTGGTGAATTCTGCGCGACGGCATATGCGTGAAGCATCTTGGGCGCTGAATTTAGACTTTCCCGACAACTGCAGAGCGCGGGCATACTTCTCGCCCTCGATGCATCTCGGTGCGAGTTTGAGGTAGATCTTGTTTGCATGCTCCAGCCATACATTACGAAAACTGCGCGAAGTCGATGAAAGAGCAAGAGCGTCAGATAGAGAGTCAAGATCACAGAAGATCTGAATTGTAAGCTCCGCAGGAAGAGATCCATGCGAAGCCATGGTTGGGAACCTTTTGTTACCTCGAATATCGAGGAGCAAGACGCAATGATCTTACGCAGCGAAGTAATGACGTAACGTGTTGGTGTTGCGGCTTCCAGGGTTTGTTTCGGCTACGTGGTCTTTGGCCTAAGCCACCGTCCTGCGCCGTAGTCGTGCAATCTTGGGAGCTGACAATCCGTGTTTGTCTCTCCGAAGCAAGGCTTCTTCGAAGCAGAGCCTAGCATGAGCCAGGACGGCAGTCGACAGGAAATCGCAGGAGAACTGCACCCGTGGACTTTCGGAGCTAAGACAGTTGGCTGGGTCGCTGACGAAATCTCGCCAAGCCAGACCTCGTGGGCCAGCGATGCCCTCATTAGGAAAAGGGTTGTCCAAACCCTAAACGGAAAACAATGTGGTTATACGAGAGAACACACGGCGATAGGAAAATTCTCTGGCTTCGTAAATACGAGAAGGAGTTTAGAGATGAGATAGAAATGGAGGGTTTTTGTGTGCAATTTGTAGCGATGAGGATGTTGTATAAGATGGGTGATGTTTCAGGAGAATTCCCGATTCTATTCTCATACATATCTCCTTCTCGACATCTCATTCCTGCTCATTCAAAATGGTGACCCCATACAATGCAGAGAGTCTCGCGAGCTCCATCGCCGACGATCTTTCGTCCAGTATTGGAGGCAAGGTCGTATTGACGACTGGCGTCAGTCCAGGAGGTACGTTCGTACTGCGCTCTATGACATGCAAGATTCTTTGAGAGAAATAGAACTTGCTAACAGCTCTTTCCGCAGGTCTCGGTGCCCATTTTGTCGAAACAATCGCAAAGCACAAGCCCAAGCTCTTAATCCTTGCCGGTCGCTCATCGTCCAAAATACAAGCTACCGCCGATAAGATCGCGTCCATTGCTCCAGAAGTTGGCACCAAGCTTCTTGTCCTCGATCTCGCATCGCAGGCCCAGATACGCAGCGCCGCGCAGGAAGTCCTTTCATATGCCGAACCAGCCATCGATGTGCTAGTGAACAATGCAGGCATCATGGCTGGCCCGTATCGCACCACAGTCGAAGGCATAGAGCTACAGTTTGGATCCAACCACATCGGCCACTACCTCTTTACGAACCTCATCATGCCCAAGCTGCTCGCCAGCCCAGCTCCACGCATCGTCAATGTGTCCAGTACTGGGTATTATCTTGGACCAGTTCGCTTTGAGGATTGGAACTTCGAGGATGGGAAGAAGTACAAGCAGTGGGAGGCTTATGGACAGAGCAAAGCGGCGAACATCCTGTTCACAAAGAGCCTGGCGACGAAGCTTGGCGGTAAAGGCGTGAAGGCGTATAGCTTGCACCCAGGGGTCGCAGGCACAAACTTGGCTGGTGGGCTTCAGGAGGCAGACTTTGCGGAGATGGGTAAGTGTCTCCTGTGTCGCAGTGTATGCTATACACAAAGGCTGACAAATGATGCAGGTGCGAGGCTCAAAGAACTTGGCGATCCTCTTGGGACAGGTGAAGGCGGTTTCAAGTTCAAGACTGTCGATGGATGTGCGGCTACACACGTTGTGGCAGCCTTCGACCCGCGAATGGAAACGTATAATGGCGCCTATCTTGAAGATGGCAATGTTCAGACCAAGATAGGGTCGAACGCCTCCAATCCAGCGGACGCTGAACGATTGTGGGAGCTGAGCGAGAAGTTGGTGGGCCAGAAGTTCGAATACTAGGCGAGAGCCAACAAAGGACATGAGGGCAAATACTGGAACAGCTCGCCGAGTGTCAGATAGCATATGTTGACATCGCATTCCTTTCAAACGCCTACCATCGGGTATAGAACTCCCAGCTCTTATGAAAGTACTCCTGCAGCTGAAGACCTGTGAAAACATCCCATCGTATGTCTCTCATGCCCACTTCAGACATCTAGTAGCTTCGTGCGCATCTTTACATTCCAACCCACACACCCTCGTCCCGCACTTCAAGCACTTTATCACACCCCAGTATCCACAATTATCGCAAAAGTGTCTCTGTGGCGGGCCGCCAGGTGCTGGAGGCGCCGCATGCGACGCAGCGTACGACAACGGCGGGGCAGCCAGGAGCGCGTCGATTTCAGCCTTGTCGAGTGGCGGCGGCATGAGGCTTTCTATCGACAGCAGGGGGTCGATTTGAGAAGATGCTGTAGACTGCGACTGCGTGTATGGAGCTACTGTGGGCGCGGGCGTCGCTTCAGAAGGCGTCGCAGGCATCGAAATCATCGTACTGACTCTTCGAGCTTGCGCTGCTCGACGCGGTTCAGGCGCCGCTTGTTGCTGCGCGAGCTGTGCCTCTTCATCGTCGAGCCAGTGCTTGATTTGTCGCTGGTATTGTATTATTCTTCGTGCGTTTTGTGTCTTGGGGACGCCTGCAATTTGCATCAGCTTCGACTACACAATCTGCATTGCAGTCCATGATGACGGCGTACCGATCTTCCCAGGTATGGGTATGCTCTGCTTGGGGTCATTGTCCCTTGATAACTCCGCGATCCTCCTTGCGATGGCCGTCTGCTGCCGTGCTGAGAGCTCATTGTCTGTTCGCGCACCTCCCGCGCGGGCGGCAGCGCGCTTTCGATCTTTGGGGTTGATAGCAACTTTGGAGGGATCGTAGCCTCGGTCGACGACGTACGTCCAGCCTGGCGCTGATACTGATGCTGAGTTTGGGAGCACCTCGACGTGCGGCATGGTGTGCGAGTGGATGTGTTGCAACAGTGGAATGCAGCTTCTACGTGCCCAGGGTACGCGCGCTGCGGGGACGGTGTCACGTGCATGCGGACTAGCTCTTCTGAGAATTGCCATATGATCTACCTATATTATTTATAGCCCTCCATAGGGACATATTTCACTATCATCAGATTTGACATCGATTTTACATGCTTAGTAGTAAGAGCTCGGCATTCTTAGATACGTTGATGCAGAGAAAGCTGTACATGGATACTGGTTCTCGAAGCAGCTCACGGATATTTCACGTCGTCGCAAAAGTAGTCTCGTAGACGACATACCGTTAAACTTCTACAGCAGCCTTACGACGAGCAAAGCAAACTTTGAAGCATACCGGTCTTTGAGCCGCTTAAGTAGAAAGGCAAAGCATGGGGCGTCGCGAAACGTGGTAGAGTGTGCCCTGATCGTCCTATCACATCTCGGCGCATGTCTAGTATGCCTCAAAACTTCAGCATTGTTGTCCATCCTCCCACTTATCAACTCCAGCCTCGACATCGTCACTAAACATGTTGCCCATCGTTGATACACATTGCTTCTCGAGGCCCGCGCAGCCCATTGCCATTCTGAGACCGCCATGGGAAGCTCGCATTCTTCACTGACTAGCAGCTCGGCAGGATCCAATTTCACGGCCACTTCTGAGAGTGTACAATCTGGACTTACTATTGGTGCTAAAGCCGGTATTGGCGTTAGTGCTGTGCTCGGTGCCGCTCTCTTAGGTTTGCTGATTTTCTACTTGGTATGACGACATAGGAACAAGATTAGTAAAGTAGCTAGTTGTATAAGAGATAGTATTAGATGAATATACTTGAAGAAAATATCCTTACTAGAAATAGTTAGCTACTAAATTTATGTTTAATTTTATTGATATTCTACTTCTCTAAGAACTAATCTAAGTCTAGTATACGCTTAAAAACTACTAAGGTCAACTATAAAATAACAGCTTAGATAGAATTATTATGGTAGAGAAAGTAGAGACTTTAAAGAGGGAGTAGTATGATAGGTATTATGTATTGGCCTTTAGATGAGTCTTATAGTGAATAGATATTTATTATATATACTTAAAATATCAACATTCTTGAATTCTCGTGCATAGTCTTTTTAGCTGAATTGGTATAGTCGTTACAATTTGCTATATACTTAGGCAAGGACGTCTTCAGCTTCGTGTCTATCGTCTAAGTCCCAGTGTCCTTATACTCTATCCGGTATAAATTTGGGATCAGTGAACAACTTTGCTATAGCATCCACTGTGGTGTTCCCGCCGCTGAATATCACCCCAATATTCCATCCTTTGTCTCCTGCTTGAGTCTCTACCATCTTCCTGAAGTCCTCGTTGTATAATACTACAGCCAATGGTACGCATGCACTTGGCTCGACGAAGATCTTCATTCTCTCTAGCACGAGCTTCATGGCTTTCTTGATCTGTTCTTCCGTGACACTATAGATGCCTTTCAGCTTGCTAGAATCCGATATAACGGTCCAATTAAGGATGCCAACAGGCGTGCGAAGTCCATCAGCGATGGTCAAGGTCGACACAGAGGATATTCGTGCTCGTTGCTTGAGGCCTCGTTCGCCATCGTTTGCTCCCTGGAAGCGTGGCTCAGAACCAAATACTCTGATGCCGGTGCCGTGCATAGCCGTTGCTGTGCCAGCGAGTAAACCACCCCCTCCCAATGGTGTGATTATCGCATCGAGATCAGTGTCCAGCTTTTTCACCTGATCCTCCAACTCTAATGAAGCGGTACCTTGACCTAGAATAATATGCGGATGGTCATACGGTGGTATTACCGTTGCACCCGGATTTTCTTCCAAGAGCTCGGCAATAGCTGCTTCGCGTTCGGGGAGGCTGGGTCCTGAAATCACCACTTTTGCTCCCAACGATTTCGTCCCTGCGATCTTTGATGGCGCAGCTATTGATGGCATCACGATATGTACCGGAATACCAAATGTCTTCGCTACCAGTGCCACGGCTTGAGCATGATTTCCTGTTTCTTATCAACATTGAACTTGAACATGTGCACATTCGCGACAAACCCGAGCTATGTGCCATTATCCCTTTACTTTTTTCCTCGGGTGTCAGTCGAGACACGGCATGGAACGCTCCCCGCGCTTTGAATGCGCCGATTTTCTGATAGTTCTCACATTTGAAGAAAAGATTGATCTTCGGCTTTGCCGCCTCTTGTCCTTTCCATTCTGTAGAAGCAAGATCTTCTGACGACCTTGGAGTTGAGGCAAGTTCGTCAAGTGTCTTGGAAGTGTGCACAGGGGTGTAATGGATATACTCCTTTATCAACTCATGTGCCTCTATCACGGAAGTCCGCGTCAACGATGTGTGTTCAGAATTTGATGCCATGTCGCCAATGGAGCAGAAGAGACTACGAGCATAGGGATTGACTAGTCGAGCAATAACGGTGGTTGCGGGATCGAGATCAAGATATCATGCCTTACGGCTCCGATGGCTGCGCCGAAATCAAAATTGTGTCATCAAACAAGGTATGCAACGCTACGCCTACCCTGCAAGATTGGCCAGACTCTTTCGCAGTATCATGCAAGCAGACGGAGCAGTGTGCGCAAGGCTCCCGGGCCGGGGACGAGTGCGTCAGCCGGTGTGCGCCATACACTCTCGTGTAGGAGACGGAAGGTCGACCGGTGTAGCAGGGAGGCAAAGGAAATTAGTTGCAGGACGTTCACTGGCCAGCCTCAAATCAGCCCAAGCAGGGAAACCCGCTGGGACAAGGACAAGGCAAGTCTTGCCGAACAGAAATGTTGGACCCGACAGGCCTGAGTTTGGCGGAGGCGGGGCTCAAATTTTGGGTGTGACGTGAGGCCACTGCTCACCTGCTCACGAGGCGTGCGGGGCATCTCGCTGCTCCATCATGGATTTCTGCTTGCTCTGATCTTACCTAACTATATTAGTAATAACGACACTGGGACTGCAACATGCCTCCAAATATGCTTCCGATTCCTCCTCTGGTAAGTGGATTCACTCGGGAACTACTAGCAGTTAGCCTGTGACTTGCCACTGTCCGCGGCCCTTAAAGTCAAACTAATGCAATCAGCCGCTCCTCGGTCGACAGAAGAGTCGACGAAGAAATCCCCGCAAATCTACTGCTCAACATCCGAAAAGACAGAAGACGAAAGAGGTAGATAAAACCGCCGGCACAAGCTCCGAATCTGTGCCTCGGCCCATTATGGGGGTCGGCGTCGCTCAGGGCGACCGTCGTCAAGACGGCCAAATTGTTTCCGACTCAATGCCTTCCAACGCCATTGAGTATTCATTGACATTTCACTTGGACCCTTTGGAGACCTCTCCAATTGATACTTCAACATCTTATGCGGATCCGTTTCCGAATTTTCCAACTGATACGTCAACATCCCATCCGGACCCATTTACGATTCGCTCGAATGTTGCTTCAGCGTCTGCAACCTCAAACGAGCTCCAACCGTACTTTGCGGATGACATGTTTGGCTTCGATCTCTCCTCGTATCCTGGAGCGTTCTCTAATTATGATCCGAATCTACCTTTACTCCCAAGCATAGACTCCGAATTTGACAATGTCTCAACCTTCAATTTCGAAACGGCACTTGGGGGTAACCAGGTCCTAGGAGGTCTGCCGAACTTACTTGACAATTTCCCGACTTCACTGGCGCAAGAGGGACCATTGCCTCTACCATCGTCATCAGAAGGCTCTGAGTGGACGTATGTCAGAAGGGTTTGTACTCCTGCTGAGGACGAGGATACCGATGGGGAAGATGAAGTCGAGTTGATAAATGAGGAACGAGATAATGATGACTTTTTGATTGTGTCATCCGGGAAACGAAAGAGAGGTGCTTTAGCGGCCAAGAGTCGAGAGCAAGCAGCAAAAACCCGGCAAATGAAGGCATGTATTCGTTGCAGAGCGCAAAAGATCAAGGTAATTTCAACTTCTCCATATTTGAAATCACTGACACAAACACAGTGTGAATACGACGAAGACAATCCGGAAGGTCCCTGCAAACCATGCACAAGCATAGTCAAGCCGACTTTCCACAGGATTCCATGCTTGCGCTATAGATTACTTGACTTCTCCCTGGCCCGTCCCTGGGCAACTGGGTATACAGCACGATGGCAGAAGCTTGAGATGAGAAACGTCACACTATGGGCGTCAAATGAAATCAGATATTTCACGGTTCGCGCCAGTGTTTTCCCTGGCTACCAAATAACTGTGAAGCACCGAAAATTCATACCTGTTGAAGGCGATAAAATGGAAAGAAAATGGATGGATGACGGGAAGAAGAAAGCTATCACGGTCCCGCCGTTTGCGATTGTCAACATGGAAGAGGCGGCACAAGAATTTCGGAAGATCATGGACGAGACTGCGTTCGACCGCATCGATGAGTACTTGGAAGCAAAGAAGGCTGATGAGCTTGTACGAATCACATTTGACATGGCCAAGCAGCACTTGAAAAAGGCATCTGCAAGTAATCCCTCCTTACCAGTAGCCTTTACTAATCTTGACTAGACCGAGGAGGAACGTGTTCTTATACAGAATCTTTTCAGAATGTGGTTCGCGATCATGATCACTACAGGATCTGCTTGGCTTGAAGGCCCAGATACTGAAGATATGCGCCCTGTAGAAGCATCGTATCCTCTCACAGCAGGACGTGTCCTAAGATCTCCTGTCTCGGTCGAGCAATGGGACTTTCTCATTACTCTGAGGGCTATCTTACCACTGAGAAAGAAAGTTATGGATGACCTTCAACGACTTGTGTTGTCCAATGACCAGAATGCTTTTACGACCGTGTTTCTCTGTACTTTCGTACTGCTGCATTTGTGCTCAATGTGGTCTGCAGATCGGTATCGGGCTGCTTTGAAGCATAATTCTCCGGCAAGTCGAATACTCATCTTGCAAATCACGTCTAATCGAGCATAGGTCCGCTTTCAGCACCCTAAGTTTATAGAGGAAGTCCACCATAGCGCAAATGTTCTGCTTGCCCACTTCCATTATTATGTTGGCGACATTGACCTACGGACGATTAACTGGAAAGAGCGCTTCAAAACTCGATTTGCGCACCTCAGTACCCATGAGGTTGGGTTCTACTACCTAGTGGCAGAATTACTGAAGGAGAAACCACGTGGTGAGTAAATGCATGCTGTAGGATTACAACAACTGATGTGATGATTAGCACGTACGATCAAGGCTGCTCATGATCTAGATTTATATGAAGATGAGCTATACTTTGTATCTCAAATGTTCGAGACAAACTGGAAGCCAAATGATGGGTATATGTGTCCGTTGGCAAACATTGAACTATGGCTGTAAGCACTGCTGGTAGTCCTTCCCAGATATAGCCTGCTCGTGCGCGAATGCAATTCAGTCCTCGTTGCTTGTGAAAGTCTATTTCCATGCTCTAAAATGAGGCTTCGAACCACTTCCTACCACGTATCTGCTGAAACTCCGGAGGTACGACCTCGGTCAAAGCCCTCCAGCTTCGAGGCTGTTCTGACAAGATGAGTTAAACACCGACACGAGATTGGTCGGTTTGAGGGATGCGCACAGGCCTTCCATGACAGCCAATTGCGTGCTTGGAATTAAGGGCGCGCAAGACTCCAAGAGAAGGCCTCTGAAGCTTTTGCCCCATAAACGTCAACATATTATTGGCTACAGTATACGGCTCACAGGAGATATCTTCTTGGGTGAAGCTGTTGCCCGATTCTAAAGGCTCCTATATAAGCTCCTGACCTGCTCCGGTTCCAAACATAAGTACAACACATCTAGTATCCGCCTTATCAACCTCATGCTAGCGCAGCCTTGTGAGCCTCCCAAAGCAAGCCAACATCGAAACTTCAAATCTTCATTTCTTCTCGCTTGACATGGAACAATTGCTTGATTATCTTTGGTGTCGTCTTAGTTTTATGACAACTGTACGTTTCTTCCATTGGCAGGCAGAAAGAGAGGTGGAACAAGACACCACATTAAGTCGAGCTGGTACTATGAACTCGGAGGTTTGGAATGCAAATGAGACTGAAGCGCCTTCATATATAGAACTGCTTCGTATCAATGGTAAGGATGCGCTAGATCCTGGTTAGACATGGCCTGACAAAAAGCAGAGGACCTCCGGTTCGCTTGTGGCTGGCCTTGCGTGATCGATCGCGCTGTATCTACGAACGTATCACGCGCCTCGAGCCCTGATCTAGATGATTTTGAAAATGACTCCATGATTGGAGAAGCTTCTGTTAGTACATGGTCGTCGAGGACTCAATCTTTAGCGTTCGGATGGGCGGAGGAAAACCACCATGTCCACGTTTGGGATGGAAGTTTCGGCTCTGACTGTTTCCATGACCAGCACTAATGCTTGTCTAATCATCATCAGTATTACAAAGCCCGATAATTATTGTGGTTGCAGTCGACATTCGGATTGCTTGGAAGGAAGACCTGAGTAGACATATAGATAGTTACCTGACACTCTGTATTTCCATACTACGTCTGCATCAATACGTTCAAACCTTAGCCACCTTCACATTAGAACAGCTAGCCTACATATCGTTCTCCTCCCTCATCCCAGTCAGAATCTGTAGTCCATTTTCAATAGCATTGGGGTCGGAAAAAATCTCGAACTTGACATCATGCCAATCTTTAGCCGACCATGAGTGCCCATCGGTATTTCTGACTTCTACATCATCGTTGGAACGCAAGAAATAAGCTATACTGTAGCGGTCTTTGCCTTCTTCTTGATGAAAGGGTATGACGCGATGCACTACTGAGGCAAGCTGCCCTTTGGAGAGAAAATGCAAGGTATCACCCACATTAATCACAGCGTGCTTAGCGCGAGGCTCCACGAATTCCCACGTCTTGGCCTCAGGGGGTAGGATTTGAAGACCCCACTGCTGACAAAGCAGCAGAGTAAGTGATCCGAGATCCGTGTGCTTGTTGTGGCCTACGTGGCTACAATTAAGACTGTCCATTTCAGGATATCTTAGTAGTGCCATGTTGGTTTGCGACAGGCCCGGTTCTGCGTGGTATGTTTCGAAGCTAGAAGAATCGTCCAACCCCATTTTGTTGGAAAGTCTTGTTAAGATCAGCATGAGAACTCCATGAGCCTCGCGCATGAAATCGAAGAACAGTGTCGAGTGAGTCTGAACGGAGGTTGAAAGTTCGGTATGCCCCTGAAGGCATTCTCGCCGTGAAATCTGTAACAGGAAGTTTAGACCACTCCTTGAGATCTAGTCATGCTACAGCATGCGGTACCTTGAGGATCTCATAGCCATCCACTGTGCCTGGATTCGGGCCCACCTCGGTCCCAATAGGCTCGTACCTATACTAATCAGCGAGTGATCATGCATCAACTGAATTGTGGCATGGCCATCGTACCCGGTGGTAAAACCTTCCCGAGAGTCTTGCATCTTCGCTTCGAGATTTTGCCCAAAATACTGCTTACTGGTATCCAGCATGTCCTCCCAGTATCCACATAGTTTTGAATCGCTAGATAAATCGAGATAGAAAAATCCGTACTTCTGACAAGCCACCAGCAACTGCTCACTCTCCCGTTCAACTCCAGTTTGAAGAAGGCCCAAATGGAGAAGTGGGATGGCGCTTGAAAGCTCAGTCTCGATATTGGCAGCCATGCTCGAAGGATGAGTAACAGTGCTCTTGTCTGGCAAGGTTCCAGGGTGAGAGATGCACTTCATGAAGGCTCATTGCAACACCATGTTTATATACCCACGAAGAGGCACTAATTCTCTTGAGCCTCATGAATGCCCATCGACACAGATTGATGAACGCAAGCACGCATGCTTAGGGGCGGCGACCCCAAAGTGGGGGGAAGTTCATTTTCCCGCGTATGACCCTGGTTTGCCAGCATTTTATGTGCAGAAATAACCACAAGTCCTTGCTAATTCCGGACATTACCAATTGAATATTCACATGCACCTGATACATTCTCGTTATCTGATTGGACGTGCGGGTACGACACGATAAGCTAGCATAAAGTGTGGTTGCACATAACTAGGTTATGCATCCTAATGTCTGTAGACGGTGATTTGGCAGGCATACCGTCGATTCTACAGGAGAAGTCATTATTATGAGCTCTGACCAGACTCACTTGCTCATACTACCCTCGTGGGTGCTGAGAGGGAGGTAGAGACGATAGATGCCGTAGTTAAATCTTGAGCTAGATAGGATGAATCGAAGCTTGAAGGCAGACGCCAAGACCCTTTTTTTCTTTTTTTTTTTTTTTTTTTTTTTGGGTGGATGGATGGGCACCCTCGTAAGCGCCCAGACTTACTTGCCTGACGCAGAGCCGCAATCGTCGATGAGACGTATGCCCGCCAGATTTCAGTCAAGGTCCATGAAGATGTCCACCTAGGTTAGACACAGTTTCAGGCACTGCTCCGTCTAGCTCTGGACCCACAACCACAACAGCCACATCTTTCACCAAGTAGCGTCTTACACACGTCAATCGACTACTAACATAGAACACACCCCACTAATAAGTTCCAGCTCGCATGTCAATCGCAAACACAGCAAACGCTACAAATGCTCGGTCGAGAAATGCGGCAAATCGTTCCATCTGAACGCTGATTTGAAACGACACCAAAAATCCGTCCATCGGGAAACGTTCAAGGATAGCCGCTGGACTTGCCCGAATCCGAAGTGCCATAAACCGGAGAAAGTGTATACGAGGAAAGACAACTTCGATCGCCACGTGAAGAGATGTCGTGCAGCAACGGAGCCAGACTGAACAAGTCTCAAACTTTCTCGAACATGTGAGCCTTCGATGCGGACTCTGCAATCGAGTCCTCTAGCCGAACCAAGCACGTTGGGTCTCGATTGGGTCTACTTTCAGTGGATATTGTGAGACTTTCTTGCTTTGCAGCGCGTATGATGCGTATAGGCCGACAGTATGTTATTGTACCCCGAATTCAGGTCGCTCGCGTTAACATTCAGGTCCAGCACAATGTAGGCCGAAGTAGAATATCAGCCGGCATGTTCCTCAAAGAAGACTGGCCAATTAGACGATATGAATGCTGCGAGCGCCGCATTCCTCGATCTCAAGTCAACAATACAGTCAGTGAACAAGATACTTGGAAGGAGTGATACTCATTACACACGGCATCGCAGACAACGTAGGTAGTATTGAAAGTACAGCGCGGTGCAGCTTCCGAACTTGGGGTACGTAGAAGTGGAGAAGCGAGCTGCGGGGACGCGGCCACATGAGTATGCATCACCTAAATCACACCCAGAAACAAAACCCGTTTAACGTCACGATATCCCTGTCCTTTTCAATAATCATGCTGCACACGAGGTGTATCTAATCCGCACACCCACAATGTCCACATCACGCACCCCACCAATCACAATCCCCGCCTCCTCACCACCACCATCACCCTCCCAATCCGCAGCTTTCATTTTCATACACGGCTTAGGTGACGAAGCAGCGGGAGTAGAAAGTACCTTCCCTTCCCCGTTATCCAATACCAAGTTCCTGTCTTTTCTCTTCAGAGCTAATTCAGGATGTGGATGTAGATATCGCGCACCAATTCCAGTCCGCGCACAAACTGCCACACCTGCAATGGATTTTCCCCAACGCGCTCGAGAACCGAGATGCCATGACCACGGCTTGGTATACGCCGACCCGGCTCTCTCCCTACCCGTCTTCGCGCCCAGAGCTCGATGACCCGGAAGATGAAGAAGGCATGAGATCCAGCATGTCCTACATCGAAACGCTGATCGATGATCTCGTCTCACAGGGTGTGCCTGAGAGAAGGATAGTCCTAGGAGGATTCAGCCAAGGCTGTGCAATGACCTTACTAACCAGTCTCCTCTCCCCAAAATACAGCGGGAAACTCGCCGGTCTAGTAGGACTTTCCGGCTACCTACCCTTGGCTGACAGAATCCGTGCGCTGAGGGGAGAAGCAGGCTTGGCGAGAGAAGTAGAGGATGAGGTAGAGGTCTTTCTCGGGAGAGGGACAAGGGATATGCTAGTTCCGAAGCGGTGTTTGCGAATAGCTCAAGAGAAATTAGTGGAGCTGGGAGTCAAGGAAGAGAAGTTGATTGTAAAGGAGTATGAGGGGGTGGGACATTCGATGAGTGGGGCGATGTTGAGGGATGTGTGTGCGTGGCTGGAACGAGTTGTTCCGGAGATGGAGTGAATGAAATGAAGTATTTCGTTCGATTGAGAGAAAGAACTATATATGTATGAATCATCCAGAACGGCTTATATCATACCAAGCCAGATCAGGCCAGTTGTGAGCCTATTTCTTCTTGGCTTTTCCCTTCGCCTTCGCCGCAGTAGCAGCCTTCGGCTTCTCGTCCAAGAACTCATCCAGATGCTGCTCGAGGTATCCGTTCTCAGCGAGCATCTCAAGCCACTTCTTGATGACGGGGCCGTAGTCCCAGCGCCGCTCGGCAGCCTTCTGATCCTCCTCTGCTTCGTCGTCCATTGCTGCCGTGATGCTGTTTCGCAAGTCGTTTTGCTCTGATATGTAGCGTATACGACGATCCAGAAGCTCTTGCAGGTCTTCGGAGTCGATGTTCTTCTGGATGAAGTCTTCGATCACGGTACTGTTGACCATCGACTGTGAAACACCGATTGCATCCAGCATGCTCGGACTCGGTGGAGGCGCTGTAGCACCGTCGCCGTCGACCAAGAAAGACGACCAGTCCTTGTCGAGATCCTCTAGACGCTTGACAGTTCGTTGGTATTGGGCGATGTTGACGCAAAGCTCCTTCCGGAGCGCTGCAAGCGGAGCCTGCACAAGCGCAACAATGTTGTATTCTGCGTCGCCGCCCATCATCATGACCTCGTTGATGGTAGCAGAAGCAATGGACAGCCAGTCACGTCCGTTGGCGTCGTCGATAGCACCCAAGTTGGTAGGATATGCGTCCATGCCGTCTAGCTTCCAGACATCGCCGTCAATTGGCATGACAGCGATGAAGTGGTGTGCATTCTCTTCGAATTTCTCGGCGCCGCTATCGTCGGTCGCGATAGAATCTTGGGATGGGCGACGAGCCTTGTGTTTCTTCTCGTTTTGGACTTTGTACTGTAGGTATTTGTCGTCTTCGAGCATGTCCATCTTCTTCGCGTATCCATTGTGGATGCGCTTGACGAAGTCCCAGGAGGAGAGCGTCTGGCCACGTTGGTATGGCTGGAGCGGCTTGGTGAAGTCCTTGAACTGTTGGAGGTGAGGTCCGATGTCGATGTCCTTAATGTTCAGGAGGATGTTGATCATAGCCAATGTAGCGCAGCTGTTCTGAGCAGGCATCTGGTTGGCAAACCAGACATTGGCTGGGCAGGAGCTCTCTTGGTCAGCTTGCGCGACCTGGCGAGCACGGAACAGCAGGATAAGACCGTGAATGGGTTGAGGAAGCATGGCAAGGAGCTCTGGATCGAGAGCGAAGACTTCCTTCACGGTAACGGCACCAGCTCCCATCTCTCGGATCATCGAGCTGAAGAAGGCTGGGTCGGACTCGATCTCGCAGAAGCCCTGCCAGGTCTGCTTGTCGAGATCCGTTGCCTGCTCCTCTGGCGGACTGGGAAAGCGTGGCGTTCGCGGGGTGTGGTTTTCGTCTTCACCAGTTATGACCGGAGTTTGAGATGTCGACCTCATCTTCTTGACCGGAGATCCTCCAGGCCCATCGAGAGGTGCCGGAGATGGCCTTTTCTTGGGGCTGGATGAAGTGCCATTAGTGGTAGCATCCTCAGTAGCAACCCCAGCGGCGGCATCTTCGGTAGTAGCTATGGCCTCGCCATTTGTTGGAGCATTGCTGGAATCGTCTGCTGGAGCCTCGGGCGTCTTCTCAGCGGGCTTGCGACGCTGTTGCTTCGGTTTGGCCTTGGCCCTTGGGGTCGCCTTAGGCTTAGCAGCTGCTTTCTTCGCCATGTTGCGCTGATGTTCGAAGCGAAAGGAAGCTCAGAAAAGAGAAGAGCTAGCGCTCGACGAAATCAAGTATTCAGAATCTGTTGAAACGGCAATCAGAGGAAACAAATTTGCAGACGCAGAAGTGGTGTAGACGGAAAGAAAGTGTCGGGGGAGGAGGACATTATGAGGCAGGTTCACTGTTGCTTGCGCGAGTGAACTTCTATTCAGACTATTGTGCCACGCCCGCGACAATAGGAAGCAGGACCGTCCCGTGCAAGCATGGCGAAGAGTGACGGTGATGGTGAAGGTTGAGCTCGCACGCCGCATCGGTGCTGATTGGACGAGACGGCCACGCCAAGCCATCAACCACCTCGCGTTCAGTTACTGACGCGACCCGCGCAGTTTTGTTTGCGGGCGAGCGAAAGAGTTCAAGAGAACACAGACACCCGCCCACGCTCTCCTCCGCCACCCGCTCTTCCTGCTGGGGCTACACACCAAGCTTCTACGCGACTGTTCGAGCGCTCAACCAAAATTGCGCCAACACACGATGCGATGAGCGGCACTCCACGACGAGGACCAGGCGGATTTCCCGCCACGCCGCAAACCAACCGGTCACCAGGCGTACGAAATTCCACTGCGTCGACCCCTTCACGGCCAAACGTAGGCACCCTACCGAATGTACCTACAGCAGCCCCCGCAACGACGCCCCACCCTCTAATTCCGACGGACACACTGGACTTTGGGCAGCAGCGATTCTATCTGACGGCATTCTACGTTCTGCTGTTGGGATGGCGGCTATGGGACTTCTACATGTTGACGACAGGAGAGGGGGAATCGCTGGTGTTGTGGGGGAAATGGGCCTTTGTTGATGCGGTCTTCGTATTCTTCATACCGCTCTTGGGGATACCACGGCTGGAGTGGACCAATACCACTTGTGCCTGTATCTGGTTGATGCATGCGGTGGTGGACTATATGTTAATGTTCCAAAAGGGGGTAAGTTATGGGAGTCACAACTTATACCAAAGCATCACTGACGAATACAGATACCACTTCAGTCCTTGCTTGTCTCGGCGCTGGCCCTGTTCTTCGACAGCGAATCCGCAATCGGCGAGCGAAACGTCAGCCCGGGTCCGATCATACACAACGCGTCTTTGATCCTCGGGCAGGCAATCATCAATATTCTTCCTGAAGGATCCGCCATTTTGAACCCCGACCACGCCCATTTTTGTCTCAATTCCACAGTGACCCAGGTCGACATCCCCCTCCAAATCAATCAGACCGAACCCATCGAGATCGACCTACTGCGGATCGACATCGAGACAAACTCGAATGAGACCATAACACTAAAGAAGGGCGAACTGAAGAGCATGCTGCACAAGGCACGGAGGCGTCTCAAGCAAATCGATACTGCAGACCCGCTGCTCGTTCACTACACAGTCAAGAAATCCGGAGTGTATCTTTTGAAGCGCGTCTTGGATAAATCAAAACTTGAGGTGCGAGACCCAAGAGATTCCAGCGTTGTGGTGGCTACTTGCCCCAAGGCTCAGGTCAAACCTACTGGAGACCATCGATGCCGGAATGATCTTTCAAACGTTGAGCTGCAAGTGGAAGGCATTCCACCGCTTCGCATCAAATACCGAACCACTGTTGAGGGACGACCGCGAGAGGCTTCTGAATTCCAGAGTCTTCAGCCGGATGACTTCATGACACCACTGTCACGACACAACTCACAGGCTCTGGTGCGCACCAGTGGTGAGGACGTATCCTGGGCGCGGCCGCAGACAGTGAATGTGCCCCTGAGTGAGACTCTAGCGCACGGTGGCACTTGGCTGTATGAGGTAGAAGAAGTCGAGGATGCACTGGGCAATGTGGTCAGTTATACTGCATACGAAGACGACGACCGTCCGAAAGCTAGTATCAAAGGGATCCGCCAATCCTTCAAAGTGCACGAAAGGCCTACCGTCGTGCTGCAGGAATGCACCCCTCAAAAGCCTTTGCGCGTAGCCAAGGGACAAGGCGCTCGTTTGCCGATCAAGTTTGATTCAACCGGAAAAGGCGCTATTCGAGACGCGCAACACACGATCGAATATGTGTTCACGTCGGAAGCCGACCTCTTGCCAGACGGATACCACAGCGATCGTGCGGAACTTAAGCGACAGACCCTGAAAACGATTCGTGACCAGCCACACATAGCCGCCAGTGGGTTATACACTGTCAAATCTGTAAAAACCGAGTTTTGCGAGGGCGAGGTTCTTGAGCCTGCCTCTTGCCTTCTGCAGAATCCTCCAGAACCACAGTTGTCCTTCACACACGAAAACATCACAGACAAGTGTAAGGGCAATCCTATTGGTGTCCGCGTTGCACTGGATCTCATCGGCACTCCCCCTTTCACGGTCAGGTACACCATACAGCGTGATCGAGAGAAGCCCCGGAGACAAGAGAAGCAGGTCCCGACTCTCAGGGGGGCCATCGACCTCACTCCACCAGAGGCAGGTCACTACACTTACACATTCGAATCCATCAAGGATTGGGTATATCCGGAACAACCCTTGCGGGGCCTAAGTCTGGAACAGGATGTGAAACCGTCTGCTTCTGCGCACTTCATAGAAGCTCCCGGCATCAAGCAAGCTTGCATCGACGATTCTGTAGATTTCGATGTCAAGCTGCAGGGTGAAGGGCCTTGGACTTTGGAGTATGAGGTGGTCCACAATGGAAAGCGCACGAAGCACGAAGAGCGGGTCGAAGAAGAGAACTTCACCATCAGGACACAAAAGCTGAAGAGCGGTGGAGAGTACACTCTAACACTTACTGGCATCACTGACACCATGAATTGCAAGGAGTATCTGAAAGAAGAGGCCAAGGTCAACGTTCGCCATGAGAAACCCCGGGCTTACTTTGGACATATTGAAGGCAAGCTAGCGGTCAGGGCTCTTGAAGGAAGGACGGTGGGACTTCCTCTTCGCCTCACGGGTGTTGCGCCGTGGACGTTGCAGTACGAGAACCTAGACTCTGGGGAAACAATGACGAAGCACGTCCGGAACGCGAATGATAAACTTGACGCCAAAACTGAGGGCATTTATCGACTTCAATCCGTACGGGATTCGGTTTGCCCAGGAGACATCGAAGACAATGCCAGCCAGTTTTCCGTTGGCTGGATTCCGAGACCGAAAATCACAGTGCCAACTTCAGACGATTCACCATCGATGATTTTCCAGGGTGGCAAATATGTGAAGGAAGCTGTCTGCGAAGGTGATGAAGACACTTTCGATGTTCTTCTTAGTGGTAAGTCTTGAGTACTTTGGCCATTTCTAAGCCGTGACTGACATTTTCCCAGGCAACGCACCATACGACGTGTCCTACGAGGAGACATTCAAGGACAAAAAGAGCATGAAGGTTGCCACTAGAGGCAGGAAGGACTTGCGAGCGCTGAGTGGTTCAGCTTCCATCCGCGCCGACACCTCCAAGGCTGGTACCCACGAGTACACGTTTGTTCAGCTTGCCGATGCCAAGTACGACCACTCGAGCAAGCACTTTTCGCCTGTCACTATTCAGCAGATAGTCAACCCACTTCCAAGCGCGCGCTTCGCGAATCCAGGGAAGACGTACAGCTTTTGCTCACGCGAGGCTGACGGTGATGGCGTGGAAGTCATCCCTGTCACTCTTGAGGGTGTTCCTCCTTTCTACCTGGAGGTCGAAGTTAAGCATCATGGCACACCAAAGCCAGAGATCAGTGTGCACAAGAACATACCATCTAACAAGTACGACCTGAAGATCGAGCACCGTAAGCTGCATCTCGGCACTTCCGCTATCTCCATTCGAAAGATCAGGGATGCGAGAGGTTGCACACAAAAGCCACCACCAGGCGGGCCAAGAGTCCAGATCAGTGTTCACGACGCCCCGTCAGCCACAGCACTCGAAGACCGCGCCGATTTCTGCGTAGGCGATCGCCTGTCCTTCGCTCTTGGCGGCCAGGTCCCTTTCACAGTTTTCTATACGTTCGAGAAACAGCAGAAGAAAGCTACAAACGCCGGTACTACGTTCCGCCGTCTAGCCGAACTCCCGGGTACGTTTACCATCACCGGACTAAAGGATTCAGCTTCAGAGTGCTTGGCCTCCATGAACATCACTAAACAGATCCACCCAATCCCCAGTGTACGGTTGTCGGGCGGCCAAGTCTCCAGTGTAGACATTCATGAAGGCGGCTCAACGAATCTTGAATTCCAACTCTGGGGTACACCGCCCTTCGAGTTCACATACACCCGGAGTACAAACGCCAACCGTGGTAAGAAGAGCAAGGTCCTGGAGATCATGACTGAGAGGACGAACGATCACCACATGAGTATACCTGCCCAGGATGAAGGTACTTACGAGGTGGTTAGTATCAAGGATAGGTGGTGCAACTACGCGAAGCAAGTCGAGGGCGTAGAAGCCAAGAGTGGTCAAAAGTTGCTCCAGTATTAGGTGGTTACATCTAGGAGCGGTAGCGCGTTTTGGCATCATCGTTGCATATACTTGGCGTTTATTGAAGCTTGATGAGCTTGACAGGTCTGCGTCTGCATGCTACCCGCGGATTACACAATCTGGGGTACTTCATTGTCTCCTTCTGTTTCAGGATTGATATAGTCTGGTTAGCGCGTGTAGTATTTAGAGTGAATACCCCAGGATATGGAATGTTAACAACAAGCTTTTGGTTTTTTCTTGGAGTGCCCTGGAACCTTGTCGCTGGGATTCTCGGAAGGAAGGCGCGAGGAAACCTGCTCACGTGCTGTCGTGTTTGATGCGCTCTTTCCTCCTCTGCGTCGGCTATAGAGCAGGTTAATGACTGGTTAATAGCAATTTCCTCACCTCAAATAACAACGACTACAATCCCTTTAGTATAATAGCCTCTAAACGCATGCCTTCGACTCTCCAATCTCTCTGCCAAGATCGATCCTTCTACCCAACCTGGCCTTCTACGTGTACCTAAGCCTACGCCGCAGAGGCTTGTACCTCACCCACAGGCAACAACAGAGGACAGCTCGCCGTAGACTCCAAATACCTTTCCCACTAAGCTTTCACCATCAGAGTCCTAGACGACAACCGGAGACTCGCGCCTGCCGTCCGAGTTTTCAAACCACCACCACAGCGTTCATCCCCAGACGACGATCTAGTGCTCCGACTTCACCATCGCTTAGTGCCTTTGAAGCGCCTCAGGACCTTGTCAGCGAGCGTCGATAGATCCTATTAAAGGCAAAGGTCGACATCTATTATTTGCAAGCGCTGACAGTCATGTGCGGGGTAGAACCTAGGTAGACGCGAACCTTTTGTACGAAAACCTAGTCCTCTTCAAGCAGATATGCTGACGGTCGCAGCAGCCAACAACACCTTCGCGTACCTAACATTCCTCCCGCAAATCATGAGGTCTACGATTTAGCGGCTGGAAGCGCTGCTCGTCCATTACCCATGGCGGCATACCATCCGATTAGACTTCCGACAAAAGTTCATTGTGAGCTAAGAAAAAGACGATTTCAAGGACTGCAGGGTGCCCTGTGTCCAGCGGACCATCGATTTCTCTGGATCACCCGTTACCCAGGATTTGCAGGTTCCACAGCCATGGGCGAGAAGCATCGTCGTGGAACCCACTGTGGAGCCTCTCACGTGGCCTCACGCTCCAGACCGGACCGCATGAATCAAGAGTTATCATAATTTGAAATGTTGACTCGATGGTTGAAAGTACCGCCGATTCTTTAAATTCTGGCTGGTTCATTTGAAGCCGAAACAAAGGAGGAAACCGATGATGTGCCGCATGGGGCAAGGAAGTGGATCTGCTTCACCGCAGACTTGCGATCTGGATCGCTCATTGTCAGCTGATGGGAGCCCTTCAGCTACCTCGCTCCATACTCAGTGTTCGGTTAACGGGTAGGTCACGAGGCGTTCAGAAGGCAAAGATGAGGGACGGTTCAAGACGGCTTTAGGACAAGGATTGATCCGACTCCGAAATACGAATGCGGCTCTATCGTTGCTCCACGAACTCCCCTCTCCAGAAGCTGACACGGTCTGGAGAAATTTCTGCGGTGGGGTCTCCAACAAATTCTTCAGCATCCAGAACTCAAGGAGTGGAGATGCTCCGATCATCGCTTGCTGTGGTCGCCGTTGTGGGACTTCGATTCAGCGATGAATTGCCGCGGTATAGACACGCACTAGTGCTTGACTATGGTCCGTCGTAGGCCTACCCGTGCGCATACTAACGCCTAGCTAACGGCTTCCACATGGAGACTTCACGATCCTCGATGGTGGTGTTGTTTTTGGGACATATCCCACCTGGTACAGACACGCTTCTGCGCCGTGGCAGCCACGCGGCGGAAGCATTGTAACATCACTTTCTCGTATTTATGCCGGTGTCGCGTTGGGGAGATATTGACCACGGAGGACTCTTTGATTGGTAGGCAAAAGCAAATGGTGCATGGTGCTTCTTTGCAGACAAGTTGGTCTTTGTCTCCATTGGCGCAGCAACTCCACATCGACTATCGCCAACTCAACGCGCTCTTCTAATTCATACGATATCGCGGTCCGACTTCACGGCAGATGAATACACCTTATGCTCGGTGGCTTGCAGCGCGCGTCGACGACTGTTCGAAGCTTGCCGCAAGAAGACGCGACGCGGTCGGTCCGACGAAGTTGCACCACCAGGTTACGGAGGTCCCTCTGACGGCGGGGTGCCAGCCTGAAGCGGCGTTGTGGCCGAAGCCACAGATGGGTGACACGCATGTGAAGACTCGAGCCGCCAAACGAAGGGAAGCCGCAGAAGCAGGGTTCTCCAGACGATGCACACACGGGTGTGGCGAACAAAGAGGAATGGTGGTGCTGCTAACGGCGCCATTAGTGCTTATGAGCCATGGCGAATCATCTTCACTCCCGACAGAACACCTTCCTGAGGAAACAGGTGCGAAGCGGCTGCTTTGTGCTCGGTGTAACCCGAGGAAGGCGAGGAAATGACCCTCAGCTATGGTTTCGGCCTCCTGAGTTAGAGAGGCATGTGTCACCAAAACCTGGGATGGTGCGGAGCGTGATCATTGGAGCGCGCTGACCCCGTCGCGTTATATTTCCGCTCGCCTGGCACGCGGAGTTCTAGTCCAATGGATGGTCCGTCTGATATTGGACTGCCTTTCTGGGGAGACAGACTCGCTCTGCCAAGACGTTATGCACGCACGAATAATGTTCGTTTACGCGGAAGGTGAGCTGGCAGATTGATCCGACAGTCGTACAGGAAGCGGCAAGCTGCATATCCAGATGCAAATGGCTGATCGCAAGTTGTTTTGTTGAGACAACGTTGTATCTGGTGCAGGAGCAGCCGGTACGTATATGCCCCTAATCTATCAGATATCGATCGCCCTCTATGAAACAAACGATCAATATCCCTGGTACGACAAGTACAACAGCAGCATATCGATGTCTGGGGCAACCTCGACCAACCACCAGCAAACACTGTCTCCACCGGCCAGAGGGCTGCGGAGCACAGTTAGCTGAAGTCCGCGATCATGTGTCCGATTCCTATTCATGTCGAGGCCGTGTGATGTGCACGGGAGGATTAGGCTGGCGGCTGCCTCTCAAACCGGACGGCGCGCCAGGACGCCTTGGAGTAACTTGGCCATTTAGCGCACGCCATCGCGAACCCCAATCTCCCTTCAATTCGTCCAAGATTGCGGCCTCGGCTGGTTGCAGGGATCATTTTGGAAGAATCTGCAGGTCGCAGCCGCTAAGACCCCAGCGGAGTGATGCTTGCTCAAGCTTAGCTCCCCCAGCTTCGCGCCTCCCCCAGTGCCTCCATCTCACCCGGACCACCTGTTGGATCTCCTGTTTGAGCAACACGGCCGCCCGAAAGTAACCCAATCCGCCTCACAAAGAATCTGAATTTACGACAACGCTCGAGGTGCGGGCGTTGAAGGCGCAAAATCGCGCATCGGAGCCGCGTTCCAGGCACGCGTGAGCAATGCCAGTATCCAGGAAAGGGTCTGCGATGACCCGGCCCGTGAGCAAGAACCTTGAATCCTTCTAGAAGGATTGGGTACGGAGGTTCATCCGAATCCGGCTTAGGCTGAAAAGCGCAATGTTACTGTCCCATAGACCAGAAGCCACCGAGCTGCAGTATCACCAGTGCTGGGGTCAGTTAATAAAGCTGGAGCTCCCCTCGTCGGGGTCTGTCGAAGGCATCCCCAGCTCTTTCTGATCTTCTTCCCCATAGCGGGCCATCCTCTTCTTGACCGAAGAGCCTCATCCTTCTTTTTGTACACTCTTCTAATCAGAAGAACACAATAAACATGCCTGGTGGAGGAGTTGTCGCCGTTACTGGCACGGCCGATGTCAATCGCGTCGAGGCCCCCGTGACCGTTAAGGCCTACCTCATTGTCGCGTTCGCGGCATTTGGTGGTATCTTCTTCGGTTATGACACTGGATGGATGGGAGGTGTCCTTGGTATGGAGTACTTCATCAAGCAGTACACTGGCATGGAGTATCCAGGCGACAAATTCCCCGGTGTCGGTGCCGACGACGCAGCTTTCAAAGCGTACAAGAAGACTTTCGTTGTTCCTCAATGGCAACAGTCTTTAACTACCTCGATTCTCTCTGCCGGTACCTTCTTCGGAGCTATCATCGCTGGTGATCTTGCCGACTTTATCGGTCGCCGTACTGTTATCATCATTGGCTGCTTCATCTTCGCTCTCGGTGGTATCCTTGAGACAGCTTCCACCGGTCTCAATGTCATGGTTGGCGGTCGTCTTGTTGCTGGATTCGGTGTCGGTTTCATCTCCGCCATCGTCATTCTGTAAGTACCCAGCGATATCTTCATTTTCAATCGCGTCTTCTAATCCGATCCAGGTACATGTCTGAGATTGCTCCACGCAAGGTCCGCGGTGCCGTTGTCGCAGGCTATCAATTCTGCATCACCATCGGTATCCTCCTTGCCAACTGCGTTGTGTATGCCACACAGAACCGCCGCGACACTGGCTCCTACCGTATCCCGATTGCTGTGCAGTTCCTCTGGGCCATCATTCTCGCCGTTGGTCTATTCCTCCTTCCAGAGTCTCCCCGTTACTTCGTGAAGAAGGGCAAGCTCGACAGGGCTGCAAAGGCTCTCGCCTCCGTTCGCGGTCAGCCTATTGACTCCGAATACATCCAGGACGAACTTGCCGAGATCATTGCCAATCACGAGTACGAGATGTCCATCGTTCCTCAGACCAGCTACCTTGGCTCCTGGATGGCCTGCTTCGAGGGTAGCATCTCTAAGCCATCCTCCAATCTCCGCCGCACTGTTCTCGGTATACTCATGCAGATGATGCAGCAATTGACTGGTATCAACTTCATCTTCTACTTCGGTACTGTCTTCTTCCAGCAGCTCGGCTCGATTTCCAACCCCTTCCTGATCTCGCTTGTTACTACTCTTGTCAACGTCCTATCGACGCCCGTCTCCTTCTGGGCGGTTGAGAGGCTCGGTCGTCGTACCATCCTAATCTATGGTGCCGCCTCGATGGTCGTCATGCAGTTCATCGTTGGTATCATTGGTGCCACCGCTGGCCGAACCGACAAGCACAACCCGGCGGCCGTCCGTGCCATGATCGCCTTCATTTGCTTGAACATCTCTTCCTTCGCTATGACCTGGGGACCTGCTGCGTGGATTGTCATCGGCGAGATCTTCCCTCTTACCATCCGTTCCCGTGGTGTTGGTATTTCCACCTCGTCCAACTGGTTCTGGAACTGCATCATCGCCGTCATCACTCCATACCTCGTTGCCGACCAGCCGCACTCTGCTAAGTTGGGCTCCAACGTCTTCTTCATGTGGGGCGGTCTTTGCATCGTCTCCTTCCTCTTCGCCTTCTTCCTCGTCCCGGAGACCAAGGGTCTTACCCTCGAGCAGGTCGACAAGATGTTGGAGGAGACTACTCCCCGCACCTCCGCCAAGTGGAAGCCTCACCAAACTTTCGCCGAGACCATGCACCTTGGTGACAAGTAAGTCTTCCTCATTCACATTGGTCTTTGAACTGTTTACTAATTATCTTCGTAGGCACATTGAGCTCCATGTCGCTCCTGAGACCACCGAGCACGTCGCTACCAAGAACGAGACCTCTGCTGTCTAAACAAATTATATACCCCGGATATGGATAATGGTTGATGGATACGATGGGATGAGGATGAGATGAGTAGGTCGTGTCGTAATTGAGTTTGAGCCGCGAAACTGTACTGCGTGCAGTTGAGGGCATACATAGCATTTATACCATTAGTGACGGCTATTCCTGATCCTTGCTTTGATACTAGTACCTTGCATGTTCACTAGGGGTCATCTGAAGTCTGGTTGCCGTTTACTTAACTACCGGACGTCGTGGATCGCATGATATTAGGTGATCACTGAAGAGAAGGTACCTCGGTCTTGACTATTCACCTGCGATCACAGCCATACCCTCGTATCAACGACACCGCATCTCCTTCCACGGATTCAGCAACACCTTTCTTCCTACCCTCTCACTCGACCCATCGAACGATTACGATCAACGAGCCCAGTCGAGCCCAAGCGCCGTGAGACTCGAAATCCCCTACCTACCTCCACACGATGACCACAGCATCATTCAGTACTATCAAGGATAGCAAGTGCTATCTCTCTACATCAACATCAACGCTTGTTTGTCGGCCCGCAGATGCTCGATATGGATGTTTCCGCATAGGTTAGGTTAGGTTACGACTGCTCTGTTCCTTACACGACATCTCGGGTCACGCAAACTGCGAGAGTAGGTGTTGCACGTGTACGACGAACACATGGGCGCGTCTCGTTTAAACCCTGCGCTCGCTCGGGGAACGTGTCGCTGCCATTTTTAGCTCCGTGTACATATCGTACATCCGGTGTCACAACATCCCTAGCTTATGCCCATGTGTGAGTATCTTATTGCAGGTAGTTGCGAACGAGTGGGTTTTGGACGTGTCTAGATCTATCTACTATGATGTTTGTGTTTGTGTTTGTGTTTGTCTTTGCCTGAAGATCAGGGTACTAGATCTTCGCTATTTCTGTTTGCCTAAATTCCCGATGCTGGATCTACGAAGCTTGTGTTTGCCTGAAGGGTCTAGGTGCGGGAAGTGTATAGTATGCGTGAGAGTGGGGTGGGTTCGCAGAGTGACGTGAGACGGAGGTCCGGTCTACGTTAGGTATCTAGTATGCATCTAGACCTGCGTACCTAGCTACGGTGTATTGGGTATTTGTATTTGTATGTACCTTGTACCTTGTACCTTGTACTCCGTTCGCGTTTACCGTGTACTACTTGTGCGACGGTTGTGGTGGGTCTGGAAGCGCGACGTGCGAGGGTATGGTACACACGTGGCACGCGTGGGACACTGGCCGAGTTGTCGGGAAGATGGTGTGTGGGTGGTTGATGGTGCTGGACTTCTAAGGTTGTCGTGAGTGTTGTTCATGATTTTAGCCCAGAATATGGAAGGGTGAGGACGAGGGCAGGGAGCTTTATAGCTGTACAAAGATCCGAAGACGATTGCTGTAGTTATTTGTTTTCACATCGAGTATTACTTTTCCCAGTGCATCATTTGTGTCATTGTCAATACTAGCGGTACGACCGGCATCCCACTCCGCTGGAACTCAACCACTACAACGTTCGCACTACCGTCGAGCATTTCAGTGACTTCCAGTTACCCAAAGTGCAGGCGTTTCATCAAGGAATCATGAGATCAAGAACTCGAGTACTCGCCTTATCCAAACCTAAAGGAACTTCCCAGGCAACCCGGTGACGATGGATGAATCAAAACTTACCCAGCAACATTGCCCACTTTACCGTATACCGCACCTGTATATCTATGAAACATTAAGCGCGAAGAGAGACGAGGTAGTAACGAAATACCGAAATTTAGTATTCCCAGCAACCATCTTATCCCGCCCAATAACACACATTGTCACTCACCTCGACTAACTCCTAAGACTCCACGAACTACTGGCGCGGGAACTCGTACGCGCAAATAGCTGCCAAAAACAAGAAAAGAAGATGGAGAGTATAGAGAAGTGTCTGACATGACATGACATTCCGGACCGAGGACAACAAGACTACGTGATTGAACTAAGTATGCTAAGTTTGGAATGTAAGTTAGCTTTCGATACATGCTATCATATAGTATTAGATGTTGTTATCAGCTAGTCTTCGCACACTTTGAGGAACAAGTATTATAGGCTGGTTATATATTACTGTTTATTAGCTGCTTTCGCCAAATCGTGCTAGAATGGGGGTACTTCGAGAACGGGGGATACATCATTAAGACAAAAAGACGTTGGTATCATTGATAATCTGTGTCTCTCTCTCCCAACGATTTCTACCCTAGCCATGCAAGCATGCAACAGACAGACAGACAAGACAGATGCCATAAGCACGCACGCAGAACACTCCAAATTGAAGATATGAACAATCCCAGGTACCTATCAACTATGCAGCCTTACTCCCGGTCTGCGTCCTCAAAAACCCTTCGATCGTAGGATCTTCTTTCGAATCAATCTTCGCATCGACGTCCGTCTGCTCGGGGCTCTTATCGGGAATCTTCAGCTCGGCTTTCTCCTCCGTTTTGGGCCCTCCACCGACATATCCGCCTACGGTTCCTGCAGCCGAGGATACGGTTGATGTCACGGTCGCTGTTGCCGACGCGGCAAGCTGCCTGGCTTGATCGAGATAGCCAGGTGCTGGCGGCTCTTCAGGCTTGATTGAGACGTCTTTGGGCGCCTGGCCTACGGTGCTGGGTTCCATTGTCACCGTCTTGTCGCCGTGTCCATGGTCATTGACAGCTGCGTGTGGCGTTCCGTCCTCAAGCTGGCCAGAGGCATGAGTGTGATCCTGCTGCTCATATCGAGTATCAGATGTACCTTGTCGAATCGGCAGGAACTCAGTGGGCTGGATTTCGGTTGCCTGGCCCGATACCGACGTTGCTGGCGTTAGGTCTTCGGGCTTTGGCGTTGCTGAAGGTGTTGGACTGTCCGACGGAGGGGGAACGTCGTAGACAGTCGATGGATCCGGATCTGGGGGTTGCGTGTGGGTCCCAACGGTCGTGAGCGCAAGCTCCGACTCCGCTATTGGTGTATTCAGGATGGCAGGGCCGTACATCAATTTTGCGTTTACTGGTTTGGGGATCGTGAAAACGGTAGTGTGCCTAGGTGACCCCTTCTCGCTGCCCACTGCGACTGCCTTCATACTTCCATCTTCCCCTACTGACCACCGGATAGGCCCTATTGGGAGTGTCTTCTTCCCGTTCTGCACGGCCGGATTCTCCCACTTGATCGCGGCCTCGATTTCTGGCTCTATATTTGGCATGCTGCCAAATTCGAAATCGAGTTTGCCGCCGTATTTCTTCGGGATATTCTCAACGTCGATGTACTGGGAAAGTGTAGGTAGCACGTTCGCAGGTGAGAGGATGAAGATCTTGGAGACGGTGATGGGGTCGAACCAGCGCTTGATCCAGCCCCAGACTGTAGGAAAGAAGGCAGGCGCGCCAATGATCTGGACATGTCAGCAACTGTAATCTTCTCCCTTGTTCATGCGAAAAACTCGGCGAATATGGAACGTACAAATATCCTATCCAGCGTCTCCGGATAGTGCGCTGTCGCTAGCTGCGAAGCATCCTGCATGTGGCCCTTGAGATTCCAGAACTGCTTCAGGCCCACACCACTGATGTCGACGATGTTATTGCTCATAGAAATAGGCGTCTCGGGGTGGTTTCGAGGTATGGCGGAGCACAACGGCATCACAAACCTCGTCAGGGACTCATACAGAGCGAAGAGACGGAGGTTCTTGATTGCGACGGTGGGAGAGGTGATGGTGGCATTGACGAGGCTCTTCTCGTACGCAGAGATAGTCTTGGAGTTGAGGGGCGCGACTTCGAATAAGAAGAGAGGGATGCCGCGTTTATCGCGCCGGCCGAGCCATTGGGGATACTACGCGCGAGTGTCAGCGGGCGAGCTTGTAAGGGAATCGTAGTCAGGTACCAGTCGCCGCGTTGCCTCGTACTCTTCTGCGTCAATCTTGCTGTACAACCCGACTATGTCGTTCTGGTTCCGCCAGTCCTCGGTGTCCTTGAACTGCTTGAAAGCTTCTAGGGGGTTAAATCGGCGCGCGCGCAGAAACCGTCTGCGCCATGTCAGCAATGCGCCGTAGCAGAAGACGTCGAATCTGGGAAGCCGCACAGCATCGTCTCGTCGTCGTGGCTTGCCTCGGCCATGCCACCGGCACCGGGCGGCCTGTAGTAGCCCCCATCCTGCGCTATCTGCTTGAAGCTCTCGAGGGCGAGCTGCTGGTTGTCGGTCAAGTGGCCGAGATGTGCGGCGGGGTACTGGAAGGACTCGACGCGCTTGAGGTCTGCCATGATTGTAGGTGGTAGAGAATAAGGTATGGAGGAGGAAGAATAGGAGGGAGAGGGCGGTGAGAAAGGTAATTAGAAGTTAGAACTAGGCGTCATGTTGGAGGATGCAGCCCTGCGCGGGAACCTTCTGCAGTGATGTAACTAGTCCGTTTCCGAAGCTGTGGCTCCTATGGCTCTGTCCGTACTTCCGTCTCGGCCTCTACGATTTGCGAGCGCGAGCAGCGCCAACACCTCGATCGGCTTGAAGATACTCCAGCTGAGTGAAAACTCATTAGCAGTGACATCTATGCCGCTGCCTGGGCCTTTAGAAGGTGCGTGTGTTTGCTGGCGCTCCATCCGCTGTGTTCCGGCAACGCCAAGCTCGAAGTTGAGTCCCGGCCCTATGGTATCTCACGACAGTTACCAGGTCGCGACACACTACTAGATTAGCAGCTGGTTGTGGACTTGGAGATTGTCCTGTCAGCCTCACTCTCACTCCAGCTGCTTACAAGGTCTACGGAGTAACTATGTAGGCTTGGACGAGCTCGATACTCAATGCAGCACGAACTAGTTGAACTTGGGCCTTACGACTTCCCGGATAACTCTCATGAGAAGTATTCAAGACTTGCATCTATTCATTCGAGTGAGTCTATACCTACGTTTCATAATTTCTGCCTATACATTAGCAGTAGCATCAAGTGAGTGTACAACTGCGATCCATAATTCTTAGCCGAGGCTGCTTAGTCACGCCCCTTCCCCGATCGCCCTCCGTTCCGTGGAGTTGACGACATTGACGGAGCGCATCGTGAGACATGTCGCCGCTTATCATTCTTATACCAAACTTCGACCCACGAGTGCCCCATTACCTACTGCACCAACCGCCCAGCGTCCATCTGCCATCGTGACCCCGCAATCATGGCCAGCGCCCGCCCCACCTTCGCAGAGCTTCCGAACGAGATTCTGGAGGCGATATTCCTCAATCTTGACCCACGCTCCCTCGCGTCTGTCTCGCAGACGACGAAGCACTTCAAGGATGTTACAGACGTACCCGCGATATGGTGGAACCATTGTGTTACCCAATTCAGGTCCTGGGCTCCAAGCCACGACTTTGCGGCCAAGAGTCGCGGACCGCTCTCTGACGTCGACTGGCGAGCGCTCTTCATACGCCGTACCAACATCACGAAAGACACAAGGAGGCTTCTAGAGAGCATCTTGGCGTCCCAGCAGAATCGCATACGATACATTAACGAAGTGGCGGAATTCGGATACGATGCGAAAGATACGCTGTTACAGGAATGCGCTTGTCCAGATGACGCGGACGATGTTCTGGCTAGACGATACTATGCCAACGCAATTCTAGAACGTATACAGCGCGAGATGGCCATCGACATCTGGAAGGATATTTACAATGGGAAGGAAGTCTCGATTGAAATGGCATTGGGTGCATACGATATGTTCGCTCGGTCGAGTGTCGACGTTGATTTTACCACCATCTCCAACGACCTGGACAAACTTGCGAAGGCCGTCCGAAACGAGCATCCTGACTTTGGAGAACAAAGTGCTCGGGACCAAGCTTCCACGCTGGCAACATTCCTGAGGGCGCAGGGTTTTGAAGGCGTCACTGATCGATCGTACCGTGCCTTGCGCAACTCCTTCATCGGACTTGCGCTCCGCTCACCCACTCACGAATCGCTCCCATTGATTTCTGTTGGTATCTACTGTGCTCTGGCATCGCGTCTTGGCCTTGATGCTCGACCCTGCGGTTTCCTCTTTCACGTGTACTGCCTTGTCTATGCGCCGAAGAACTACAACTTGGATGGAGACTACAAGCCAACAAACTCGGACAGACTGGACTTTATGTACATTGACCCGTTTCGGTCAACGGAAGAGGTCGTTCGAGGTGATCTTGAACGAGTGCTACGGGAGAGCGGTGTCCCTACGTCGGAGCACGAGGCATTCCTTTCGGATACGACAACCCGGGAAATGGCATTACGTACGGCCCGCAATATCATGAATTCTGTGCAGAACATCCGACAGACCAACGCTGGTCCTTTCGGTATTAACACTGGATGGACCGATGTCACGCCGGACCTCGACAATGCTTTCTATGCCACGATCTGGGCAATGCTGATGCTTGGGCCCCGCGAGGAAGAGGACTCTGGAGGCTTGTCAAACATCTCGACTAGGAGGCGTCAGTACCTGCCGTACCTTCTCGAGCACTTTCAGACACATTATCCGTGGGATGTGACCCTGCTAGAGCAGCACGTCATTCCTCTGTTCTACAATCAGCCAGAAGGTCAACGTCTTCTTAATTTTGCGCAATCGATGCACGACCTTGATAGCGTACGAAAGCCGATCAACTACCGCAATGCACGTACACAAGCCGTCGCTTTCAAAGTTGGCGAACTGTTCAAGCACAGGCGGTACCAGTACGAAGGCGTGATCACTGGCTGGGATACAACCTGCGATGCTGGCGAGGAATGGATTCAGCACATGGGAGTTGATCGTCTAGCGAATGGACGTAACCAGTCTTTCTACCACGTCCTGTAAGCATGTTCTCTAGCGCCGACCTCTTTGCTTCGCTAATATCCATACTAGTGTCTGCGATAAATCTGTACGCTATGTTGCTGAAGAGAACATCGAGCCTGTGGCTGTTGAGACCAAGCCTTCAGATGCACTACTTCGACTGGCAGGTCGGCACTTCAAGCGATGGGACGACGAGCACCATGTCTTTGTGAGTAACGTTCGGGACGAATATCCTGACGATTGAGGCGGTTGACCAATGACTGATATGCAGATTGGATATGTTGGTGGAAGCACGTATGCTGAGGACTTCTTGCTGTAAATTGGACGCTCTCTCAATGAGCAGGCGGGGTGGTTGGAGGCATTTGTATTGATATTTGATGATACCCACATTCGCTTCAATGCAAAATTTGATGCATATACTAATACTGTTTCTGTTTTCATGTGGGAGCGTCACAAGTGCCAAATGCCTAGGTAGATGGACTGGTTACACGTCTCTCTCGGTCGCGCTTTCGCGTCTTCACGTGCGCTGCAGTTTTGGGGTTAGCCTCGTATCAGCTCAAGCTTATCGGACGCCGCCGCCCGCTCCGCATCACAACGTGTAGCCCATGACCCTCGAGACTTTGCGCGCGGTGCGAAGTGAAACATAGAACTAGAGCTGTTTCTCTTCTTGAGATTCATCTCGCGACTCTCGCGACTCTCACGACGTAGACACCCTGCACGAACAACTCCATCCTACCAAGTGTCCCAACCTCAGACTCAACTGCAAGCGCTACACTCGACCAACGTCAAGCACTACGAACAACTGAGAAGCTTCTACGGCCTATGCAACAGTAGCATCGCTCCTTGAAGCAATCTCCAACGCCCAGAAAATCCACAACCTACCGCTCTTCATCATGGCAGTACGTCCCTCCTCCCCTCCTCCTCCAACCCACCTCACTAACCACCCACCCCTCACAGCCACGACAAGAGCACATCCTGATCCCCGCAAACCCGCCCTCCTACCCCGGCGGCTACGGCACCATCGAAGTCCACGAGGTGCACCACCACCATCACCACAACCACTCCATTCGTCGCCGGAGCTCGCCGTGCTGCCGCGCCTTCTGCCTCTGTCTGCTGCTGGTGCTGCTCATGGTGCTGTTCAGCGCGGTGTGCTTTGTGGCGTGGAATTATTGGAATTTGAGCGAGTGCGAGAAGGAGCGGTTGCCGTGGGAGAGGGAGTGCAGGGATTGGTTGGGGAGGGATGGGTTGGGGATTAGGCGGTGAGGGTGTGCTGGAACGAGGTCCGAGGGAGAGGGAGAGGGAGAGGGGAGGGGTTGGAATGTTTTGACCATTGAAGAGAAGGAAGAGGATGGGGTTCGATGAGGCTGGAAGAGCTTCGGTATGGGGATGGGACAATGCTATTCTAGCGATCGGTGTGGAAGCAAAGAGGAGAAAGAGTTGGCTTGCAGCTCCATGGAATTTGGGGCTGCGACCCGGTACCAGCGCGGAGATCTGGCGCTCCGGTGGATCGAAATGAACTACACAGCGGAAACCTCGAATTGACACCACTTACGAATTACGACTATTTCAAGCTTGCCTTGATTCCGTTACCATTACACGTCTTGTCTCTTCCCTCTCGCGCATCGTCCTCGCCCATTCTCATAATGCTAACGGTGCGTTAGTGGGTCACCTGCATCTGCTTGAAATGGTTCGTTGGGCAACTGAGTGGGTTGTCATTCGGTACCACCCAATTGCGGCCTGTCGCTCGCCAATTGTTGACGATTGCGCTCATAACATCCAGTACTTATGACGAGGTTAACCATTTCGATCATTGATAATATCAGTGTTCAGAACGCTTCGTTCGTTACCCATCATTTACGGTCTAGATTTCTTTCTAGTCCTCCCCGCTCCAATAGACTATCTACGCACTCGCATGCGCAGGATCTCAAGCGTCGCCGTCAAATGGACAAGATGTCTTTGGGCAGGAGAAGGGAAGCATCCGCAACTTTTGCAAAGACTTGGCTCTCTCTCAAAACGGATGGCTCGAAAGAGAAGGACATCGAGCTCGTTACACCGACTACAGTTTCATCCCTTGACACATTCAACAATGAACCGCCTGTCGATGATGCAGACCTCACTGCGGAAGAGAAGCAAAAGCTGCCTCACGTGTCTGGGAAACTCCCCTGGGCGGTGTACTCGGTTGCGGTTATTGAGATGATGGAAAGACTCTCACTTCAAGGAAGCACTGTTGTTCGTAAGTGCACTCCAGCGTTCGAAGCTTGACTTTCGGCTGATCTTGAACCAGTGGTGAATTTCTTGCAGCAGCCTCTTCCACCAGGGTCTAGGACAGGCGCTGGGCATGGCGGACAGTCAGGAGCACTGAATTTGGGTCAACGAGGCTCTACGGGCTTGATCTTATGTACGTATTGTCAACTGATGTCAAACACTTTACATAAGCCTAACTTGAGGCCTAGTCAAAGGTTTTTGGATCTGCAGCACACCTTTACTAGGCGCCTTTGTCGCAGAACAGTATCTTGGCCGCTATAGGACGATACAGTACGCAAATTTCATCGCGCTGGCGGGTCATGCTGTCCTCATCATCGCTGGCTTACCTTGGGTGATTCCACATCTCCCAGGCGCTCTTGCTGCATACCTCATCGCCGTGCTATTGATCGGGCTCGGCTTCGGAGGGTTCAAGTACGTTTCTCAAGATTACCCAAAATCAAGTTACTCTGCGCTGACGCCTGAGCACAGAGCAAACATTTCCACCCTCATAGGAGAACAGATCCCCGATACAGGCCTCCAAGTCACTACAGACAAGAAAGGTCGTCGCGTCATTGTTGATCCGGAAACGACGCGCCAAAGGGTCTTTTTGTACTTCTATTCCCTGCTCAATGTGGGATCTATCACCGGGCAGGTGTCGATGGTGTATGCGGAGAAGTATGTGGGCTTTTGGCTGTCGTTCTTGATACCCACGATTACCTACATGTTCTGTCCGCTCCTCATGTGGACGTGCAAGAATCGCTATACGAAGACTCCAGCTTCGGGGCCGGTACTGGGGAATGCTATGAGGTTGATGGCTCTGGCGATGAAGGGGAGGTGGAGTTGGAATCCGTACCGAACGTGAGTATAATCGTTGCAAGTTGAGGGTAGTGAGTCTGATGAAAGGACAGATACCGCAACACCAAAGCCCCAGACTTCTGGACCAGAATCAAACCCAGCAACATGCCAGTCCGAGATATCAAGAGTTGGATGACCTTCGACGATATCTGGGTCGACGAAGTACGCCGCGGTCTCAAAGCTTGCCGCGTCTTCTTCTGGTACATACTTTATAGTGCGTCTCCTTCTACCCGATCCTACGTCTTATCGATCAACTAACACCCACAACAGCCCTCGTCCTCCGCCAATTGGGCACCAACCTCATCTCCCAAGCCGCGACCCTGCGCCTCCCGCACGGCTTCCCCAACGACGTCCTCGGCAACATCAACCCGCTGACATGCATCATCCTCGCGCCCATCTACGACCGCCTCCTGAACCCATTCCTCGAGCGCAAAGGCTGGAAATTCACTATCAGAAGACGAATCACCACCGGTTTCGCCCTCGCGACTATCGCAATACTCTACGCAGCCGTAATCCAACAGTCCATCTACACCACCTCCCCCTGCGGCACGCACGCGTCCCGCTGCACGCATGCCGACGACAAGAAGATCTCGGTCTTCGTGCAAGCCCCTATCTACGTCCTCACCGCGAACAGCGAGATTTTGGCCAAGGTCCCGATCCTGGGGTACGCGTACTCGCACGCGCCTAAGGATATGAAGAGTCTGGTTATGGGCGCGTTTATCTTCACGGCGGCGCTGAGTGCGGCGCTGGGACAGGCGTTTGTCCCGCTTAGTGAGGATCCGTGGTTGGTGTGGATGTATGGGGTTATTGGCGGGTTGGGGGTTGGGGCTACGGTGGGGGTGTGGTGGAGTATGGGGGGTGATGATGAGGGGAAGGAGGAGGAGGAGGGAGGGAGGGTGGAGGAGAGTGGGGAGCATATTGGTAGGGAGGAGGTGGGGACTAAGACTGGGTAATGGTTGATTTGTTAGGATGGCTTGCGGTGGCTTGGCTTTCTCTTGTTTCGTGGTACTTTGGACGTCGACACTAGGAAAATTGATGGGAAAACTTCGAATATGGTAGTAAGATGGGGCGTATTGGACTTCCTGGTCCAGCTCGCTTCGTCTTGCCTTGTGTTGAAGCTGACACAGGCATCTTTACTTACCTCCACGCCAGTTTTTAGAATTAAAGTTTGGCGTTAGCGTGCCTTTCTGTTAGTCTAACGCAGCGAGTATAACTTGATCGTCTGCTTTAACTCAGTAGCGCATCTAGTTTTCACAACTACAGACCCATCTCTCGTACTTCGACTTCGCACCGCATACCAAAACATATCGCTACAACAGTCAGAGCCTCTCTTTGTAGGGAGAGACTCCCTCCATCCACGATACGGATCTAAGATGGCTAATTCAGCTTTAGCTGCGCTTACTACTTCTGCCCGAGTCGACCACACCAATCAAGCAACGATGAGCACAAGATGCCTGGCTCCGCTGCCATTCGAGCTCATGCTCGAAGTTTGCCAATATCTCGGAGACGATGCCTTACGAGCCTTACGTGCGACTAGCTATATCATGTTCCATGGGGCTCTCAAATACCTCGCTACCTTCTACGGACGTAAGGCAGCTAGCCAAAACTTTACAATAACGAAAAACAGTCTGACGGTTCTGCTCGAGCTCCTGTCTATTCCAGCATACCGGAGAGAGATGACACACATCGGGTTTGCTTCCGAGTCACCAAAGCTCCAAGATACACTTCCATCTGAGCCATCGCAAGCGGACCGCCAGCGCCTAGAAGGGGCCAAGAAATTCGAAAGGTCCGCAGAGGCACGGCAGATGTTCGACAAGATCTTCCAAATCGTCAAAGACACACCTAACATAAAGTCAGTAGGTCTCGAGGTTCAGTACCAGCGATACTGGTTATCCAGCATGCGAGGCGTTCTGGCCGCTCTGAAGGAAGCCGAAATACCGCACCCGATCTTGCGCCTCGACGTCACAACGTTTAATTACATCCAAGAAACAAGCAAAAGTAGAGATCCTCAGAGCCATGGCCCAGCTATAATCACTGAACTTGAGGAAAAGAACCAAATGGGCCTGATCAAAGAATTGAACATGCTCGACCGCCCGCACTGTATCGACGAGTCGGGGAAGTTCATGAAGCCAAAATACTTGGTGCAAAGCCTGGAGGACATCGACACGCTGAGCTTCAACGGCTGCTTTTAGCATCTGCACGAGGAGCCCTCAAGCCGCAGGTTCTGCGAGACCTGCTGGAACATCTCGACTGTGACGGAAGACATGTACTACCCTTCACTCAAGGCTCTCAACCTGAACGGTGTTTGGGTTGATGTTCATGACTTGTCCAAACTCCTCCTCAGGCACCGCCGCACACTCGAAAACATCAGCTTCACGAACGTCACACTCAGATCAGGGACCTGGGGAAGGGTCATAATAACCTTGAAGTATTTATGGAAAGTCAAGTATCGTCAGCTTTCGACTTTGAGGCAAGAGCGGCAACAATCTGATCGGCGGCATGTCGGTTGTTACAAAGGCGATAAGAGGCTTGTTCAGATAAGTACGAGTGGGGAAAGTTCTGATTGGCATGCGAAGTTGGATGATATGCTGAAAGGTCTGTGTTTAGGAGTTGGGATGCCTGAGGATAGTAAGCTGGCGCGGGAGAGAGGGTCTTCTGACTGGCCTTTCGTTCTGTTCTCGAAGGATTAAGATGTGGGTTGAGATGGCAAGGGCGATTTGGCTTTGCACGCGCAGAAGTTTCAGGTGGTTTTACATGAAGATATTCAACTTAATAATGTGTCAGATTTCGCAACTATAGCGTAGTGATTCCAAATCTCGTAATGGACAAGGTAATGGTCGCCTAAAGTGGCACCGTACAGTAATGGATTGTAATGACAGCTTTTGAGTAACTCAAGTTGGAGCGTAGTGATTCCAGAAGCGTCAGCTTGGTCTACAAGTTCTCCTCGGGCTTCGCACGACGATAGCATGAACGCCAAAAAGGCAACCATCGAGGAAGCCCAAAAGCAATCCGACACTTCGTCTATGAGGAACACACCTAAGGCTCACGCGACAATTGCCCAGGAGGACGCGCAAGAGGCTCGAGGCATGCAAACAGATGTCAGTGAAAGGCTCAGCGCCTTGACAATCACATCATGCGCGCACATACAGGTCGCGGAAACCGATCTTAATATCATGCAGGAAGATGGTACAAGAGGAGGAGAACAAATGGACTATGAGGCCCAGACCGGGGCTCTCCGTGGACCGCACACCGAGAGCGCTGCAACTAGCCAGAGCTTATTTCCTAGAAAATCTCTAGAAGAAATGATTGCGTACAGGAAAACGATGAAAGCACAGCAGCGCTCGGCCGATGGTCCTGCAGATATTAGAGCGCACGATGCGCGATCTTCTTTATGCCCGCCATCGACTTTAGGAGATCTTCCTCGCTTCTCACAAACCGGTCCAAACGAGCGATATGCCCAGAGCAGACACGATATTCAGGAGGTTAGAAACAAGGTATGCTAGCATGGATGAGAAAGGATCGGAGTGCATACGTAGTTGCAAGCTTGCCGTCGTGCTGAGAGGCGTGTGCTACTCTATTCGGCCCATTCCAAAGGAAGCTAGATATTAGTTCAAGGTTCGAGCTGAGAAACTATTGAAGGGTTGGCGGGTTGAAATGCGGAATCCCAAAATCAAAGGAGTGACCGTGCTGGATGCTCGGAATGCTTGAGGAGATGGCATGACTGGCCTGGGCATGAAAGGGGAAGCGAGCAAAAAAGGGTAATGAAACGCGTGTCGAGTTTCTAGAGTCGGACTTCGTGCCGATGTTTAAAATGCTCTCATTCGCACATTAGCACCCAAAGGGCCACTTCATTGGTTACGACTGTCTCGCGCTTCATCCCGAGGTCTTCTAGGCATCAGGATTGTTTGTAGCATATATAGCAGAAGAAGAAGAGGAACGAACATCTTAGAAAATCAAGACTATACTACAAAATTCGTGCATCTACAAACTGAACCGAACTTTTCCATCCACCTGCAGCCTTCATTCACCGACAATGGCGACCCTTTCCCCAATCAGCCTTCATGATCGGACCTATGCTCTACCCAAACGGCCAACGATAGTCATTTGTGTTGATGGCTTTGACCCAGAGTATCTCGAGCAAGGTGTTGCTGATGGCATCCTTCCAACCCTGGTTCGTATCAATTCCTCAATTTTGATCATGCACTTCCCTGGATACCTCTAGCTGACACCAGGCCCTCCCAGACAAACTTTACTAAGAATGGCTTCAATGTGACAGCAGAATGCGCCATGCCCTCCGTCACCAACGCAAACAATGTGTCCATCATCACTGGTGTCCCTACCGCGGTCCACGGTATCAACGGAAACTACTACATCGACGAGAAGACTGGCGAAGAGAAGATGGTACTCGATGACGAGCTGCTGCGCGGTAGTACAATCCTAGCTGAGATGGTGAAAAGAGGCGTGCGAGTAGCTGCCATCACGGCGAAAGACAAGTTGCGCCGGATCTTGCAGCATGGGCTAAATAAGGAGAACAGCATCTGCTTCTCGGCACAGGATGCTAGCGATGAAACGTTGAAGTGGCTAGGTCGTGACAAGAGGCCTGAGCAGTATTCTGGAGATCTGTCGCTCTTCGTTCTCGATGCTGGGCTGAAGATCTTGCAGGAGGGTCGAGCTGATCTGTACTACTTGACGCTCTCGGACTTCATCCAGCACAAGAATGCACCAGGATCACCGGAAGCAAACGAGTTTATGGCCGCGATCGATGCTCGTGTCAAAGCGATGATCGACCTGGGTGCTGTAGTAGCATTGACAGGCGATCACGGGATGAGCGATAAGAGCGACGCTGACAGCAAGCCCAATGTTCTCTTCGTGCAAGATGAGTTGGAGAAAAAGTTTGGCCCCGACTGCGCGCGCGTCATCTGCCCTATCACCGATCCATTTGTGAAGCATCACGGCGCTCTTGGCGGCTTTGTCCGAGTTCATGTCAACGGTTCGCGGTCCAAGGTCATTCCGGATATGATCGAGCACATTGCAAACTTTCCACAAGTTGAGGTTGCACTAGCGAAGGAAGAAGCGTGTGACTTGTTGGAGATGCCTTTTGATCGAGAAGGCGACTTTATTGTGGTGTCGAAGGAGAACTCAGTCGTTGGATCTAAGGAATCGGAGCATGACCTCAGCACCCTAGGTGGACATAAATTGCGGTCTCATGGAGGGTTCTCTGAGCAAAAGATTCCGCTAATCATGTCGGAGCCAGCAGAGATTGTTATGGCGATGCGGTCAAAGCGGTGGAGGAATTTCGATATATTCGATCTCATTCTCAATTATGGGCAATGAGATGAGATCCGACACTGACCTCGCAAACATCATAGCCTGTCAAAGACATACGTATACCAAATTACACAATCTTCCAGGAGCACTCCGGCTTCAACCGCTAATAGGTACGATGTCCTTCATACGGCCACAACGCTTCTTAACCCAAGATCCAATAGCTGCGACTATAGAGCTGGGTGGGATGCCATAGACTTTGTTGAAGTGCTTTTCAGCGAACATCAAGAGTAGGAAATGTTCCCAAAAGTTGTGTCGAGCGGAAAGTCCAAACCCGTGTTCGACAGCAAATCGAAGCCAATCATTGAGTCGGGATCAAAGGCTCCATCGAAAGCCCAATCATAGCCCTCGCTGACGTCCAATCTAAATGGTGCCGTGACGGGAGGAGCTTGGTGGCTGTGAGGGCCTGGCACTTCGAAAGCTCCAGCCTGTACGTTGAGCAAATCCATGCGTCTATGGAGGCTGTCGATACCCTTCTCTATGCTGACGAGTAGGTGCCTGGGATGCATCGTGGACGTAATGCGCTTCAAGGTCTCGACCAGTGTGCTCATTAAGTGCTTGATCCGCTCTACGTCAACTCGTACTAAAGATGAATACTTCGTGGAAACCTTGTAGAGGAAGACGGCAGCGAAAGCAACCATGATGTGGAAGTATAATGGTAGACCGTTGAGGTGAGCCTGTATCTCAACATCTGAATTTACAGTATCGATGATCGCTAATGCTGATCCCACGGCGTCTTCCGCGATCATGTTTTCATCCACCCTGATTTGGTCTGGACGGTATGGGAAGCGACCTGATGCAGCCCCTCTGAAGACGTGAGATGTGAGATAGAGCTTGGCGAAGTAGTACTGCAATGCCACACCTTTCTGAGGGTAGTTGCCCACGTGCTGGCTCAAGCTAAACTTGTTGGCGAACTCTGCTCGTAGGTTGTCGAGTGAGTTACTCAAGTATCGCAGATGCGGGATCTCGGTATCGGTCAGAGAGCGTTCGACATCATCACCAAATGTATCGTACACATTGCCACACATGTTCCATCGCAACACTTGACTGACAAGTCGCCCGTCGTCGACAGTAGCATGTTTGCACTCCAGAAACCTTCTGATGTCTCGGATCGTTCCACATTCTCTTGTCATTGGTGGTCGCCCATATGCAATAGAGCACTGATGGTCGACGACGTACACCAATAAGTAGAGTCGAATGCGCAAGTAGTGCGTTCGATCGCCTTGCATAGCCTGGGGCATGCTTCTGTGTAGCTGCAGATCCGTAGCCATACGCACGGCGGAGGCTGAGAGAGAGGAAGAAAGCCCGCTAAGCCAGAAAGCGCCAATACATCGAGCGCGCACCTCATCTACGTTATTCACTTTGTTGAAACTCCTTGCCGCACATAGTGAGACGAATTCGTCGTAGCACCGGTCGAAATCTTTTGACGCAAGATGGAGAGCCCCTACTGTGCACACAGCCGCTGTCAGCAGTGGTGAGATCTTGCGAATGCCTTCTAGTGAGGTGGTGGATAGGTCTCCCATGATGCGATATCGGAAGTGATCCAATCTGTTACAATACATATCGTAGAAGGTCTCAGCGTCTTCGAGCGATATGATACCTTTGGTGATAAGGTCCTCTTGCCCTGTCGGTGTTCGCGGCTGTGACTGCAGAAGATGAGATGCAGGAAAATCGCCAGGTCCAGACTCTAGGTCCATGATAACCTCGTCGTCAGCTACGCCGTGACTGTTGAATTCTGGAGGTAGGGGATTTGCTACTCTAGGATCAAGCTGCACAGGAGCCTCTAGCTGTGATTGGATACGAGAACGAGCTTCAGGTGACATGAAGTTAGCCATGTCTGAGATGATCGACTCGAGCTTTTTCATCTTAGCTTCCATCGAGTGCTTCCATCTTATTGGGTACGTCAGCGATAATCAGGGCACATGCACTGTACAATACTCTTACACTGTATCGTTCTCCAGTAACATCTGTAGACTGCGATTCACGGTGCATGGAAGTCCTCGCTTCTTGCACCTCGTGCAAGGCGCCTTGCCATCTTTCATGTGACATTTAATCTTGACTAAGATTTAGCTCCTTGAATTCCAGGACGTTGGAGATCATACTTTCTGCTTTCGACACGCAACACAAGCGGTAATTTTGCGACTGATATCCGGTGGTTTATTGTCTCCGAATGCATCGCGCAGGGCGCGAACTGGCGAGGGAGGTTCTTCCGATCCCTCCATGGGTGGTCTGGGATAATTTCTTTATGCGAAGTTGAGAAGTACCAGCCAGGTCGAGAGCTTCACAGTTGCCGTGTTGCCGTTTGAATCAAGATAGCACCAAATTCGCTATGTAGTTGTGACAAGGGAGCGGCCTGGCGGGTACAGGACGTCATCGGTCTTCGTCCCGAGATTGTGACTAAGCCGTGCATCTGAAGAATGATAGTCAAAGAGTAAACCAATGTCCGGCCGCAACAGTAAGCACGAGGGTAAGCAAAACACGGTTTGCATCCGCTTCGTGAGTTTAAGAAAGAGTCAGCAGTCAGTCCGACATCGGTTGCTTCTAGGCGTTGCCCTAGAAGGCTCTGCGCTAGCTCGAATATGTATTACCTCGTTAACTACTTACCCTGCTCTAATACGCATCAGGCGGAGGATCAGTGGGCCTACTGTATGTTTCACGATGGCCCTTACAGTGTGTCTGTGGTCGCGTCGCGAGAGTCGCAAACAAAGCTTTGTGAAGAGCGACGCTACGACTACTTCATACTAGCGTCAACTTCATCTCATTCGCGGAAAATCCACCTTGAGCGTTCAATCCACCACTCACCTCCACCTTGGCAACTGTTCATCTCGCACAGGAACTGGTCCCCGGAAAATATCTACCCCAAGCTTTGCGGAGAGGCTTAGGATGCTTGGGGTTAGCTCTCTGCGAGCTTATTCGGGCCCCGCATATTTGAGCAATGATGGGCATTCAGGTACGGCTCGTGCAGAATTTCCAAGACGGAGGAATTGTGCTGGACAGGGACAGATGGGTGCACAAGACGGAGATGAGATCCGGGTTGCTGGATAATGAGGTGACCCAGGCTTATGGGCTGTTATAAGTATCCATGTCGACGTTCGCAGATTTCGTGGCAGGCAGGCGAAGACTTCAATCTATTCTGACACTTCTTTTGCACGCGTCCTGCCGACATCATGAAGTTCTCGAGTTTCCTCCTTTGCTCTGTTGCCTCTCTGGCTTCAGCCTCTGCAATCGCCATCGATAGCGACTACATTCCAGTGGGTGCGTCGATAACGTACCCCCGATCAACATCTGTCTTTCCGCGTGTACCTTGGGGCCACAAGAAGCCGAAGAAGGACAACTGGGGTAATGCAGTAGAGAAAGATCGAAAGAAGTTTACGATCCGTGCCTCCAAGAATGACCGAGACGACATCAGCGATGACTTTCTGTGGGCGCTGAAGAAGGCGAATCATGGTGGCTTGGTCGAGCTCAAGAAAGGGAAGAAGTATGTCATTGGCAAGAAGCTGGATCTCACTTTCTTGAAAAATGTCTATGTCAAGCTTGATGGTGAACTAAAAGTGAGCAAAACAAGTGACGCCTCGGTGGTCAATGCTGATGGGTTTAGTTCACCAACGATATCGAATACTGGCAAGCTAACAACTTCTACTACGACTTTCAAAAGAGCATTACCTTTTGGGTATGGGGCGGAAAGTATGTTCCTTATATTACATGCGCCGTTAGAAGTATCTTCTAACGATTTTCAGGGACGTCAAGATCTACGGCAAGGGTGTGCTCAATGGCAACGGTCAAGCATGGTGGGATGGGTTCTCCGGCGCCGAGATCCTGGACCCAAACAACAAGTATTATCGTCCGATCCTTTTTTTGACCGACAACGCTACCAACATCGAAGTCTCTGGTCTTCATTTGAAGGACTCGCCCTGCTGGACTACATTCTTCGTCCGTACCAAGAACGTTGTGTTCGATGATGTCTACATCGACGCCGTCTCGACTAACGTCTCGGTAAGTCTGTTCTCATGCTGTGAAAAACCTCGAGGCTAATGCGTGTGTCGATAGTCCTTGCCTAAGAACACCGATGGTTTTGATTCTCTTAACGTCGACGGTCTGACTGTGACCAACACCCGCGTCAACGTCGGTGACGACTGCTTCTCTCCCAAACCCAACACCACCAACATCTTCGTCAAGAACCTCTGGTGCAACGGCACGCACGGTGTCTCCATGGGTTCGATTGGTCAGTATCCTGGTGTCAAGGACTACATCTCCAATGCCTGGATCGAGAACGTGACTCTCCTCAACGGTCAGAATGGTGCTCGTCTGAAGGCTTGGGCAGGTCCAGACGCTGGCTACGGATACATCGACAATATCACCTACAAGGATATCCACATCGAGAATACTGATAACCCAGTTGTCTTGGACCAGTGCTATTTCAACGTCAATGAGACGACTTGCGCTGCATATCCTTCAAAGGTCAACATTACAAATGTCAACTTCCTGAACATCTATGGCACCAGCAGTGGCTTGGAAGGCAAGGTTGTCGCTGATCTGACATGCAGTCCTGGCGCTACATGCAACAACATTCATCTTGAGAACATCAATATCACGAGTCCTGCCGGTAGCCCACCCCAGATCGTGTGCAGCAACATCCAGGGAGACATTGGTGTTGACTGCATCCCGCCGAGCGAGGCTGAGGACTAAGTAAGCCTTGACGGCATATCTACAGGTTAATTGTAATATAATTCGATTTCTAAACAGCGAATTCATCTCTATTCACTTTGTGTGAAGTCGGCGACATTTGTGCACCCTTTCCTCTGGAAATTGTCTGTAATGGACTCAGATGCGTTTGCGCAAGGCTGAGCGTCGTGATGATGCACTGGCTGTCCTTCTCGCCTGAGGCGTTCTTGCCGAACCACTTAGACTTTGCGCCTTGCCGCGCATGTTGATCAGCCCCCAGGATCTCTTCCGTCAGCCTTCCTTCCCTTCCGTATCTACTTTCCCACCACCAGCACTCAACGCACTGGACTCTCTTCATCAACCGAGACTCTTACTGACTATGCTTCTTTCCTATACCCATTACGAGACGATGTCGGACAATCAGGCACGAGATTACAGCAAGCTCATCGAGGAGTTCATGTTAGAGTGGTACCAGAAGAAATCGTACTACAAGGGGATCTCTGAGACAGCAAGAGACTTATGCAAAGAAATCGTGAGCAACGAGGGCATTCACGCAGAGTACAAATATCGGGTGAAGGACTCAACTCGCCTAAGAGCGAAGTGCCTTGATCGGGCAACGAGAAAAGACTACCGAACGCCTAAGGATATTTTTGCCGATCTCGTTGATCTTGCCGGTGTGCGCATCTGCCTGTATTTTCCAAACCAAAAGGACAGAGTGTCTGAGTTGATACATAAGCACTTTGACGTCAAGGAAACGAAACCGCACCCTGATCCCCTCGAGCAAGGCTCCGAGGCTCAAGGCCATACACCAACATTGTCGCGAGGCTACATTGCCACACATTTCCGCGTCGACCTGAAAGATCAACAATTGAAACACGGCTTGGTGGAGATACAAGTCATGTCTGTACTCAACGGGGCATGGGCCGATGTTCGCCACGACATCGAATACAAAGCACTCAGCGGCAAGGTTTCGGCAGAGGAAGTCAACCTCTTGAATGGGCTGAATAGTCTTCTGCTCACCGGCGACTGGCTTCTTGATACATTCCACCACACACACATGATGAGAGTGAAGCGGATCAACGCGCCCTTTGCAAATCACTTCGAGTTGACGACATACCTGTCAGACAGATTCTCTCACGTTCTGAATTCTGGATCCGAAGGAATGAAACTCGGCAACACTTTCCAATTGTATGATATACTGCGGTTCTTGGACGACAAGGGCATTGAGCCATGGCGAATTGATGATCCAGCTCTACAACATCTCGCATCAAAGCCGAAAGCCAACACCCCACGAGCGCTAGATATTGTCATAGACAGTATTCTGCGCGAAGACGGCCCCAATCCAAGCAACGGTATTGCAGCCCAGCGCTTCGCGCCTAACAAGTTGACATTAACGGGTAAGATCCACCTTCACGTTTGAAGACATAGACTAATCTATTCATGCTTCAGCATATCTTTTGCAGGGAATCACTGCGAACACCTCGACAGTCTTCAGACGACAATATAAAAACGTCTACGGTTCAGACAAACGACTAATCATAGCGTATCCCACGCAACAGAGTCATTATTTTTCCCCAAATAATGATCACTAGAACTCTATCGAAGCAGTGGTACAAGCTAAAACTAAGCCGATTGGTCCGTCCGCATTGATGTTCTTCACTGAACAGAAACTCTACAAATTCGTATATGGAGACAGTGGCAACGAACAGGTGGAAATGGATCGAGTATGGGGTTTGTTCGAAAGCGGATTCGATGGTCAAAGCGGAGAAAATACGGACGAAATCGTAGAAACAATGACTTGGAGCCGTGAACAAAGAGTAGACGTAGATGAGAAGCGAAGAGAAAGTGGCAATGCTATCTTGACACTTGCCTTCAGGCTGGCGGTATTGAGACGAATGAGAAATAAGATAGAGAATATGAAGGCAGCTTGACCTCTCTTTCTCAAGACAGAGAGACTGACTCACAGTTCTTTTGACTATACGTATGATATAGGCCATGGGGCCATGGGTGAGCTAAGTGAATATCATCTAGGCAATACTCTTGGCGAAAACTCTGCATGTTCAACAAGCATTGTAGCCATCCTCATCTACGCAGTCCTTCGCAATTATAAGTATCGTAATCTCTCGTGCGTATATTGGACGACTCTTCAGATTAGAAGGACTTTCGATATGAGTTTGCTGTGCATGTAAGTCTTCAATGTGTACCGGAGCAGGGGTATAGATAGCAGAGTATTGTATTACGAATTTAGAAGTGCTGCAATCGTTTAAACGTGGTTCCACTCAAGTAGTGTTTAATAGACGAAGCGCTTCCACAGCGTAATGCTACGGTATCTGTACCCCCACTGCGGGTGTACATGGACTGTTTCGTCCTATTGATTGATATCCTGCAGTCCGGCTGGCTCCATTGCCGTCAATGGAATGTCAGGATCAGCGGTAGTCATGAGGCCCATGGGTCGCTTGCTCCGATGGAACTGCTCTATTGCTTAGCCTCTCACATTTGTTGTCTATGGTGAATGTGGCGGTGGAGGTTGAGCCTCGCGGTATTTTATTGGTTGTCCTCCCCGTTTGAGCAGCTCTTACTCAAGGCCTCTTCCAACAGCCTGAACAATTAGATTGACTCTATTATCTTGACAGGATAGTAACTAGTGTATGAGTCATATATTAGTAAGCTGGTAGTGGTAGTAGCACGAAGTATAGTGATACATAAGGTTTCGCACTCTCGGCATTTTCAGGGAGCAGAAAAAGAGATTCACTGGGCTGAGAAGCCTCACACAATACAGAAAGTCGAGACCTCGGCCCCCTTCATCCAGTCCAAACGGTATAAGTCCAAAAGAGTATCCGAGACTCTCGAAATGCCAATACGCTCCCAAACTCCACTCCTGGAGGGATCCGATCCAGCGTACGTATACAACCTTTCCCTAAAGGATTGACTCAACGACTGGTAGATCTTTGGATCCCATTTACTCGGCCTCAAGACCAAGCCAATCTGTGGATGAATAAGGAGTAATGTCACGACCTGGCGATTGTGGGAGGTAGACTGCGCGATGTTAAAGGCGTAGTCTGCGAAGAAAGGTATCGAGACACCCTCAACGTAAACATTGTATTTAACCGGAATATTGGCGTCATCGACTTGCTGATCGTCCCTCGGCCGGAGAATTGCGGTACGGGAATACGACTTAATCATCAGGACTGCTGAGCTCACCTCGCCGAAGGGGTTTCTTCCTGCATGCTGAACGTCGAAGTCTAATTGAAGTGGCTGTCGTCGTAGTTCACGTACCGCGAGTGCTGTAATGTTTCGGTCCTCATTGGAATAGTAGGAGAGAGGGCCAAGAGAAAGGCACTTTATATCATCCCAATAGCTGACGGGACCTTCTACTGAGATCCAAGACCATGTTGGGCGTTGATGCTGCGAACGTTGCGTGTGTCGCTGGCCAGCTTGAAGCATGTCGACTTTCCATAAGAGATCAAGCCATATGGAATCAGCCCAGAGCCCTGCCAAATAGTCACCGCGAAGGCGCTTAGTTCGATCACATAGCCCTGCTAGAGCCGGTAGGCGATCGGTGGGTCTCGTGATACGAAGGGCTGAATACTGCTCGACAAGCTTGCGCCATTGCCGCGATAATTCTGGAGGCTCTTTTTCCTGCTTCAGAGCTTGAATAGTCGTTTCAAAACGACTCTGAAGCCACTGTAACTTTTCGAGCCTCTCTTGACTTTGCTCAAGTAGTAACCAAGATCCCGGGTCCGAGGAATGAATGCTAACTTCGCTTTCCTGCTTATCCACCAATGACTTGAGTGGGTTTATAAGGTCAGGAAACACATCGGCAGTGCTGTTGTCGTTTCCACTCTCGGCTCTTCCCAGAACCTGATGAAACTCTCCTCCTGGAGTTGTGCTGCCACCAAGGCTTCCACATTCACAAGCGCATGTCTCTCTGCATTCCCAGACAATTTCAGAGCCACAGAAGTGAACAGTTCTCGGAGAGAGTATTCTCTCTTGAAACACCCAAGCCCGGGCAAGCAAAGGGTAGTCATATGCCAAACGACTTGGCAATAGGGTGTCCCAGTGAGTAAGCGGAGCCCGAACAGCGACTGGGCATTGATTCGTGTATTCGGGGGGTAAGTGTGACACAGCTTTATGGGTAGTATTGAAAGCGTCCGAGAAACAGCCCTGCGAATCACCAGCAGATGCGGTAGCGGCTAGAGTCAGATAAGAATGCTGATATATATCAGCCATCTTGGAAGACTCGACTTCCCAATCGGTAGCGTCATCTTGAACTATACATAGGGAGTCAATCCAGATATAGCGAATATTTAGTTGCAACGAGAATCGAATCGCTTCCTGAAACGTTTTTGGAATTCGATGCCACTCGATACCGTTCTTATGATCATCCAGTGTTGCTCGGGTAGTAACGTAGGTTCGGTGATTTCCCCAACAGTGTGAGAATGCTGCATACGGGGCGGATATGTCGTGGTTTTCAATGAGCTTGACCTCAACACCCTTCCAAATGGAAGGACTTATGGCAAGTACGCGTTTCGGCAATCGTGGCATGACATAGTTGCGACACATTGTGTGATTACTTATGCAGGTATCAAGAAGTGACCTGACCCAGGCGAGAGCTTCAGGGGACAGGGGGTGTCCGCTCATACAGGTCCGTGGCATTATGGCTTTCCATGCTACCAATTGATTAGCACACGTATATCGCAAATTGTGATAAGGAATAGGAGTTTTCCGGTCAAACACCACGCACCTTCGTCTTGGAGAGAAAAGAACTCTAGCTCAAGTTTTGGGTATTCTTTTTCAAAGTACACCTCCAGTGTCAAAGTGGTAGGCTTGCGATTGCGCATGCTACGACAGCGAGCATATACTCGTCTCACATCTTGCTCAATCAAGTAATTGTGTCCTATTGCATTCCGTAGACCTACTAGAATGACGGTACACGAAGCGCAGCCTTGTTCACCAACGGATCGGATGAGCTCGACCGGCGTAAAATCGAATCCGAGACGAACATCGTCCTCGTCCTTCTTTTCCAGATCATTGCAGAGCCAACATCGAGCCATTCCGGTGCGTTGCGGATTCGACGTTTCACGAGTGCCTCTCTTGATTCAACGGCTGTGTGTAAGGCCAAGCGGTTCTAATCTCAGGCATCAAGGCTTCCATAATCCGACGATTGCTGCTTTTGAGAAGCTAAGTAAGCGTATAGGGGATTCGCATGTCGCGACAGAGGCAAGCTTGATACGAGTTGATAGCAGGGTCGTTGAAGGAGAGATAGTGAAGAGGAGGAGGGAGAGCTTTCGGGTTGGGTCCGACTCACCGGTCTAATCCGTTTACGGCTAGCTGACGGCTGCCTGGCGCCGCCTTGAACCCCGCATTCTAGATCGCCTATCGACTGTTCTTCTACAGCCCTACACCAGAAGCTCTCAGTACGGTCTATTACTTTAACGGTCCAGCTCTATAATCGTGTGGTAGATCGCCTACTATACTTAGAGGATGCTGTTGTAGATCTATTGTGTCGGTCTGTAGAGTTTCGCTTGCTGTCGGCCTCCTGTTCGGAGCAACCCGCCATTATCAACGGTGAAGCTGAAGCCGATGATCGCGATGGTGTATTGGCGAAAACTGCTACATTGCTTCGTCTCTCGCATTTGTAGTCTGTAGTGGATATGACGACGGACTGTCACTCGTGAACATTTTGTCGCGCTCATGGTAGATGTCTGAAGTCGGTAGAAGCACTTCAGGTCCCTAGGTATAGGCAAAGCTTAACCAGCACAATAGGCTAAGGCACTTCAGGCAGATACTCATGCTGGTAGAAAGGAACTACTTCTAGCAAAGACAGGCAAAGGCGAGGAAATGTTAAGCGCGTCTCACTCCGATGCACAGCATAATGTCTTGGAAATGACAGCCGTGGTTCGGGATTTACTAAGTACGACCATGTTCGAGAGGGAAAGTTTAAGCGGGCGAGAAACATTCGATTTGTAGCAACTCATAATCAATACTATTGAGATACTTGGAGATCTATTGGAATTTCTATCTGGAAGAAGGGAGATCAACTATGAGGCGTTGCTGTTATGGATGAGGGAAGAGCTCGAGTACCTAGTAGTGCGACCAATGTGAAAGTGATACGAGCAATCGCCACGGGGAAAAAGAAATCCGCCTGCAAGCATTAGGAGAATTTGCGCTTTAGGGCCATTCTGCTTGGCACTCCAGATCATCTAATGACACCTAAGAGTGCGCCTTCCCCATCTTGTTAACGAGCATATATGTACCACGTGGCCTCTGGTCTCCCGAATTGCAGAGCGCTCGTCAAATCACGATAGCCATCACGGCCCTTCTACTCCTCATCATCGAATTCGAAGCTCTCATCACCATAGTCCTTACCCGCCATGAACTCTCTCATTCCGTTGCCTAGGATCATTCGCACCTCCTGTTGGGCGCAGCCTTCTCGAAGAGAGCCGTGTGACTTTCCAAGATACGCCTTGCTCCGCATTTGTACTTGTTGTCATAGTAGCCGATGAGTGTATGCCTTTGCGTCTTTGAGCTAAACTTGTGATCCGCACACGAAGCGCAGGTCGAGAGCAAACGAACAGCGTATTTCCAAGTCACCGGCAGGAACTATGACTTTGCTCCAAACTGTGTCCCGGTCGATCTGTGGCACTAAATTCCATGCGTTGCTCGTGACTTGCTTGTGTAGCTTTTTCACCAATTCTGCCGTGTCTATGAGCTCAGCACTCTCTTCCTCTGAAAGTATTGTCGAGTTGACATGGCCGATTTTTTTAACAAGGGCTGATTTGAGGTCGTGTGCGTCCATTGAGAGATTGAACACAATGATCGCGAGCACTTGGCGTCGAAATTGCTCCTTGGCTATGCGCTTGGGAGCTGTAGTATTATGCCTCGACTTGGTGCGAGAGGTGTATTTCGGAGGTGCTTTGACGTCGACGCTAGACTTTTTGATGTTGGTATACGGTGGTGGTTTCTCAGTCGAAGCAGCTGAGGTTCTTCGCCTTCTGCTATGGCGAAATCTGAGATAGGGCAAAAAGACTATGTTACTTGTGTCTCTTCTCAGTAGTTTTACTCTGGGATTGAGGCGCCTGTTGTTGTGTATTTATAGCTTTAAAAATTGCGCACTAGTGGTTAACACGCAAGTTGAGCCGGATACCCGTTGTTGAGTTTGGCTCGCAACTATTGTCCGGCCGCGCTAAGAGAGGAACGGGAGAAGAAGCGCTCAAAATCGTGATTACTGATCCTAACTATCTGTTGTTTGAGAGATCTCATTCTAATTCTGGTTCCTTTAATTAGAAAGATAACTATTCGCTCCCAAAATGTTACATGATACGCATCGCAAAATCTCCTTGTCCCAGTTGATAACTAGCCCTGAGTATATTGCGGATACTTTCAAGGTCCTCACCCGGGCATTATGATTATCATTCTGCTACTAGTATTAGTGGTACTATTGTTTTGTATCTCTAGTTGGAGGTGGAAGAATAAGATACTGAGTGCCTAATCTGCGGTTGATCGCCTCTGGCGAAAGCTTGGAAGCACCTCCTTCAAGCGAATGAGACTATGAGCATCCTGTAATCTCTTTGGTAGACTAGTCAAATTTGAATCGGAGTGCTGTGACCCGTGAGTGAATTTGAGACAGCTTTGTCTATTTAAGCGTTGATGCGATGGAAGTTACGCAAGGCAACGGAGTAGACACGGATAATGAATCGTTGGAATCCAATAGACTCCAGCAATGGCTAATACACAGCCTTGCTTTGACATCTGATTCACTTCATTTCATGCTCTATAAATATCTTCTCTAAATCAAAATCACTAAAAAGAGGTAACAGTGTCGAACTTCTTTCACGACTCTGCAACTGGCAAGGCTTCTGCCTAGCTCAGGGCTGGGTGTCTACCGTGCTTCCTCGCGGTCTGTTTGCAATGTGGGGATCGCCGCACAGATGGCGGAAATGTGCATCGCCAATACGCCTGAGAATGAGACAGGTTCAAAAGCAAGGCTGAGAGGTTGCTCACCGCTGCCAGCCCCACGCCAGAAACCCAAAGAACGTCGTCCAATCGATAACATCAAACTGAATAATCATTCTCAGATTGGACGCTAAATGCCTGTGAGCGTGGTCAGACCCATTCATACGGGATTGTGGATGTGTGCAACCTGCCACAGGCAGGGGTCCGCCGCTATCAGAGCACTGAATCAAGACGGCCAGAATTGAGCCCTGCTCCAAAGCAGGGCCGGTTTTCAGGTTCGTAGTTCAGGGCGCTCGTATACATTATCAATTCGCTACAAAACTACTGCATGTGACCTAGTGCGCTAAGGAGGAGATGCTCAGGAACTGGTGTATGCCCATGTCGCTCGGGAAGCGACATCTTGGGGTGCAATAAACAAGGAAAGGCAAACGCGAAATGACGCTCCAGTGAAAATGTCAAACAGAGACAACTTGGTGGCTCTCCACATCCTCGTGATGGGTCAAGGAATCAGGAGGAGGCCGCCGAAGATGTGCTGAGAAGAACGGTGACTTCATGGTAAAACTGAGCCCCACTGATGAACAACCTTGCCCACAGGTATAGGCAGCAGACACAAAGCGCAAATCCCAATACCTGTGAGCTTAGAATGTCGGCGGACTTCAGCAGCGCCTCTGTGCAAAAAGAAAAGCGGGCTGGAGACGGATACGTGCATCTAGCGGTCTGAGAATGAGACAGCCACGTAGCCAGACGTGTAGAAGCCCCTATACAGCTTGCTTGAGCTTTCCCAGATAGATAAAAGCCCTCTGTGTTCTGCAGTCTCGTCCTCATCCTCTCTCAAACTCTCTTCTTTCCCTTTCTTACTGCAAAGCTACTTTGTCATACTTCCAACTTCCCGTCTCGCCTCCTCACTTCGCAATGTCTCTCAAGCAAGAGTGGGTCGATCTCGGCCCAGAGGACGTTAAGCAAGAAGCCACCAAGCACGAAGACCTCATGCAAGAAGACCTCGTGCACGACGAGACCATGGAAGACGACATCAAGCAGGACGACCCCGTCGGAAACACAGGTACTCCCGCGTATCTGGGACTGCATCCCAACTGCTCACCGTGCTTCTACCGTATGGCCAAGATTGTTTTCCTCGAAGGAGTCCCGCAGTTCTGGTCCAGCGCAAAGCTCGAGGACGCCACATTCGACGTTAAAGTCAACGCTCTTTCCGTGCTGTTCAAGACAATGGAGACCACCCAAGGCAAGCGAGCCCTACATTCACCTTTTTGTACATACTGACGCAGATGCAGCGGGTCTGGTGGCCGGCATCGCCCTCTTGACGGAGGAGAACGAGAAGCTTGGCCAAAAGCTCTCCGACGCAGCCTACAAGCACCATCTACGCAACCTCGAGGAGCGTATGGCGCAGCTCGAAGATAGGGTCGAAGACACGATCGACACGCTCGGAGACAAGGTCGACGAGGTACACGACACGGCGATGGCACTCATGTCGTCCAAGAAGAGGATGGAGAAGCAAGGAGAAGACTTCTCCATGAAGATGCAAGATATCATCAACAAGGTCCGCGCGCGCCGCGACCAGATCAAGCAGGAACTCGATGGCGACGTCGACGTCAACGTCAACAAGAACAACCTACGCAACCTCGTAGCGCGTACGTCGGAGCTCGAACACAAAGTCCGCAAGTCACACGACCAGACCAAGCAGGAACTCGACAACGCGTTCCGCATGTTGGAGCTCAAAAATAGGGTCCGCACGTCCCGAGACAAGGTGAAGCATGAACTCGACGACACCATCCGCACATTTCAGGACAAGACGAAGCACGAAGTCGACGACAAGATCGGCATGTCGGAGCCCAAGGAGACGGTGCGCACGTACCAGGGCAAGGTGAAGCATGAAGTCGACGACAAGTTCGGTCTGAAGAAGGGAGAGAAGTCGCCGCGGGTCAAACCCCTCTCTACGAGGGTGCAAGATATGATCGACGACATTCGTTCCACCGAACCAGGCATGGCGATGCAGATTGAGCTCGACTGGAAGGCGTTCCAAGGTCGCAGTGCAGGCAACAACTTTCGTGGTTTGGAACCAGCTTCTGCCACGGACGCTGACGCTGACGGTGGCGCCAACTAGGCGTTGGATCGTCGCATGCAACTGGGGACACGGATATGGGACGGAGTCATGGTCGTGGGGACGTTAGTATAATGTGGAGGAAAACATTCATTTGGTATAAGCCTGCCAACAGAACCGACTGTAGAGCTGGGTAGTATGATAATACAATTCCTGCCCTTTCCGCATCATTCCACGCTGGGTCCAAGTGCAGCATTCCGCCATATTCACAAGTATGCTTTGACTTCTCGCACTCTTTCTCGATGTGTCGTCCGTGCGATCATTTCTTCTTTGCATCGACCTTCTCCTCGAGCGTCTTGACGTATGCTTCTATTCGCTGTACTGCTGCTTGGAGTGCCTGCCAGACGTCAGCTACCGTGACTTGAGAGTGTGAATAGGTCGCTGGAAGCCCCTGGAGCGGAGTCAAAGGTGTCGTGGTTGGGCCGATCCTCTGGAGCGCTTCGTTCAGTCCTGCGAGATGCAGCCAAGGTAGTATCCCCAAGATGAAGCGTCCCATAGGTGACCCGGCCGCAGTTTCTGTGCCCTCGCTCCGTGTCTTCCTATGTGATCCTAAAGAATGATAAAGAACGTACGTAGATATCCTCAGTCAAAAGCAGGTTCGAGACACGGTACTCATCGACAACATAGTAGTACATGCCCGCGCCGCTCGTCGTAGCACCGAGAAGGAAGCCGAATAGCCTATTCACGCACACATTAGCTCTCCAACCCTCTCTCAAATAAATCCTCCTCAAGTCTGCTCATCGTTCTTCGTGAAGCTTGAAGGAGTCCTCCAATTCCTCGCTCAAGCTAGCGAAGCCCGCGAGCAGCAAAATAGCTGTAATGAAATGGTAAGGATGACTCACCCTCCCCTAAAAGCACCAACCGGCTTCCTCACCGGCGCAACATCCTGCCTCAGCACCTGACTTGTCTGGAAACCCCTCCTCGCGCCTGTGCTCACCAAGCTCCTCGATGCTGTCCGGACAGCCGGAAGGAAGGTGCGCGACGCCATTCGAGTCAATGCTATCGTGGGCAGTAGAGATAGTCGCTCGGTAGGTAAGAGAGTTCTTGCGGTATTCGTGGACGTGGGGTTTGGGTGGTGGTGGTCGTGTGCTTGGTGACGTTGTTTGCGTAGCTGCTGCAGCTGCGGAGAGCAAGAGCTTGGGCGAGGCGGTTTCTTGGCGCTTGTGGAGATGGGGCTAGACTGTTTCGGGCGGAGTACGCAGTACGCGATACACAACTCGAGTCCCATCAGGAAGAGTATAAAGTATCATATTTTGAGAGTTGGATATTCATAATTAGGTAGTATTGGAAGTATGGGGTATCATATCGTATCGTCATGTATGCATAATGCTGTCCTCCGGACCAAGCGTTCAACGTGCCTGCCTTGGAGTACCACAGACACCACATACTCCTGCATCCCCAGAATTGACGTACTTGCTATCCCGGCAGGTAGAGCTTGAGCATTTCCAATGATTGGGCATCATATTCGGGTTCAGGACGTTGGAGCAAGCGACGCATGTAAGAGCGCCAGCTGCATTCGAGAGCGAACATATGGGACATGTTACATGTCGCTGTCGATCAGGCACGATAAATACTTTCTGGGTTTGTTGTGCTGACTCCGTCTCTGGCTGCCGCTTGTAGATCTCGTCGAGGTGAATGACCTGCGCCGAGGATCGCGTTGATGAGTCGCTCGTCGAAGTCGTTGAGGTAGCTCTTGACGAAGCTGCTTTCGGCTTCGGCCTTGCTGCGGAGGAAACATTCTTCGATGAAGATGCATTTGAAGCAGACTGGCCGGTCTTCTTGCTCGGACGCTCTAGATCGATGCCTTGGATCTCGTCCATCTCCCTCCTAGCATTTCCGTCGCCTGCATCTTCATCATCACATACCTTGACCAAGGCATGCCCCTTCCCGTCCATCATTTTCTTGCCATCTACATCAGTCGCTGCGTTTCCAGAGTCGGCATCGGTGTCATCCTCTGTCTCGCTGTCCGACTCAACCTCCTCCTGTTTGATCGCAGGCTCCTCTTTCTTGACCGGTTCGAATCGAGCCAGCGCAGCGGCAGCTCTCAAATCTCTGCCCCTCGCGCTGCCTGCAACCCTTGGCGTCCCCTTCTTCGCTACACCTCCCTCAAGTTTGACTTTTGTATTGTCATCTGCTCCGAGAGCGTGACCTCCTGCACCAAACTTCTTCAGTATTTGCCTTTGCTTCCTCTCAGCATATGTCAAGTCCTCCTTCTGCTTGCCACCTCTCCTTCTCTTGCGCCTTCTACTGTATGTTCCGCCACAGAGGTGTTCTGGCACATCGCCAGCCTCCACGCTGCCCGCGTGAAGGTTTCCAGTGTCCAAGCTCCTGCCACTTCCCCACAGCCCCTCGCCAGTATAGCCTTTGCTCCACAATTCTTGCAGCTCTTTGGCATACTCATTTCGTACCTTCCAGAAGTACTGGCTGTGGTTCATTTGCTTGCAATGGGCAAGCTCGTGCACCATAACCATCATGATCCATTTCTCCGGCAGCCACTCGCCCTTCTTGTTCTTCAGAACCAATTGTATGACCTCGCCCGCATTGAAGTTGCGACCGACGAACTCGGTGTTGTACGGGAACTCTTCGAGAGCTTGAACGGCGATGTAGTGTTTCTTCATGAACGGGTAGCATATTGCTGCTACGCGATTCAGAATCGCTTCGGCGACGGGCGCGGTCGATCCGGAAAGAGGCCTGATGAAGTTGATGAGGGCATTTGGGCGTTGAGTTCGCTCGTTAATACGCTCGAAGCCGAGGGGCATCGCAATCGAAGTGATACGTTCGGATAGTGGTGATGGAAAGCGAGTGGAAACGGTAGATCGCGGGCTAGTGCCAAAATAAGAGGCTATGCCAAAGGTGAAGGTTCTCGAGAGCTGCCCACTCGATGGATTGAATGATGCGGGCTCGTGGGAGCTGTGGAATCTAGGGGGAGCCGCAACGGAGAATGTCGCAGCTTGGGTGGTCTATGAGAAAGTGGAGGCCATATGCCATTATATGGAGGAAGTGAGAAGCTCAGACGGTTGGGATTGCTTGTTGTAGGAGAGTGAGGGGTGGCGACTTGCTCGGATGCCGGATTTTACAGGTAGCGCCGGAATTAGTGCGGCGCGTCTATGACACGAGATCATCAATTGCTCCTTCACACATTCCTGATTGCAGAACATTGTCATTGCATCTGAATCCGCCGCTCAAAAATCATTATTAATCGTGTTTCATTCATGATGCGTCTGTTGATAAGGTGAACCGGTTCGGTCTTGATAGTACTGAGCTAACATTGGTTGACGCTTTGGTCACTGAGGTCATCAATCTTCCCTCTATACCCAGATGCTTCTGGGGGTTCGCCGGCATAATTTCGATAAATCTATATAACACAGTCAGGATATTGCTTTTCTGGGCAAAACCTTTCTTAGCAACCCAGTAGAACTGACTTCAGTAGTGCAAGGCACCCATGACTCAGGATCAACAAACCCGCCGTTACGGAGGAACAGTCAAATGTCCATCGGATCCTTTTCGAACACCTCTTAAGGAGACCTCGAATGATGTGAATCAGCATATGAAAATCGTAAGAGCTTACTCGACAATAATCTGGTTCGGGTGAGCAGAAGCGCTTCAGTACCTAGAACAGCCAAGAATGAGAGACGCATCCTGCTGGCGAATCCGCTTCTTGGACAAGAATCCATAGCTCTCGACCACCCCGAAACCTCTCGCAACCGTTTCTATCCCTTAAGACGCTACTGCCGACAGAATGGCGGTGAAAGATAGCCCCTCACACGTGATGGCGCCACGTTGCGTCTCGCCGCACTATTCTCTAATTTGCGTAGTGCGTCAGGGGTCAACTTGAACAATTTCGAATTCTCAATGGCGATATCCAACGTGCCATTGCATACTCAAGCATTGTGTGTAGACACACTCAAGCCTATTTGCCATCTAAGACCTTGTAAAATTCCATTACGCTTACCCAGTTCCAATGGGGAACGCATCGTCCAGTCCGTACTGGAACTATTATACTCCAACGTCGACAAAGTGCCCTTACCTAGCTCAAAAGACAAGCAATAGCACTACTGCCGGTAGTATCGAGATCTCCGATTACCGGCCAAACCCTACCCGGGGACTCTGGTCAAAGAAAGGAACATGCATCAGTATCAGCGACAACTGGATCGGCCGAGCTCGGGAGCAACTCAAGAATGACTATATCAGAGGGCACGCTGAGACATGCCAGATCGAAAAATTACCTAGGGCGGAGCTGTGCGAATTTGTTGATGCTATTCGTAGGCGTCATGCCATGCAACCGAGAAATTGGGATGGGTTATTCGGCCCCAATGCCAAATTCCCGATGCCAAAGGATGGAGCATATGAAGATGGATATCAGCTGTATCTGAGGACGATGGGAACAGAAGACCAGAGATCGTTCAATATGGAAGGGATTGGCGGCCATGGTTTGCTCGAAAGAGCGATGCAGGATTTGGATCTGACTCAACAAGATCAGTCGTTGGCCTCTACTCCAAGAATAGCCTGGGTCATCGATGAAACTGGTCCACAAGTTGAGATCTGCCAACGGTGTGGGCTCACAGTTTCTAGTGGAGCAAGCCATGTTTCATCGTACACACGGCTGAACACATGCGTACTCACAACTGGAGACGACCATTCCGCCAGGACCGGAAATGAATGCCCCCCAGAAGAATCAGCCGCGGATGACTTTGGAACATACAATACGACCTCGCATTCAGAACAGCTTCTCAAGGCGAAAGCGATATACGAACAATATTACAAAGAGATCCAAACCGAGCAACACGAGGTATTCAAAGTAGAGCGAGATGTCAGACATCTTGAGCGTGTGATTCGGGGCAGCACAAAGATTGCCACAGGAACTCTAATTGGTGACTACGACGTCTACTCCATCGATTACCTGGGAACGTTTGCCACGCAGACTCTTCCCAAGTTGAACGAGCTTCGAAATCAGGTTTGGCGTGCCGTAATCTTTCATTGCTCGCCCGAGGTGTGGCCTTTAGCTTGGGGAAGTCCGTTAGAAGACTCTGACTGTGCTATTATACTCCATTTGCCGCATTTGTCAACGCCCATTTTATGTGGTTTCAAGCGTCCCCTGATAGGCCACGTCGATTCGATTATTGCCCAAGGGACTATCAGATACCCCGATAAAGCAAGAAAGCGGCAGCCGATTGAAATTGGAATCACAGTGTTGAGGCGGGAGTTGATCAAAATGGAAATTGAAACCCAAGCTCTCGGGGCAAATCTAAACGCGACATTGACGCTCTTCATGGTTTTGAACCCTTCCCGCACAGCACACACCTTCCGTGTAGGGTCGTCAAAGTCATATGTGCTCCAAGATCTCGAAGAGCCATGGCATCTCAGGGTTGAACGAATTTACCCCGAGTACCTGTACGCGTTGCACGTCGAAGTAACAAAATGGAATCGATGCCAAGCCGCTGCCGAACGTCTTTACTCTCGACCCAGCATTGGGAGTAGGATTCCTCTTGGGAAACTTGAAGGTATCTGGCACCTGATTTCAGTACACGGCATCAAGCCTTCTATTGCTGCCCAGGGGCCGGACCACATTTACAGCGACTGGAGTTGGGGTCATATGGGTATAGAGTACCGCACAATCCATTCATGCGTTTCAACGATATGGATCTGCCAGGATAGGCAGGTGAAGTTTGTGTTTACCCCGCCCGCGAATGCATCTGTGTATAGACAATCATTGTGGGCGGCACACCTCCGGGGGAACAAACGCTTTGCTACTGATCGTATTTATCTTACCCCTATTGGGCCAAACCTCCTGAAGCTTAAGGTTTTCATACCCAAGAAAAAGCGAGGGCAGCTTCCAAGTTCCATTGCTTGTTATGCAGTGCGCAAGCAGGAAGGAGAACAGGCAAGACCTCTGGATGAGGACTACAATTTCAGTGGATCGGAGCAGAGCGATGAGTATGACAGCGACTGGGATGATAGCGATGAGGGTGACAGCAACGAGCGCATCGAACGATTCTGGAAACGGCGATTTCGAGACGAGGATGAGAGTAGCAAAAGTGACAGCGGCGAAGGCGACAGCAAGAAACGCATCGAACGTCAATGGAGAAGAAGATTCTCGCGCCGTCAGCTGCTGCAGTGAGCTTTGCGCCATCTCTGTTCGTTCGAGAGACTTCAGTTCCCGCCATTTGGCGTGTCAATGCACCTCTACCTCCACAATACCTCTCCGAGAGCCACCAACGTACTGTGGTCTACATCCTGTCACCTCCGGCCGGATTCCTGCAGTCTGTCAATTATCAATGGGCCACATGCAACCTTGTTCAGGCAGCCACGCGAAGAACACGAAGATCCATATTCGTGGGCGTGCACACTAGCCGGGAGACAACTTTCATCCAAAAACTTTGCACCACCAGCCAAACGTAAACTGAATCCTTGATGGAACAGAGCAGGTTTTCACCTTTCTAAATACTTCTACGGTGGTCCGGTCGTTCGCTTTTACTTTTGTGTCTATACCATGCGAGTTTGATTGGACTTAATCACCACGGTCATAACTGGGGAGACTCAGGCATCCGTTAAATGCGGTTGTGGCGTCGGAAGGCGTTTGTCTGCTTGGACCCTCAGTGGGCTTCTCCACTGCATCCACACTCGGGGTTAGCGCACACAAGGCAATCAATCGCTTCTCGAAAGGGCTTCGGCGCCCAAATTATCCACTCCACTTGCCTGCCAAGCCTCCGCTCCGCCCTCTGCAGGTGCCCGCTTTCGATCCGGCGCCCGCCGCCTGCTTGGTTGAATTCATTAACCAATACGAACGCCGCCGTTGTCAGCGCTCCAACGGACTCCCTGTAGGTTCCTGCATCAAAGTATTGATTCGGAGAATCCAGTCACTCATAATGCGCTCAGTTATGATGAGCAAGTATCACCTGTTGACCGCCCAAGTGCCTCGCTGCATGCATGATACTCTAAATCGACGAAAAAGGCAATATCAAGTCGGCGACAAGAAAAATTCGTGAGAGTGTTCCAGGAGCCGAATCTCCATTACCTTAGCATCTCCGCCGTGTCTATCTTTATCCGCCCCAGATTCGAAGAGGAAGCTCCTGTTGCACGCGCGAGGCTTTTTACTTGGCCGGCTCCCCATGCGACGGTACACCGAGCCAGCGGATCTTCACTCAGCTACTTCGCTATTTTGTTGCTCTGAACCCAACTTCGACGACATCCTTCGAATTTGGCAGTTGCAACTTGTCCAGAACCAACAACCAGAGCTCGTAAAGATGTTCCAATGCCAAGGCTCATCTGCTGTTTCTCGCAGCAAGACGAGTGCAACCGGGTCAGCTTATGCTTCGTTTCCGCATCACGAAATCCGATATCATGGGTCTCAGATACCTATTAGTCGTGGGGCTCGTGCCATGCCAAGGAAGTAGGCGAGAGACTATCGATGCAACCTGGGCGCCAGCCGTCGCGTTCTGGGAATAGTAGGTGCCGTGAAGATCTCTCAGAATGCATCCGTTGATTCGAAAGACGAGTCAACTCGGCTGGCTGAAGGCCAACAAATGCGCCACAACATATTTCCCCTGACGGTCACTGACAACGCAATTTCCAGCACATTGGTCCTCTGATGGTCATGTTCGGCGACCTTCGCGTGACAGCCATGTACAACAAACTCGCAGGATATTCTTGCAAGCTGGCACTAAATGGACCCTTGCAGTCGCAAATCGGACCGAAGTGGTCGGGAACAACTAGCTAATCCCTGGCCAGATCCCAAGGATCCACGTCGCATAGCACTTGGGGATCGCGTACCGGACTTCAGTCTGCGGCTATTCCAAACAGATATGAGCTCTTCATGATGGCTTGAGCGTAAATAAACCGTCGATCATTCCTAGAAACGTGAGCTGGGCTCACCGACGACCAGGTTCGACACCTATTCTTGGAAAGAATCTGCATTCTGGGCTGTAGACCGTACAAGGACCTACTCGTGGCAGCTATGGATCTTTGGAAGCCTACACGGGACAAGGATCAAAGTTGGATCAGATCGACTCAATATATATAGAGAGGACACCACGCTTCCTATCGAGTATCCAGCATCGCGGCGCAATTTCGAGGCATCAACAAACTTCTATCATTGCAGTCTACCGAAACGAATCATCGTATCTTTTCAAGATGCTCCGCAGACTTGTGCTAGCCTTGCCTCTCTTGGCCCTGGCCTACCTATCTGTCGCTACGCCTCTGGAGCAACGGGAAGCGGCTCCAGGCTTGATCGATGGCCTCCTCACTGGTGTCCTCTCCGCCATCGAACAGCTGATCAAGGATGTTCTCAGCGGTGCCAAATCCGGTATCAACAATGAAATATCGTCGAAGCCATTAGTTTGCTTGTCGTCCCTCGACCCCTGCTGCGTGTGTGAGTATATCCGTTGCAAAGGTAAATAGGTACAAGCTAATTCAACACCAGGGTGGGACGTGTCAGCTGCACTCACGAAAGAGTTCGTCCAAGCTGATGGGCAATGTAACGACAATGCTCGCGCAGCGATCCGCTTCGGATTTCACGATGCCGGGTCTTGGGACAAGGATTCACCCAACGGGGGCGCTGATGGTAGCCTCATGATGGACTTCGGCGAACAAGATAGGACCGAGAACAACGGACTGCAATCCGTCAGGACACTCCTCCGTGGAATCCAAGCCAAATACAACGTAGGATACGCAGACTTGGCTCAGTTTGCGCACAATCACGCTACCATCTCATGCCCGAAAGGCCCTCGGGTTCGAACTTTCGTTGGCCGCAAAGACGCTACCAAGGCTGCTCCCACTGGTCTTCTTCCAGATACGAACGATAGCCCCGACAACCTCATTGCTCTCTTTGAGCGCAAAGGCTTCTCGGCGCATGACCTTGCTGCTCTTGTTGGTGCTCACGCCTCAGCCAAGCAGCGCTTCGTCGACCCATCGAAAGCTGGCTTCCCGCTCGACACTACACCTGGCGTCTGGGACGTTGAATTCTACAACGACACTCTCCAAGATCCTAAGGACCGCCCGAACATCTTTGTCCTACCGTCTGACAAGGCATTGTCAACGCATCCTAAGATCTCGGATGAGTGGTTAGCCTTTGTTGGTAACCAACCCCACTGGAACGAGGATTACGCCAAAGCCTATGTGCGGATGAGCTTGAATGGTGTTACCAACCTGAAGAGCTTGACCGAGTGCACGAAGACGCTGCCGGCTACTAAGCAGCCGCGGTAAGAGTGATTATTGAGATTGCATTGGGTCCTGACTCTTGGCAATGGCGTTTGGGAATTTCGCTGGAGCATCGGGTATGATATGCATTACTTGCGCGTCTAGGCATTGGTTTGCTGCTTATCGAATGGAATGCTGAATTTGGCGTCAATGGTTGTTCAAAGAAGTGTTCTGGTCATAGCTGCCACCATGTCTTAATCATCTCTTCTCGAAAGCCTTCTGCTTCCTTTGTTTTCGCATCCTCATCGTCTTCTCCCTTCTGAGATTTATGTCTTCCTTTATTACATTACTTGAATTTATTACACCCAACTTCTGTAAGTCTCCTAGGGTTCTTCAAATAAACTAACCAGTCAGCAATCTCAACTGCCGTTCGCCCCGAAGAAACCCTTTTGTGGATGTTCGTGCTTCTGCAGCCTTCTACAAATACCCAACCAACGATTTGACGGTTCTGATTCTGAAGCGACTCGATCGCACTGTTCGTAAGATGTCGCGTAGACTGATAGTAACTAGGAACGGATATATTGGAATGACGCCTTGCAAATTAGAAAAGGGCGACATTGTGGTGATACAATGCTCATGCAGTGTTCCGTTTGTCTTGAGACGAGTCGAATCTCGAAATGCATCGCAGGTGACTGGAGAGGCATATTTGGATGGGTGGATGAATGGAGAAGTACATTAAACGGAACGAGAGTACAGATAGCGTATTACAATTCTTAAATGGCTGCAGTTGCTTGAACAAGATCCTACCTAAGTGGTGGTTAGTAGACGAAGCGCACGAGGTAATACTACCGTATCTGTACCCTTACTCCGGGCGAGGTGCTCAGAGCAGTGGAGAAGGAAATTCAATGTATTAGACTTATATGAGGCAGGATGCTTGGGTTGATGGCGCGGTCATGTGTCAGACATATTCATTTGGTACATCCGTCATGTAACAGATGTACTCATTCAGTAGTTAGATAGAACATACTCTAGCCGAAGTAGTGGTATCGCTTCGGCAGCTCTTTCGGTTGGCATTGAGTTAATAGGCTGCTACAGAAGATCAGGTGAAAGTTATCAAGTCTCCATCATCGAGGTAGTGAGCCCGATCAATAACTTCAGGAGAGACAGTAAGCATGGTATGACTCATTCAGTTCCATGAAAAGACTACGGTTTAGTCTTAGTTGGACCTGGCTTATCATTCTTCTCTTTCGTCTCCCTCAATCCTCGAGCATTGTGAGCTATTTGCAACTTCCGATAGAGCTCAGAAGGCTCAATGCCTAAGCTATTGCCAGTGTGGTACATTCGTCGTTCCTTGACTGCTGCCAAAGTCTTGTGAGGAAGTACCTCAGCCTGAATCTTGTCCTCTGCGTACATATTGAGCCAAGCCTCACACAGCTTGATATCGTCCTCTTCTGTCCAATTATGCTGAAACATCGTCCAGTACTCTCGGCAGTTCTTGACAGTGCGATTGAGCTTCTTACCGATTTCGCTCCATTTCTTCCCCTCCTTCTTCATGCGTAGTAGGATGTCCACGTCCTCTTGCTGCCACGGATCTCGATCATGCCCGCGAGGAGTATCGATGAGCTTCTTATAGCGTGCTCCACAACCTTTATCGGTTCGATTCAGAGCAGCGCCGATTTTCACCCAAGCAGCACGGGTTAGTTTCTTGTACTTGCTCACCTCATTCAGAAGCTTCTCATCCTCTGGGACAGTCCACCGTGTTCCATTTCGAACCGGTGCTGGTACAGCCTTGACCGAAACTGCAGCATGAGAATACTTTTTGGTAGCGTTTCGGGCGGGTGGCTTATATTGTGGGCGCTTTGGGTTCTTCGGGATTACTTGAACATCGTAAGTAGCAGGCGCTGAATGTGGTGCGCGCGTTTCGCTTTCGCTGGCTAGTGGAGATACATGGACATCATAGGAAACACGCCTACGCCCAGCAGGCGATGCTCGTGGAGTACGATGATCGCTGGCCTGCGGGGCCAATTGTGCATTGTAAACCTGAGGTGATGATCGTAAAGCGTGCTGATCGTCGGCGGAAATGTTGAACGTTACTTGTGACATGACTGCAGGATAGATCAATCTCTGTAGTTGAAAACGAGAACTGTTGGGTGCATTATTCGAGACATATATATACTACACTGATCATGGAGATATGGCCGAAATAGGAGCAGAATGCGCATGTACAATGGAATTGGTGTCAGATGTGTGGGCATAACGTAGGTGCGATCAAAGTTACACTGCGCCGATAAACTATTTTGCACTCTCTAAGCCGAACCTGACTTTGTTCATATACTAGGTGCCAACGATTGGGTCAACTCCCCACTGTGTCTCTTCAATGTTCGAAGTATATCATACACCACGCTCATGACAACTTGAGAATCGTATTTTCATGGTAGCTTTCGACCACTGACGAGATAATCCCCGGCGGTAAAGCCATTGTAACATCGCCATCATTATCTAGCCCCGGAGACGAGACGCAGATAGCACACTTCAGAATCTTTATGTGGAAGGTTTGAACTAGGTCCTACCTTAGTGGGGGTTAAGACTTGGATTGCTTCTAGAACAAATCTATACCCCCGAATAGCTCATCGAAGCAATGCACCTGAAAGCTCTATCCCTCCACTTTCTCCACATCTGTGATCGGTTTTTCGTCCGCTTCTTTCAAACCAAGTCCGTCCTCTCGCAGCTGCTTAGCAGCTTCTACATCCCCAACCTGCGACTGAAGCACCCCGTACGCTCGATATTCCCTCATCACCGCCTCATAAATCGGAGCAGGGTGATCCTTGCCTCCCTTCATATTGCCGTGAGTCAGCAAGTAGCGGCGATCATGAATCGCACTCTTGCTTTTCCCTGGGAAGTGTGGAGCGATCGCAGCATCGTCTAATAGCTTGAAGCTCCAAAGACGCATGAGTTGCTCGTCTTGCTCGACGGTGAACCCAGGGCTCATGTCCACCTTCTTTTTGCGACGGAGTGTAGGTGGTTCAGTAAACGGTCCCTTGGCGAGCTTAATCTTGATGTTGAGCTTGCTGATGACAGCGCTCTGTGTAGGTGAAGAAGACCCTGGTGACTCCGTATTAGCCTTCCGATACCTGCAATCATCGTACTCATTGTGTTGGCACTTACGCAAGATGGAAGCTTGCTGGATAGATATTGGCGGTGTACCGACGGATTGAAGCAGCGGGCGCCGAGTGGGTGCAGCTACCACCATGCCGTCAGATGTGAGACTGGCGAGAGTCAAGGTCTCGAGTCGATCCATCTCATCCTGATCTTCGTGTTGATTAGGCTGAGTGACAGTGAGAACGCGTGCCAAGATTTTCTTCAGGACATCCGGACTTGTATTGCTCCTGGAGTAACGATCAGGGAGACCTTCTGGAATCTTGCGATTCTTTTTGAGGAGTTGCGCGCGCGTCCCAGCAACGTCCTTCTTCAGGTCACCTGGAAGGAAACTCATGGTCTCCGTCCATCCCATGCCGTGGATCGCAGACTGGATCAAAATCTCATCCTCAGCGGCGCTCCAGTTTCTAGCGGGTGACTTGTGGGCTCGTGCCTTCTTCTTCGGGGGCTGAGCTTCAGTGTCAGAAGGTGCGATGCTGGTGCTTCGCTTCTTGGATCGCTCAGTCGCAGCATGAACATCTGCATCGCCTGCGTGAAACATATTGATGACTTCGTTGCTGTGCAAGACCTGGTCTAGGTGATCAGATCCTCTATTTACGCCATCACCCAGGAAATCGGCGCTGGACATTGTGTCGGTTGCGTTCTGCATCTCATACGTGGTATAGACGAGCAGGTGTGGTGGAGAAATTGATGTCGTGATCAGTCCATGTTTTCTTTTAAGTGTTCTGACTTTTATTTTGGTAGGCGTTCAGTCAATTTCCCGTGAGACTGCATATTCGTTGTCGGGTTAGCGATATCGTCACCTGTGGCTCGTGCGACGCCGCAAGGGTACCTGGGTAGGAGCGGATTTGGTGAACTTCGTGACTCAGAGAATTCCTATCACTCACGCGCGCGAACTTTATTACCCTGGTAGGAGCGCTTCCAACAGCGGTGTAAGCCCCAATATAAGTACCGAACAAACATTGAGAGACTTCTGTATAGGCTGTCCAGACTGGGACCAGTGCCTTACCAGCGGAGCATTACCAAAAGTCTGACCTGTTTTATTATATAATATGTCAAATACTTAGTGGTGTCGAGTTTCACAAGGATCTCTAATAGCACTCCTGTCAACAACAGTATCAGGGTAAGTAAACTTAAGTTTCTAGAGCACTCAAAGGAAGAATATGGTAGGATTGGATCAATTTGTAGAATATGTAAGGTTATTACTCGACTATGTGTGCGCGAATCAATAGACCACGGAGTGTTAGTACCTAGTGAGACAACGCAAGACCGAATCTGAAACGTCTTTGTTACTTGTTCTCAAGAGCTCACGTGTTTGACTCTAATAGAGCTCTACTACGAGCCGAAACTCGGTTGCTTCCTTCTAGATAGAGCACGTTTGGGACAATCCATAGGAGCCGGCGCCTCACCACGCTTCTGCAATTTAGCGAAATGTATTTGAGCTGCATGTCTAGTCCGACCGGGAAGTTTGGGCATAACGTCGTCCCACGCAATGCCTCGCTTCGCTGTTTCGATGAGAATTTTATTCTCCTCGGCCTGCCAACGAGGCCAATGTGACTTGTCCTTCCACCTGCCTGTTCTCTTTGTTTGCGTCTGGACTGGTAGGGAAGAAGCTTCAGGAACAGCCGTCTCGTCAGCGTTGGAGCCAAGCGTCGGTCCTGCTATATCTAGTAGTATCTGAGCAGCTTGCAAATCAGACATCTGCTCACCCTTATGTGCATTAGCATCTACCGGAAGCTGTGCTGCATTGCGCTTCCGCAAGGCTTCAAGTTGTTCATTTATGGTCTGTAGATGCTGCATTCCCGCATCCCAATATAGCCACATGTCTTCTTTACTTCCAGCGAGGCTGGAAGCCTCGGCAGTAAAGCCCTCTGACAACTGCTTCTTTAGGGAACCCTCTGTCTGTCTAATGTAAAGACTCGATGCGCCAGCGCTTGGTTTAATGTTCTCGGGAGTATCCATAGTCATGCGAGAGTGATCAGATGTGTCCATGCTCTACAAGATGCGGATTGATCAGGTAGCGAGATTGACATCCATACTTATGGCGACGGGCATCGTGGTAGTTTTCAACAATTTAGACATTGTGTTTGCACATATCTTTGTTAGACAAATTACTTGTACTACATTGTGCGCTTGGCGCAACTACCCAAGTACTGCTAGAACGTTGTCCCTTCTCTGCTAGTGGACTGGCGGGGGGTATAGATGGCGTATTACGACTCTTGAAGTCCAACAATTGCTCACAATTGTTCGAGCAAGGTCCCGCCTAAGTATTATTGAGTAGACGAAACACTCCCACAGGGTTATCCTACGGTATCGATACCCCTACTCCAGGTGACCCAAGTTCGCAACTATAACTACATAATGTGCTCAATCTGATCCCGGATAGGTTCTCTACGACTATCATGAGTCGATAGCAATCGCTGCTCTAGATACACATGATAGTTCCGTCTGCTAATACATCTGAGTCTTGGCCGACAAGGTGCAAAGTGACTTTCTTCCCGTGAAGAAGACAACCATTCCTCACTAGTTGAGCTCGTACAGGACAATGGTGAAGTATTCTGAGACCAAGTTTGGCTTTCAGTCATCGCTTGCTTAATAAAGCGCGCAACTTGTGCAACATATCTCTCGCCGGTTGGGACGAAGTGACGGCCAGGATGCGATATGACCATGATCTGCTGGCAAGTCTCTTCGAGTTCTTTACTCCGTAGTTCGCTGACCATATGATCCAATTGTGCTATAACGTGTAGGGTCGTGGTTTGAATTATGGGTGTATAAGACCGTCCATAGTGCTTGGGGGTACCTCGAAAGCCAGAGAAACTCACTGCGAACCTGCGGGCACACTGTGGAGGTTTCATTGTGACTGGAACACCCTGGGATGCAAGCGCTCGCTTTCTCTCTGGACATACGGATGCTTCGCACCAAGATGTCAGCATCATAGCCAACGCCGCGCCCCGAGAGAAGCCAACAACACCATCAAATGGTCCTTCTCTTGACTTGTATTCGTGCAAATATATTAAGCTACACGGTAGCTCTTCGTATTCGCTGATTACGTCTAGGGTTCGCCACCATGCATACTTGCTCTCAGTAAGTGTGCCAAATGAATCGTAGATTGGCATTTCTAGTGGCCCGATTGGGGACGAGAACGAAACGCCTCCAGAACATCTACCAGGAAGTACCCTCTTGAGGAAACTGCACAGTTTCCTTGTCTTGATTTGAAACGCAGGACCATCTTGACCGAAACCTTGTTTGCAATGTCAGTGAGAGGAACGAGACCGAGACATTATGATACTCACCATGCACGTAGAGTTGAAGCGTCCATCTTGCTGTCGGCTATTGATTTCGTAACAAGCTAGTTTTGTGCAGGATCAAAGTCTCGTTGGTAATAGTCCCTGGTCCTTGACGAGTCAGTGGCGTTGGCTGCTGGTAAACTGATGCAAAGTGATGCTTCGACGGTTGATATTATGTTGTCGAAGCACAATCGTTCTTATCCGATCCGTTCCAGCGTTCAAAGTATGATATTAGAGATGTAATAACTGAATATAATTTAATGACTCGTTGCAGGACCAGAACCTTTTTAAATTAAATTCTCCTACGAATAAGGCAAGTGATGTAACTAGGTCTGAGGGAACAATTTATTTAACAAGTCGCAGGTTGTGACTATTCCCGGACAGCCAAGTTTCCCAACCCCATCTTTGTAGATCTTGGTGTAATTGTCGCTATAGTCAGCACTAATTTACATCGGATGCAGCTTACTTACATCAGAGGAAACCTTCCAAATACGACCTCTTTCACCTTTTCAGTCAGCGATTTGCGAATGCTAAGCCTTTTCATGCCTCTAATGTTACGCCCGATGTAGACAATTCCGGGCGGTATTAGATCCTCAAGTATCGCAACAGTGTGATAGCAACGCTGCCAGACATAGAAACGTTGACAGAAAGCGACACTGATTTTACTAACAGAGTATTCTACCGTCAACTTGATATACTGAGCCAGTAGTATAGCTACTGTCCCCAGATAATAGGAACGCAATTAGCTTCTCAATCTCCTGAGGCCTGGCTCGCCGTCTGAGTACACTATTATTGGGGAGTTAGAAGCCTAGCTCTACGTCTAGTTTCGCCATCGTTGGTGTCTCCACAAAGCCCCTGTACGGGCAAGAAGGTATTAGTAGAGGTACAATTCTGCGACAGGCCGTACTTTGTGAATCGTTGCGTACAAACACTTAAGTAACGACGAGAGGAGCACTTATAGGGCGATAGCATTGATTCTAATTCCTGAGTCCACCTCTTCGCGCGCAGCAGCCTTTATGATACCTATTACAGTAAACTTAGACGCATAGTATATCGAGTACGACAGCTTGCCCACCAGCCCGGTAATAGATCCTGCGTTAACGATTGAGCCGCCTCCAACGCTATCTTTAGCCACTCTCATGTTTCGGAGCTCAGCCACCATGCAGTTGAAGGTCCCTTTGACATTTACTGCAAAGACAGCGTCATAGTCAGCAGAGTCGTGCTCTCTTACCGTGCCTAAATGGCCTGAAACTCCTGCCAAATTGACGGCGCCTTAGCTCTGTTAACATTTTCCGATCGGTTTCTCGCTGGGGAATCTGTACGACATACCATCAAGGGGCCTCCCGAAGTACTTTACCGTGTCATATATCTGTTCTCATAGTCAACTTAGGTGCGATGCAATAGGAGCTAGTAGGGCTGTGAGGGCTGATTGCTTCATCATCCTCATTTTATTTCACTTGGAGGTCTCAAACACCTGCCGTTGGAGACTTGTAGAGCTCCTAGGGTAAATTCATGTATAGGAAGAAATATACCCATCTTTCAGTCTCTTCGCGTTCCCGCACATCGACTTACTTGCAAAACACCTCAACGCCGCTATCGGTCAATTGTTTTGCGAAGAGCTCCAATCCTTCCTTGCCATGTCTACTAGAGATAGAATTGAGCCTTTCGTTGCCAGAAGCTCAACTGTCGCGCGTCCGATCCCCGACGCGGCTCCTGTAACTGCAACAAGCTGGCCCTTGAGTGCTGACATTATTTCGAATAATACGGAAAGAAACAGATTGCCCAGGTGTAGAAATGAGTAGAAGTTGAAAGGAGCTACTTTTAGCCTTTTTATATCATTTTCAACATCGGTATATGTAGGTATGAAGCCCGGCAGCGCCCCCGGCGGTATTGCTCAGCGAGCCGACATAATTGGGAAGGAACATCAACGTTCGGTGATCCGCTGCATACATCCTATTGTTTAAGGACAATAGCTATACTACTAGCTTAGTATTAGGCTAATAGTAGAATGCTTTTTTAGTAACATTAAGTTATAACTAGTTGTTAATTTTCCTTTAATAAAAAAAAACTTATAAAAATTTAAAAAAAAAAACCTTAATATAGCCTACAGCCCACAATAATTCAACCGACAAATGCTCTTAGTTTCACCCGAAAGCATAGGTAGGTTGAGTAATCCCACGATCCCACTAATCCCATGAGCCCACTTAGTTTAACCCACAGAGTACTCTCAGTTTTATCCGAAAGTTTCAGTGGGTGCCCTACTCGCAGAAACCTACTGTTCCCTCTTAGTTTTACCCAAGAGCCATAGTAGGGTTCTGCAGCCCACCCTTAGTTTTACCTAAGAATGCTAGCAGAAATTAAATTGCCAGGGAGCGAATTCTAATCCGGTAAAACGAACTCACTCGAACACCTTTCATGGCCTCATTAAACCCCATTAAATTAGGGAAGTGGTGTCAGTACCGGTGTCAGCTAACCACTCGACTAAGGATGCTCGTTGTTTAGATAGCAATTTTGCGATTAGATAAAATTATATACTAGTATTAATCCATTGATACCATTAGTAGGAGTTGAAAGCTAGAGGATTTTGAAATCGCGCGATCAAGTGAAGCTCGTCATGTCTGGCACGTGAATTCTCTGTACGTGATACGTAAAGCCCTCAGCGCGTAATACGTGAGAGCTAGAAAGGTACATACGGTCAGACACAATGCAACCAGTCGAGGCTATGCCATCATAACGATTTATCTGACGTCGTACACATATTGTACAACTCGCTAGAATCCTTGCCTATAGTGCCAGTTGCGACACTGTCGTGCGGCTCATCAATCGATCACAAGGCGACAAATTTAGCAGTACAGAATGTATTATCTTTACATGATAGAGGTCACAGTTTTGCCATCAATGTAGGAGCAATAGAACCTTTAGCTCTAGGTATGCCTACGAAACTTTTAACCAACATAGTCAACGTCCAAGCATGTTAGCCGAGCTGAAGCGGGAGATGAGAATTTGAGAAGAAGGTAGAGAATGATAGTAGAAGGAGTGAAGGTACGAAAGAAATATAATTAGTACTAAGACTGACACAAAGCTGTTCGATTGCTTTAGGATGCTAGAAGTCCGTACAGGCTCGTTACCTTTCGGTTATTGTATACTAGGCTAGTACACCTAACATACGGCTCGTTGCTATGGCCAACCTTCTTCAGCAAGGTCTGAATTCACCTCATGAGGAACTTTCACGATGGTATGTCTCAAGGTCCGGCACGTGTGCTTCCGGTACGCACTTTCGAATGACTAACGCGCTCATGCCTAGTGCACGAGGCAGCCTGCCTTTACCTCTCTCTCACGTGTGCTTCCGGTGCGCACTTTCGAATGACTAACGCGCTCATGCCTAGTGCACGAGGCAGCCTGCCTTTACCTCTCTCTCACGTGTGCTTCCGGTGCGCACTTTCGAATGACTAACGCGCTCATGCCTAGTGCACGAGGCAGCCTGCCTTTACCTCTCTCTCACGTGTGCTTCCGGTGCGCACTTTCGAATGACTAACGCGCTCATGCCTAGTGCACGGGGCAGCCTGCCTTTACCTCTCTCTCACGTGGGAACCGCCATTTATAAACACCCCACCTTCCAAACATTTGTATCAACGATAAAACCTCGCAAAACACCCCAGCTGCCGCCTTAATCTTAATGGCACCAGTTCCGCGTCCTAAGTCCGGAGAGGTTTAAGCTCCTGCCAACTCATCACCACTCAAGTAATATCTCCCCACCTTCACTTGTGAAGGCGAAGCTAACTAACTTTGCTCATTCAGGACTTTGCAAAATACCACAACTGCCGCCAAAATGACGCCCGTTCCGCGTCCTGAGCCCGGAGAGGTTCAAGCTTCTGCCAACTCATCACCACTCAAGTAACATCTCCCCACCTTCACTTGTAAAGGCAAAACTGACCAATTTTGCCTCTTCAGGGCCTCGAAAAGCAGGACCCACTATGTTGTCAAACACCAAAAGCGAAATGTATTGGTATCTAAGTCCAAGGGTGTCAAGAAGACGAGAACAAAGCTTAAAGATGACAACGAATGGCAACAAGACGAGACGGATACCCTCATAGCACGCACGGATAAAGGCGACGAGATCCAGGATATTGCCAAGGCTATCAAGCGCACTGTTCTAAGTTGCAGGAAGAAGTTAGCGGCCATGCGTACCGCTTTGAGGAAGACATGGACTCACGAACAGGACATCAAGCTTTGCGAGATGTACCTCGATTGCAAGACTGAAGTGGATATTCGTCGCGTCGCGTTTCCGAACAAATCGCTCTCCGAAGTCATAAAGCGGCGCAAGTATCATACTGTCAGGGACACGGAGTCTGGCCGCGACACACCGTCCGAACTGTACACAACAATGCTCTTTGCACACAATCCAAATCTCAAGAAATAAGTCGAGGTTGGAAAAATAGACATATGAACTTCATTCCAATGGCAGACGGGTAATTCGGTTGGAGAGAAGATGTGGACCTGTAGATTCAGCTGAATGTCCAGATATTGGACCAGTGATAGCACTCAACTAAAGGGATTCGACTCAGGCACAAAGAGTCATGATGTGGATTTTCTCGGAGGATCATGAATCATATACTTACGAGATATTTGCAGATATAGCTGTGAAGGCGGATTTTGACTTTCGCCATATCGCAGATGATTGAGTCGTCTCTTTGTCATTTCAAGTGGTATAGACAGTTCCTTCGCAACATTCTTCACGTCAACGAGATCGTGGTAGCGGCGAAGAATCTTCTCGTCAGTCTCCTCAGTCCACTTTGTGATGGGGGTGCTTCAAGCTCCTTCTTCACATTAGGAGGTACAGAAGTGAATCTTCGCGCCTTGTTCTTCATATTAGAAGCGGCAGAAGTGACTCCTCGCGCCGTCTTCTTCATATTAGAAGGCGCAGAAATGTTTCTTTGGGCTTTCCTCTTGTGAGTGAGCCTTCTTTGAACACTTAGCAGTGTTCGATGGGGCATAAGTTTCCAGATCTCCTTGGCCATCACACCCTGCGCAGCTAGCTTAGCCACGAGCGTATCTTTGTCTTCCGTCCAACGAACATGAGTACGCTGCCGCGGTAACCTGCTTCGATTTTTGCGAGGTTCTTTTGTAGCTGGAGGTGCTTGCCAGACTGCGCAGAATCAGCACTCACGTCGTCCTCGTCTTCGTCCTGCGAAGATGTATCATAACCTTCGGAGCGCTCTACATAATCAAATCCTGGCGTGAAGTCTCTATCTGAGTGGTAAGACCTTGCATCCTCCGCTACTTGAGCGAAGTACTCATAGTCAAGGTCCGTGAACTCTGCATCCCCGTCCGCGGTCGGTTCGTATGCATCGGTCAATTTAGACATCTCATTTTACGATCAGTACTCAAGTTATGACTTGATCGTACCCCCAATTCAATTTATATTCTATTGCCCTGCATTGCGCATAGCTATTCCAGAGTTAGTCGAGCTCCAAAGTACGCTGCTTCGTGCAATTGAAACACTTCATAGTGAGAAGTTGATGTACAATGCTCGATCGGATGCCAATACAAGTCTTCCAGCCAGTCAAGTGTATTATAGCAAATATTATAATCTTAGTAATCGAGGCATATGCGTGACACAATCGAGCACGCGCGCATCGCTACCCCAAACTTCGGCATTTCACCCCTGTACAGCCTAAATCTCACTACTCGATCTCGCGACCAACAACATGTTGGAACCAAGATTAAAAGCCTTGGCTCTCATCTACACGCGAGAACATGATTTGCTTATGATATGGTATTTGGTACGAAGTGCAGCAGAGCCAGGTCTTACCGTCTATCCACATCGGCATGCGATAGTAGTAGTATATTCGGAGCGGAAGTCGATATTACAATGTCGCATCACTTTGTCATATAAGTAGAGAGGAGAGATCCTTCCTCTGCGCACTTGATCGCTTTGCTGCTCGATTGTTAGAAGAGGCCCTTCAAAATGCAGATCCTCACCAGCTTGCTGCTCGCGGCAGCGACTTCCCACGCGCACTGTAGGTTAGCATTAACGGCATTCAAGAGAACGACATTGACGTTTGTAGACACATTTCCCAAGCTCGTAGTCAACGGCAAGCCCGGAGACGACAAAGACTGGACTGTAACACGTCGGACGAAGAACGCAGACACGAAACAAGGTGTCGAAAACCCAACCAACGCCGACATACGCTGCTATTCTTCCACCAATGCTGGAACGGTCGCAGAAGTCCCTGCTGGGGCGACAATTCACTACATCTCAACACAACAAGTGAACCATCCTGGGCCAACGCAGTATTATCTTGCGAAGGTGCCGGAAGGAAAGAGTGCAAGTAGCTGGGATGGCAGTGGAAATGTGTGGTTCAAGATCGCCACGACGATGCCAACTGTAGATGCGAATAAGCAGATGACTTGGCCAGGACAAAGTACGCTCATACACCCAGACTTGGATGGACGATAGCTGACGCAGAACTGTGTAGATGAGTACAAGACCGTCAACATCACAATACCCAAGGCTACTCCAGATGGCGAGTACTTGGTTCGCGTAGAGCACATCGCCTTGCATTTGGCTATGCAGGCCAACAAAGCGCAATTCTACTTGAGCTGTTCCCAGATCAAGATCACTGGTGGTGGCAATGGAACGCCTGGTCCTCTTGCAGCATTTCCCGGAGCGTACAAGTCGAGTGACCCAGGAATCTTGGTGAACTTGGGAAGCATCCAGCCTTCAGCTTATCAGCCTCCTGGTCCCGCAGTCTGGAGTGGTTGATGCCTAGGTTCTAGGCTTGGGGAGGATTCGAGATGTGGGCTACTCTAGCTTCTTAAGGCATCCGGGCTTCGCCAATCAAGTATATATCAGGCATACACTCTTGATAAAAGGTGATCCGCTTCTGACACGTTGAATTATTGCTGTTGCCTAGCTTTGAGAGTGCTCGTGTGCCTGATCGACAGTCATGTCTAAGTTCCTTCAGGATCTTGTCAACCATTCCGAGTGACTCAGACTGAGAAAAGCCAAATGCTTGACTATTGGGGTCGCACTGTGGCAGTATGGACTGAGGCCTCGTCAATAGCGGTAGATATGCGGGGCTCGAACGAGATGATCGGTGAGACGCGAGATGCACTCTACTCTGAGAGCAGCACTCGCCTCCTATCAATCGTCAGGTGGGAACTTACTTGCCATTCACCGCAGTCATCCAAGAGTACTAAACCCGCGGTACGCGGTAGCATTCATCAACAACATCGAGATAGCCGAATCCTTCCGTATCAGAAGATCCTTCCGGATCGAGGGCGGTTCACGTCGTCGATCGGCACAGCCGAGACATAGTAGAACAGAAGGCGACAATGGTAGGCATGTGGAATGAAACGAGGAAAAGTGCGAGCTCAATTGCGGAAATAAACGAAAAGGGCCAAAAGGCGCCCGGTATGGACTATCATGAAACTGAAACGAATTGCTAGCCCCAGGATCGTATGACAGTATTTCCAGAAGGCATCCAGCTTATCTCATTTCCTATGCTCTATCGTCTCTAGGTAAAGGATATGGTTGATGTCGAAACAAGTGGTTTGTGGCGGAACATGAAACGACCTGTCAAGCTGCGCCACGACCCTGCACGTCGGGTGATGCTGGAGCTCCGTCATAACCGATCCTCCGTCCACATTTCTGTCCACGTTGTAGGAATACAAGATCTAGCACCAAAACCTGGGTTGGGTTCTGACTTCTGACTGAATAAGCTTCGGAAAGGAGTGGGGAGGATCGCGTGTCCTATGGGCTGGGTAGGCAACCGCGAATCAGAAGTCTTTCGGCCCGATCCGACCAACAATCCCACTCCTTCGACGGCAACACACGAAACGAAGAGCCTGGACTTTGACCATGCAATCTGCACCTCGCGCACGGCACATACTCCAGGAATAACAAGCGAGCTGCAGCCTCTTAAACTCCGAATCCATCTCCAGCCGAATATCGCCGGCTATCAGAGGAGAGCGCCTCAACTCATTGTCGACATCGAAGTGTTTTGCTCCCTCGGCCACTCCGTATCACATCCTCCAAGGAGTGCACTTCTTGACTATCTGCACATCCATCACTGCCAGCGCCGTTCACGATGAGCAGCAACTAAGACCAATGCAATAGTCTGCGCTACCGAGCACGTAGGATTCACGATAGCAGAGCCGCACTCACAGACCACGTCTGATCTCAAAGTACGCCTCGCTAGCCCTGGCCCCGTTGACGTGCATCATCCATGCCTTCCCGCCCCCACATATGTACGCTTAACCTTCTCCGAGAGAGCTAGCTACAACCATGATCCTACTAAACGAAATCGGGCAATCTCGCGAGATCAAATCAGGAATCTGGCGACATAAGCGCGACTACCGCCCCAATGCCTTTCCGGATCAAGGTCGTGTTGGATCGCTATGCTTCAGGCCAGAATCAGCCTGATGAGAGCGTTTGGCATCTCTGAGGCTGGAGATCTGGCCGTTGGAAGGATGTGTGGCTAGCGGGTATGTGCGGTTTCGGGACTGGTGCGCTCGGTTGTGATTCTATGAGGAATTGGATGGCAAACTGTCTAGAGACACGGGGCTATCGAGCCAAGGATGCCGTGGTACGGAAGGAAGAGAGTTCAGAACGCTAGGCCGCAGTCCTAGGCCGCAAAGCTTGGGAAGTATCCTATATATGTTTATCTGGACGTCTGGTCGAGAGTATGAGTTGACGAACAGGGCGGTCCGACAGTTCATCTATAACAAATCGTTCCCTACTACCGAGGTCTTGAGCTGCACTGGCTGCGCGATTGCTGTATTGATCTGCATGATCGACTGAGGCTCAAGTTCAACTACGTTTCTACCATCCCACTGTCCTCGTATACAACATTCACGTATTCCCGATACGTCCGTAAGCGCTCAGAAGATCGGCCTATCTCTACAACCAACATACAATCGAGCCTAAGGACTCGAGAGCTCGACATCCGCAGGTTCGGCCGAATTCCTATTTGGATCGGAGCGCGCACACACCCGACGGCATACTCGAAATACTACAGTCAGCGCATAGTTCGCCCGAGCACCGATTTCGCCAACTACAAGATCATAATACTCATATTAGAGAGTAGACGTTCCACAAACTTCACAAGTTCAAATATAACGATCCGAACCACCCAGCGGAGTTTCGATTCTCGATCCTCACACTAGGCTACAATTCACCATACAACCAATATCCCAAATTCGATCCCACTACCGTATTACTCCTCGAACGCTTGGTTATTCTAGGATCTGAAAAGAAGGAGCTCGAGAGTCAGAACAATTGGCATCGAACAGAGGGTGACACGATCTTGAATCAAGCCGGCTCTCGTCAGCCAGTACCCACAACCGCAGGACTACAAGAAGACTTCATTATCTAGACGGGCAAGATTTCTAGAGCTATAGGATAGGATATCTCCCAAGAGAGTGTTTGAGCACAGCATCAGAGCCGCCGTACCTATCCTTCACAGCAGTAGAAGGCGCTTCTCCCACGGCCACGCACCAACCATGCCATCCTCCTCCAACGACCAAAAACCCACCTGGCCACCAACAACCACAACCACAACAACAACATCCCCATCCACCAGCTCCGGCACCCAAAGTCAGTCCACAACCAACTACCTCGCCACCAACTCCCCCCTCCCGCCCGCCTACCCGCAAGCCTTCCAACCCCGCACCCAGCAACAGCAGCAACAGCAAACAGCCTTCCACCACTACCAGCCGCCGCAGCGGCAGAACACGACGACCACGACGGGGTACCAGATCACGGCGCCGTTTCAGATCCCGCGGATGCCGCATCCGTGGCCGTTTCCGAATCAGGGACAAGCCGGGTATGGAGGAGGTGGCGGTGGTGTGAGTGGTGCAGGGAGTAGTGGAGGGAAGGAGGGGAGTGTGCCGATTGATCCTGCGTTGTTTGAGGGGCAGGGGAAGGGGAAGGGGCCTTGGGGTGGTGGAGGGGCGGGAGGGAGTGGGTGGCCGCCTAGTAGTGGGTAGTGTTTTGATGTGATAGGGCAATGCTGTGAGTGTTGTGGGAATCTGGCGACTGGAGTAGGTGGTGTGAACGAGAGCAGGTGCATTGTGAAGAAGACATGAAGGAGTCGGATCGCGCAAGCAAGTGCGCATGACCGTTGGGAAGTTGAGCATACTCGCATGTTGATGGAGTTCTGGGAGAGGTACTGGTTGTCCTGTATTATAGATTGGGTTGGCGTATGGTTGCATTTGCGGACGGTATATGGCGTTTTGTTTAGATTCTTGTACATATCCAATGGAGTGGCATCCGTCGTTCGTTTTAACACGGCCTTTGCAATGCGCTTCGATGCATCGTTAATATATTGCTCGTTGGAGTCATGCTCTCCGAGTTGCGGCTGATGAAGAGAGTATTGACATCAGGCTTTTTCACCCTTCGTCTTTAGATCATCGTCGGCGTCAGGAGGCATCTGGATACCCATAGCACGCAACATGTTTCCTGCGGGACCCGCCATGCCTCCTTGTCCTTTGAAGGCCTCCAGCATGTTCTCAACAAGATTGTAGTCCTCATCTAGTAACTCGCCTTCATCGTCGTCATCATCATCATCATCATCTGCAACTTCTTCAGCCCTGACTTTCCCTTTCCCCTTGTCGACGTTTACACTCTTGATAGCCTTCTTTCCTTCCTTCTTCGACTCCTTCGCAGGGTCTAGCTTGAGCGCGCCAAGACCAAACAACTCAGCCTCCATGGCTTCACTCAGCTTCTGAATCTCTTCGTCCTCTTCGCGCTCTTCCTCTTCTGCACGAGCGAGTTCTCGAGCATCGTCAACGAGTGCCGACTTCTCGGCAGACGAAAGAGCCATGAACTTTTCCATAGCTTTCTCGTACTCTTCAAACTCTGCGTCCGCAAACTGATCGCTATCCTCCTCCTCCTCTTCATCGCTATCTTCAGGATCATCCCAGCCACGGTCGGAGTCGTTGTCGACGTCCATGGGATCGAGACCGAGGCCCTTCGCGCCGTCCAAACCAGCTTCATCATCTTCAAGGAATTTGTTGAAGCGGTCGACCATCTTGCGAAGATTCTCTTGCGCGTTCTTGTCGCCAAAGCCGCTGGATGGGCCTGTTGGACCGCCTTTGCCGGAGAGTTCGCGTTCGAACTCGTCAAAGTCAATATTGAGCCACTCTTCATCATCGTCGCGCTTCGGCCACGCTGCGATCTCGGCATCGGTTGGTAGCGTGTCGTCGCCTGATTCTAGATCGTCCAGCAGGAGCTGGATCTCGCGTGATGCTTTCTTGTTAGCATAGACCTTATGCTGAGCGAGCATCTCCATGCCTGCGGCAACTTTGATGCCAATCTCAGCCTTTTCTTGAGTCATAGAAGTCTGCTTGTCTCCTTTTCTCATTATGTTCGCCAGTGCATCTCCCCATATCCCTGGAGGTACCCACTTTTGGCCCAGCAACTGCGCGTACAGAACCTTCGTGAAACGTACGCTGACTTCGACGAAGTCTTTTGGAGCGAGTTTGAGCGGTGTCTTCGACTTTTCTGGCTGCAGTAGTCGCAATGCGATTGGATCACGAAGGTAAAATGCTTCGACTACCGGAGCAATATATGCCGGGTTGGTGTGCAGAACATGCGCTACTCTTCGCGGAAGAGGAAGAGTCGCATGATGTTGGTTCTCTGCAATAGCTGTCGGATAGTTTTTGAGGCGATGGAAAGCTTCTTCATCAATTTTCGGGTAGTGTTGTGGTCTCGCTGGAGTGTCTTTCAGTATTGCGAGAGCCTCTTCCGCTTTAAGCGGTTTTGGTTCTTCCTGCTTTGACAATGGTACGACAAGAAGACGGTGGTTGTTGATCCAGACCCTATTCTCCGCCATTTCAGGATTGAGCCAGTTCGGTAGTGCATTCGCTGCCTCGATGAGTAGGAATTCGCCATCCGTGTCGTAGATCCTCATCCACGCATCAGGAAACTCTTTGCTCAGCTCGCGCAACAGCCACACTATCAGCCATTCATCTGCAACACTGTCGCCGTAATTCGTGCTGCCTTTCAGCAGCCATCGGCCTTCTTCTCGTGTCAGATCGAGCTTCATTGAGTCCCTTTGCCAGATATACTCTTTCAGAAACTTCTTTTCCAGAGTGGCAAGGGCGCGTTGAAAAGCCTGCAAGCGCTCTCTGGTCTGAACATCGCTGAGCTGGGAGTCTATAACGAAGATCATGTATTCGACCACATCCTCTGGCAGCTGTTTTGGGAAGCCCTCGAAGCCTTCGCCGAAACGTTTGAAGTTGTCCTGGGGGATGTGATCCATGGCTGGTGTACGTCTGGGCGGTAGTGGCGAGAAGTGCTGTTTCAGGACTTCGCGATCCCAGCTGTTCGATGAAAGTCCCAGAAGGGTCAAGAAGGAATCGTACCTTGGAGTGCAAAAGCGAGAAAAAGCAGGATGCAGGCGGCAGCGACCTGCCTTGGCTCACGTGCTACGGTTTTCCGCGCCAACCGCTACCGGACTAGTGTGGCTCCACCTGCCCGCATCCCTGCAACGTAAACACGCGAAGCTGCCATGTCAACAATCGACCGTCACTGTCCGTGACCGTCCAATGTACCGCGCCTCTGCTTCGCGCTCTATTACTTTCGCTCACGCGGTATAGATAGCGAGTTATCATAGCAATGGCACACAACTTCATCGCAACGCCTCGCACCGAGGTGGGCGACAACACGCGCTTCGACGGCACCAACGGCGACCTCGACTTCAGCATGGAGCCGTCGTTCCACGCACCAAAGGACCGCGACAATATCTTCGCATCCATGGGTGGTGCGCAGCGACCGCAGACACTGAACACACCACGACAGCCTCTTGCGACAATGCGGAATCCGAATGCGAAAGTTGAATTCACACCGCTGATGAAGAGCGCAACGGCGAACCGGACGCGGCAGGTCAACGGCATCCTGAAAGGTGGTCTGACTACACCTGCGGCACTCAAGCCAGGCTTTGTATTGGGAGGCACGCCGCTGCCAGAAGCCAGCACACTCGACGCGATGAACTCCAGCTCAATGAGCGACTCGCAAGTGGACGGTCGGACACCGGTGCAAGAGATGGCGAGCTCGAGCGCGATGAGCACACCCATGGCGCTTCCTAGAAGGGGAGAGGGCGAGCTGGATGGCGGCAACGGCAATGTGTTGACATTGAGAGAGCAAGAAGCTGTGAGTTCCAAATACGAATACGTTGTGCAGAAAGAGACATTCTCTGCGTGCACCCGAACAGCTATGTACTGACACCGTTGTAGCGCCTTGAACAGATAGACAAGGAAAACTTCGGCCTCAAGCTCAAGATCCACTTCCTCGAAGAGGCTTTGCAAAAGACCGGCCCTGAATTCAACGCGCAAGCCCTCGAAGAGAACATCAACCTTAAGACGGACAAGGTGCAAATGACGCGCGACTTACACAAATACTCGAAGAGCCTGAAGAGCGCCGAAAAGGAGCTCGAGGAATACAGACAGCAGCTGCGCGATTACGCGGAGAAGGTCAAGCGGCGACACGCCGACGAGGGCATGCGCGAAGAGATGGATGAGCTGCGACGGCTGGCTGACGAACGCGCTGATGAGCTCAGGCAGATGGAGGAGAAGCTGGAGGAAGCACACGGCGTCGCAGATGAGTTGGAGAAGGCACAAGCAGAATTGGAACATGCCGAGGCTGAAGTGGCACGAAGAGATCGACTACTTGACGAGCACGATGCCCAGATCGAAGCTCTTGAGCAGAAGCTCAAATCTGCGGAAGGCTCCAACGACGCCGATATCGAGGAGAAGGAGCGGCAAGTGGAAGAGCAGAACGAGAGAATTGAAGACCTCGAGGAGCAATTGCGCACAGTAACTCAGACAAAAGACGCCGAAATTGACGCATTGCAGGAGAAGTTGGACGCGGCGTCTGACGGACAGAACCAGGAACTCCAGGATCTGGAACATCAGCTTGACGAGATGGAAAGACAACTGGTAGATGCGGAAGACCAGAAGCGTCAAGAGCTATCGGCACTGGAAGATCGCCTACGGTCATTCGAGCGGCAGAAAGACATTGAAGTCAAAGCCCTGCAGCGCCACGTGCAGTCCATCGAGAGCGAGAAGCAGGCCGAGATAGACGCCCTCACAGATCGCCTGCAGCTCGCCGAATCTCAAGGTGACAACCAGGTTCAGCTTGCACAACAAGCAGCACATGATGCCCGCCAGAAAGTCCTTGACGTGACTCGCGAAAAAGGTGTCGAGCTTGAACTACTCCAGTCCAGGGTCGATGCTGCGGAATCCAGGGCGGACGAACTTGACGATTGCCGTCGCCAACTACAGCATGTCAAACAACAGCTCACTCGCCTGCAGACCGATGTTTCTTCCTACGAATCGCAAGTACAGCAGTTCCGTAAGAGTATTGAAAGCAAGGATCGCGAGCTCGCTAACCTCGAGAAACTGCGACGAGAACGCGAGGACGCCACGCAGGAGATCAATGGCCTTCGCTCTGTCATGTCGAGCAAGGACACCCAAATCGAAGCACTCCAGAAGGTCACACGGGAACGCGACAGTCTCAACCGAGAGCTGCAGGCCATACAGTCTTCTCTTCAATCTCGCGAGCGAGATCTGCTAGGCTTGCAGAAGAAGGTGGAAGCTCAAGAGGCGTCGCTAGAGGAGCTCAGGAAGTTGAGAACCGAGCTTGGTGACCGCACCCGCGAGCTGGAGACTGCTCGCAAGACTCTGTCCGAGCGAGATGCCGAACTGGAGGCATTGCGAAACCATGCCGATGAGCCAGGTACGCAGCTAGATGTTATGCAAGGACTGGTCCGTGAGCGAGATGACGAGCTTGAGAACTTGCGACAAGAATTCAATGATCACAAGGGCGAAGTGGAGTCGCTTCAAAGACTGGCTGAAGAGAGGCTTGAAGCTCTCCAGGAGGCTCAAGAAGAGTTCCGTCGCGAAAAGCAGGACCAGGAAGACGAGATTGAAGTTCTGCAAGAGGCCGCCGATGAAGCAAGTGATGAGAAAGCTTCGCTCGAGGAGAAGATCATGATTCTTGAGAAACAGGTGCAGGACTCATACGAGCTTCGATCGCGATCTGACTCCCACGAGAAAGACCTCCGAGCTGCTGAACGGGAGAAATCCCGCTTGACATTTCGCATCGAGAAGTTAGAGACCGACCTTAATGTTGCCGACAAGGACCGCGATGACCTTCGTGCTCGACTTGATAAGCTTATCAAAGACCTACAGAGTGCCAGGCAATCTACTACCAACGATGCTGCTTCAACTCAGGAACGACATGAGCTTCATGAGCTCCTCAAGAGGTCCAAACTTGAAGCTGAGGATCTCTCTGAGCGCGTCACTGAGCTCGAAAATGAGCGCAACGATCTCGAGCGCCGTCTCCGCGCCGAGATTCGCGACCGCGAGGGCAAGCTACGAAACGCCCAGGCCGAAGTCGAACATCTACAACTGCAAGTAGCAGAGAAAGAAGGCGAACTCGACGCACTCCAAGGCACAATGCGCATGCGCATCAGCCCCAGCACCCACGACCGGACTGAGAAGCGTCACGCAAACGAACTCCGCGATCTCAAAGAACGCTTGCGCAACAAGGCACTCGATGTCGGAGACCTGCAACAACAGCTCGACGATAAAGATCTTCGTCTCCGCGAACTCTCCGCTTCCTCGAAAGCCCTGCTCAAGGAGAAAGAGAAACAGCTGCGCACTTTACAAGCCGGTCTCGAATCTTCCCAGAAGGCGCTCCAACACCAGGACACAGAGGCTGTCATGGATCTCAAAGCGCAGGTCATGGATAAAGATAAACGGCACGTGAAGGAAATTCAGGGTCTGGCGAAACAGATCCAGTACCTTCGCGCGCGATGCCAGAGAGAAGAGGGGTTTAGAGAGAGTCTGGGATATCAGAAGAGGTTCTTCTTGATGCAGATTGAGGTTTATGGACAATGGTACGTCACCCTATCCTTTCCCTACCTTCTTCCTCAAACATATACTGACTGTCGTGGAATAGTAACAAGGAAGACTTGAAGCTGATAGAGGAGATGGGTATCACGCCCGACCTCTCCTACCACGCTCGCAAACCGAGTCTTAAGACTGCGGCGCTCGCTGTTATTGCGGCGCAGAGGATGCAGAAACTTGCTGGGCAATGGGCGGGGAATAGGAAGGTGCATGCTGAGCTTGTGCGCAAGCTGGAGGGGATGAGGAGGTTGGGACGGAGGAGTAAGGGCGCTGCTGTTGTGCGGTAGATGATTTGATTGATTGTTTGAGGGGGTGAAGTTGTTGCAGTTGAGTAGAAGGAGGTTGGCGGGGTCGTTTATTCTTACGTCTTGCATGCATGCATCAGTGTCAGCATCAGCGCGGTGCTTTGAGCGAGGGTCTCGGCGTTTTGGTTTGATTCGGTCACTCGGTTACCGTGCATTGATAGGGAGAATGGGCACTGTCTCACTGCCGTCAACAAGATTTTGAGCGTTCGTCCATTTTCTTAACGTGGCACAGTGGCTTGTGCCTCCTAGACAAATGATGCCCAGAAACACTTCGCCGCATGCCCGCGTCGCCACGTCAAGCAAGGCGTAAAGAAGAGCCATGTGATGAATTGTTGTACAGGTAAAACAATTCACATATCCCAATAACTTGATTCCGTCAACTTCGCCACCCACTCCGTAAGCGTGCACTACCAATAAATCTGAACTCCATCTACGCCCTGCTCCACGTGCAACACTCTACCAACCGACCGTCTAAGCCTTCCCATTCCCCCCCTCCCCCCTCACCGTAAGCCTAACATCCAACTTCCCCACATTCAGCGTAAAACAATCCTTCGTCTCCCTCTCACACGCGCCCCCATCCTCGCCCGCCGCAAACTCGACCCAGAACCTTCTCACCACATTCGCCACCACAGATCTCATCTCCATCAAGCTCAGCTTCTGGCCGACGCAATTGTACGCGCCTGTTGAGAAGGCCATGAAAGCGCGCTTGTCAGCGACGTAGTCTGGGGATTCGGATGTCCAGCGCTCGGGCATGAAGGAGAGGGGCGAGGGGAAATAGCGCGCGTCCCGTTGCAGAGTGTGGGCTGGCATCCAGATTAGGGTGTTGCCCGGGATGAAGGTTTGGTCGGGGAGGGTGAGGCCTGAGGGGGGCGTTTCGCGTTGGGTGCCGCTTGGGACCTGTAATATGGCTTTAGTTGGTATTTCGAATTGATTAAGTGTCGTAGTTGGATGTTATTGGGCGCTCAGAAGGAGTTGGGTTGGTATAGGGCAAATGTGAGAAGAGCGGGAGAGCTTACAGCGGGGTGCAGTCGCAGCGCTTCGTGGATGACACCATCTAGTTGCGGGCAGTTGGCTACGTCGTCGGCGTCGAGGAAGGATTTGCCCGGTGCGATGGCGTCGACGGCTTTCTGGAGCTTCTTTTGGGCTTCTGGGTGCTTGCAGAGCTCGTAAAAGAGCCATGTCAGAGTTGCAGATGTAGTGTCACTGTTGCACAGATTAGCAGCGAATAAGCAGAAGAGGGTGCATCCTGGATGAAAGACTTGCCTGCCCGCCACAATCAAGAGTCGAGAGTCAGCATTGAGATGTAAGGGAATATCTTCATCGTTCGGGTCGAGGAGCCAGCTGAAGATATCGTTCTCTTTTGGTGTGATCTTCTTCCTCTCCCTCAGCGTCGTCTGTGTCCAAGCGATGAACTCGAACATGTCGTCCAGTCCAATTTTCACGCGAGTCAGTACGCTCAACATCCATGAAAGATGCCCTAGCACCGCGACAGGTGCCATACTTTTGTGCAACAAGGTGATGAGGCGGTCCTCTTTGCCCTTTTCCAACATGCCAAAGTTGTGACTGAAGCCGATGTCTCCAATCACGTCAAAGCTATAGTAGTTAAGCCAATCCGAGATACGTACCGAGGATTCGTGAGCGTGCTCACTCAGTCGTTCCATCAGCGTAAGCGAATGCCGATTAACGCGAGGTTCGTAGTCGCGCAACGATTTAGCATTGAATGCGCGGTCCCAATTCTTTCGTCTCTCTTTGTGGTCCTGTTTGTCGCGCGTAGTATGTGTAGATGCGCCTTCTATGGAATACGCGCCGGCGTACCACGGCCCTTTCGTACATTTCGTCGTTGCGCTGTGAACTAGAGGGATCGCGTCCGCAGAGATGATACTGAGTTCTCGCGGCCCTGTCCGCACGATATCGGACTTGTATTCCTTGTGCAGCTGCTCGACATTATTGTATAATTGGCACTTTGGCACAACCATGCCGAGGCTCCACCATTTGGAGAGTCGAGCTGCAAATGGACCGGGAAACTGCAAGTGTCAGTGAGAATGTGAGGAAAAGACAGAGGATTGAGCTATCACACACCTTTCGAAGCCTATGGAAGAAAGCTCGGTAAATCAATATACTCGTTGCCAACGTCGCAAGATACGTTGCTGCGGCTGTGCCGGCAACTTGTAAAGCCTGGAAAACTGATTGCACTCGAGCGTCCACGGTATACTCCACGACAGTCAGGGTAGCAAAGGTGGCCATCCATGCTAAGAGAAGCAAATGCGTCGAATGATCCCATTCACCTCTTCCGAATACGAAGTGCGAGAAGAGACCAAGTCCAGCTGCGAGAGGCTTGCTGCGGATAAGCTCGTCCCAAGCCGTCGTGCTTAGAATGTTGGCCATGTTGTCGTTGCGATTCCCAGAGGTTTGCTGTCAGGACCTGCACTTGTGGAACGCGAGCAGATGGCCCGCTTTATAAGTCAGGCCATACTTAGTTCTTTGAGGCTGAACAAAGGGTGGGAAGCCCCTGTCGTACATGCACTTGAGCGAATCAAGCGCGTGTCCTTGAAGTAGGCGGGATGTGGGACGCCAGACCGAGGTTGACACCGCAGGGAGGCAGACGCACGGGTGCCGCGTATGACGTACGGGTGTTGGTGTGAGGTTGGTTGGTTTGCAGTTTTCTTGCCGCTTTCTTCTTGACTAACTGGAGGCTCAAGGTACAACTCGATCCGGCTAATGGGTTCTGCTGCGGGGTCTCGCTCGACCCGCGCAACCCCTCATCTATCGCGCTCTTGTGTTAATATCAATAAACCTCATCGTAACTCAGGCATTCATGGACGCTAAGAATAAAGCCTTCACGTAGTGATTTTCTTAGGATTAATGTGCCTTGGTTGAACTCAGAGACTCGTGCGAGTCGGATTTGCTGACGCCAAAATAAGGTAAGCGACATGTACTCGCCCCCACAATAGGTACCCACAGAACAAGTAGCTGAAAGCTAGATGGCATTCGAGTCAGACGGCGTGGATGAGACGTCTTCAGCCTTGACACCCCACGGCTGAAGATAGGCACCTAGGCTAGGTCCAAGAAACTACCTGAACAAGCTGTTCTCCCTGATATCTACTGCACGTTGCAGCATTACCCAAAAGGGCCTCTAGGTATGAGCACAGGAAGGTCAGGATCTAGTCTTGGCAAATCTTGCGAGACTCGCGCGTGCTCGATACCCAATTCGGAATACTGCCAAAAAGATTAGCTGCGCCAACATACTACTCACATAGGAATCGCGCTTACGTGATATGTTTGATGACGGGTCTGGACGGGCGAGAGGTTGCTCCGTTCCCATGAGATTAAAGGTTTCTTATTCATCAAAGCCTATAATTAATGTCGCGAGGGTTTCTGGGAGCAAAGGCCGAGGCAATGTGTGGCTGACCGAATGCGACAACAGTCCCTTGGCGTAATCGAGAGAGACCAGGAAAATAATAGATGCATACAAAGCATTGAATGAATGAGTCGCTGACACTATATACGTGCCGCAAGGAACCTATTTAATGCTCTGATTTCCATGAAAATTGCCTCCAGGTACTAGCGTGCAACCGTCGTCCAAAAGATTTTGGGGTAAGTTTTGGATGTGGCCCGATTCGCTCGAACCCCTAATCATCGGTGCGTTGAGCTTTGGAAGGCTTAGTAGGCATCCGTAACGTGTATAGATTGTTCGGCTGGGCCTTTCGGTTGCGCCTCGACGCTCGTGACGTCAATTGAATAGGACTGACCATACTAATGTGTCCGCCCGCAAGAGACACGAGATAACCAAATTAAAGGGGTATCAATTACTGAGCTCGCTTAACTTAGATGTCAGATCACATAATTGATCGACTGCAATCGCCTACTCCATCTGGAGCTTGGTTGAACAGATAACGGCAGACCCATAATCTGCGAACAGGTTCTCCTCTTCTTCAAAATGTTGTGTTATTGAAGAATTTGATACAACTTCAGTGGCTCCGGTTTGATCAAAATGCAAGCGACAAGCTCGCCAATTGAGTTCCCCTGTAGCCACATCGTAATTCAGCATGAAGTCGGTTTCGTCTGGATCGTCCACCTCAAAGGCATGACCCCTATGCAACCGAGCCAGAAGCTCGATAGGACAGAGGTTCTGCGTCACCAGAGTCTGGTTTCCAGGAACAGAATCTTTCTGAAGTATTTGATCCCTCAACGTTTCTGCGATAGCGGCATGTCTCGTTAACATCGGAATATCGCTGATCGATCGAAGCGAGATTGAACGCAAGCTACGGATTGCAGCAAGCGGCTCAATCCATGAAGCGCTCTCGACCCTTTGGCCTTCTTCGAATGCAAGACAGTCTTGCATCGTCGCGATATGGGGTTGCTGCCTCATGGATACCACAGAAGAGCGGAAAGTTTCCACCACTAAGCCCAGGTACTGGAGATTCATGGTATTTGCCATCGTTGAGCAAAGCTGGTTGTAGTATTCGTACGAGTATCTTAGCTTGAACCCCATGACTGTATACTTTTTGGTGATGGGATAGGTGTGGTTGGGTCTGCCAATCATGACGTACTCTTCCGTCAATGCCAGCACCATAGATCGAATTCGAGACCGTGACTCAGCTGGCCTATCTTGGAGAAAGTGCAACGCAGTTGGGATGCGAAAGTCGCTCCTGAAGCGAAAAATGTTCCTATTATAGAAAGTTTCGCGAGCCTCATTGTAGATTTGTTTACACAGAAGAAATGTCTGTAAGTTCAGGGTCGGCGTCGCTTCCTGGTGCTGGGTTGAGATCGCTTGGTAAGTCAATTGAAGCCTAAGATGCTGCTTTCCCGGATAGGTCCATGTGTCATGCTGCAGCACATCCCAAAGCGGGAGTTCCCAAGATAACCGAGCCAGGCGAGGCGTTTGGAGTTCATACTGCCACTGCTGCACTTGCTGATGGAATCGCTTCGTTAAAGTCCTGTTCCCAAACACTGGTGTTGCTACGACCCCGAATCCAATGTCGATTGAGCCATGACTCAGAAGCTCGTCGTAGATCAGATCTCGGATTTCGCGGGGTAAGGCGAGGAGTGGCGGAACTAGTACAAGCCCGTGGTGTGCCTTAGATTCCATCAATGGACTGCTGCGAGGTTTTGAGAGGATCTGGACCTTGATGGGTGTTGTGATGGGGTTTCAGTGTGGAAAGAGATGCGTTCGGGGGGATCGCGACGGGGGTTTGGTGCTCACAATGAAATGCGCTAAGCTCAATCAACTTTAGTCCGGTTTGCGGAAGGCAGCGATTCCGTCTGCCAACCCTCGGAACGCCTCGCACATTACTTTTACAATATAAAAACACGCATTTATCCCATCAAATAGAGATATTGATCCGATAATAGCATTGTCTAAGTAGGAGGAGCTTTACTGTCCAAAATTGCCTAGTTCTCGTCTCATCTCACAAAGCCCCCTAAGTGTAAGCATCGGTGAACTTAGGTCTTTACGTCTCTTCCAGGCTGGATCATGATTATGGATTTCATCCTCCGGAAGAAATATATTCCCGTGCTACACGCGGTTTGCAAAAAAGGGTCCTTACCTGCTGTAATACTGACACGACTTCTGCAGCCTGGCCTCTAACGAGGAATTGTGTTTCTAGATCGCCTTATCTCTTTTTGTCAAACTCTCTTAGACATAGATCTCACTCACACATGTTTTCCTGACACCTTTTCCAGTTTAAAATTGTCTCTTTCTTTATTTCGTACGCACAATGCTACTGCGGTGGACTTTTGAGACCTAGGTTTGTATCGCTAAACATTGTGAGACATTTACCGTACATATTACATATAAAGTCTCTCTAAATTACCCTGAGACGTTTAAAAGCTCTCTTTGATGGTAATCGCCAAAAACAAAACAGAACTCTGACCAAAAATTCTCAGATATTGGAACCGACATCAACTGGGCTCAAGTGGCAGAGGGCGCAAGGATGTTTCGTCATGATCAAGACATGCCATATACCGAAAGTGACCAAGGATCGAACCACGATGAAGAGGAGATGGATGATTTCGAAGCCGCGCTATGGGATGCTCTCATTGCACAACAGGCAAAAGACGCCCAATCCTCTCAAGGTCACGACGAGGAGCATTCAAATCCAGGTCGATCAAATCTTTGCTCAACTTCTGTGCATTTTGGAGACCGTTTAGCACAAGACAATGAGTTGACAGAGGAAGAGAAGGAGCAATTAAGTGCTCTCGACGACCAAGGCCTGACACTTGAACAAATGTCCAAGGTCATGTGGTGGAGGCCACTGACTGCCATCCAACAGAAATTGTCGACTATCATGAAGGCCAAAGGTGAGAAAACGGCCAAGATGATCATGGCTAGAGACTGGACTCCTCGGGACGACGAAGAGCTAATCCGACTCTGGCTCGATAACCCAGACGAGCGCAAAATTGCTCAAATTGTTAACCGATGCATCAAGCACGTCGTTTATAGAATCAAGTTCCTGCGATACGAATCTGGCGACGTAGGGCCATCGGAGCTATATCTGACTCTCTCACGGGAGAATGCGCAGATGGCAGCACAAACGAAGACTGCACCGAGCACAGATTCTGTTCAGCGGGGGATAAATTATCAACATATCCAATGCAGAACATGGACAAAAGCAGAAGATGAGGATCTCTTGCGTCGATGGTTCAGCCAATACGATGAAGCATCTATCGCGAAGCACACTGGTAGATGCCCAGGTTCTGTTGAAGCTAGATTACAGTCCCTAAAAACAAGTGACGATCGGAGTCCAGGGCCGTCTACGTTGTATCTCACGGTGTCAAGGCAGTATTTGCGTGGTCCGAGCGGGCAGACTCGCTAATGGTTGGCACTTCATGATCGCTATTCATAACAATATCTCGTTTCCAAATACAACAGATGTATAGTGCTATCACTGGCACAAAGAAAGACGTATAATCTAATTGACTACTATTTCGAAAGATTCAATTCGCCCTTTCTATCAACTCATCTCGAGTGCGTCGTGCCAGCTTATATTCAGTGAAGTTACTGTCTTCATCCTATCAATGAGGGTTATCACCAGCGATAGGAATATTATGGCCTTTGCTTGCGCCTCTATTTAACTCTATAATACTCCCTCGTGTTAAGTCCCAAGCAGTGCATAGGTCTCACTAATTCAATTTCTATACTTCATCTTCCAATCAATCTACCCAAGGACCTCTTTAAACCTGGCGCAAAATCTCGCCAAGATGCATAGCAGGAGTCACGAATTTCAAAACGTCTCTAACTTAGCTACGATTGGCTAGCTCTGGATGCGATCGCAATGGATGTTAGTGAGTACAATCCGACAAGAGATTTAGAGAACTTTGTGCAATAAAGTACAATGCGACTTCCTGGGTCACTCAGTAAGAGGACCCCGACACACAATGTTGGACAGATGCATTATAAGTATCAGGCATTTCGAACTCTCAAACAAGCAGATCCTTACCACCTTTCATCGTCAATTGTACGCTCACATCAAGCAGATTAAGATGGCTGATGTCGAAACAGTAGGTTGCTATCCGGCTGGACCGAAAGATGCTGCTGCTGCTTCTGAGCACGACCTTGAGGAAGCTCTTCGGTCTATCGATTGGGCTGCTGTAGCGGAGGAGACTAGAGAATTTCTAATCGATAGAGATTATGGAGAGGGGGAGACCAAGAATGACTGTGGGGAAGGGTCTGAAGATGAGTGTGGTACTGAATCCGAGGAAGACGACGAAGAGGAAGAGACAGATGAGCTTGCGACAATTATCACCACTTTCGCTCATGCTACCTCAGAGGAACCGGGGTTCTCAGAAAACAAGCAAGTTGTGTCTGATTATATACGCAAAGAGTGGCAAGATTGGGAAAAGGACGAGCTTGTTGCGCTCGTCGAAGAGGGCAAGACTGAAAAGGAGTGCGTTGAAGCCATGACCTGGAGGTCACCCAACGCGATTAAGCGCCAACTTCATAATTTGCAATCCGCACAAGTGATTCCGATGCGTCGTGTCTCTGAAAACTCTCTGTTCTATATACCCGCAAGAGGTAGGGGCTGGACACGAGCTGACGATGAAGAGCTGCGTCATCTCTGGATTGATCAAGGACTCAATGAACATGCGATTGCAGTGCAGCTCGTTCGCTATCCGTCAAACGTGGGTCATAGGCTCAATTTTTTGAATCTCGACAAATGCCCATCCCGGGCTGCCATTCAGAAGGAGATCAACCGCATCAACGACCGAATGTGGTCTGAGGCACTCTGATCATTGTCAAGTAATGTGATGTTCCCTCAATACCTTGCTGACCGGGTCTTCATCAGTACGTACTGCAAATCTGTACTTACTGTTGTATCAGACTCCATCTAAAAGGCTAGATTCAATTTCGTCCTCGTTAGGAAGGTGAAGCGTCCTCGATTATCAATCAATCTCAGAAAGAAATTAAAACCTCTTCATGTTGCTATTGAAAGTGTAAATCCTGTTAAGAATCGATGTGAGTTCTACTACTAGCTTTTCTACAAGTCCGCAAATTATCAACATTGGCGTCACCAAGTCCAGAAATGAGCAATCATTCATGTTTGCCACCCCGTTATCTAGACCTCTTCTCCTATACATATGATGTAGCTAAATTCGTATTCGATATTTGTTTCTTATGTCGTGATCCAAACTTCCAATGATTGTAATGTAGAAGGCAAGGTACCCACATTTCTGGTGATGTTTCTTCGGGCATTGTTCACGCGAAGGGCATTTGAGCTTCATCATTGTAAAAGTCGTATAACCCCCTACACAATGTGAACTGCTGTGGGTATAACATGTGGGCGGCCAATAATTAGCTTCAGCATCAAAACCATATGAAAAACCTCAATCGCACACTCACTATGGAAGCCACATCAGACCGTAAACGTCCCGGCGTCAACAGTAGAGTAAAGTGCCTAGATAAGTATGGCGTCTCAAGGAAGAAGCAATCAAAGGATCGAAAAAAATCCTTGAAGCATTCACTGCACCGCAATTCAAAAACAGAAGGTCAGTTACTAGCCTGTCTGGAAGATAACGGCATCTCCAATAAGCAGCTGAGTAACGATTCCCCTGCCAATGATTCCGCTGCCTTTCAGACTGGGGCCGAATCTCAGGACCATGGTCTTTCTTGCAGTAAAGTCCAGCAGCAAAAGAGGCGACCGAGAAGGCCTAGGGCTGAAGCAATCCGGAATCCAGACCCTTGGACCCCCAAAGAAGACGAACAAATCCTACGACTGTACTTTGCCTTAGTGGACGCACCAAAAATTGCTGAAATGAAACAACGAGGGGCTGTGAAAGTAAAACAACGCTTGAAAGAATTGATGGAAGTTGATCCTCGGACTATGCTACCCTCTGCCATGTATCAAAAGATCCTGCAAGAAAACTTAAGCAGAAAATTGAGCTTTAATGAGGAGGTAGGTGAGGGATCAGCGTGCTCGGATGATCCAAACTCTAGTTGGCATGTCTAAATACTGCACTTCGTCCTCGCTCTAAAAGTATTCGAGGCGTCGAACACCACATGAGGTGACCGTAAGCAGACAGTTTATCTCAGCTTCTGAAAGCGTTTCATGCATCTTGATAAGGCACGTCGACGCCATTGAAAAGATAATACCCTACATATAAGTCGTGTAAAAGACCTCCAGTTCTCGTCGAAGAATTTTCTTAGGCTATTCAAATTTATCTTCTATATGTTCTACCCATCAAATATGGTAGTCTACTAAGTCGCCTAGTTACTATCAACTCGTTCTATAAGAGGCTAGCTACATATCAGCTAGGAGTCTTCTACAAATTAGTAAGATTAAATTCTACTAATTTTGACTAGATAGAACCAAATTTGAAATGATATTAGTAGATTCAGAGAGAAAAACTTATTTGTTAGTTATTTTCCAGAAGCGTTGCCCCGAAATAGGGGTATAGATACTGTATTACGATTACTGAAACGCTATAGTCCTTTTAACAAGATCCTACTTACGTAGTGTTTAAGAATTGAAGCGCTTCTAGAAGAAAACACTTGGGTATACTTTGATTTTTGTACCCCTTCTCCGGGTGCAGGACCTCGGAACTCTATTATCTAACAGTCTGAGAAAGCATCTATTGAAACACTCTTTCTCATGATTCCACCACAGAGACCGCTACACCAGTCAGCTATGAGACAGCTAGTAGCACCACACAGTATCAAAAACACTCTTTCTCTCCCCATACTCATTCCCCTGGAGCCACATAATTAATCAGGAAGGTGTTAGCTAATAATAGCAACGATTCTTTGCTGTCTTACGGCAGGCAACAATAATCTACAAAAGTGACTTGATTCGTTCCATCCATTCTGGTGTCACTGTCACCTTTTCTCTTGGTGATTTGCTTTCCCGACCTTCAATGAAGAGCATCTCAGTCGTCTTCCATTGTTTGATTTCATCTTCAATCCATACAGAGACGGCGTTCGCACACTCGGCGACCGCCTCGAATGGGACCAGGTGCGTGTCACGGGAAATGACGACTTCCTTCACCCTTTGTTCTTTAGCTCCACCACTACCACCCACTCCCATGCCCGTCTTCTCAAGCTTGGCTTTTCGAAGCTTCGGCAGAGCCAACGGATCCCTCGTCCCGAAAAGTTATAATGCGGAAGGCCGTAAGTGAGGTACACCCAGATATGCGATGACTGGCTCGGCACGATAAAAGGGAGCTGTCGCGTTGACTGGGTCTATGATATCTCGAACTGCATCTTTTTCTAGAGGGTCAGTGCCTACTGCCAAAATCACTGGTACGACGATGTGATCGGATCGGTCATGTTGTTGCGTGATGGGGTTGGAGACTACCTGAATGCCCTTGAAATTGGGTCTCAAGTATGAAAACACTCCTTGATGCTTTGTTGTCGCAAGCGTGACTGGATCGAGTGAGCGCTTGTCCAGCCACATGTGTATATCAAAGTCTGCAGAAATTTCTCCACCAGTATCTTGGTGGGCAACAGTAGGAATAGCACGATAGCCGTACTCAATCCAACGTTGTAGCACCCGTTCGTCGGCCTCTTCTAACGATGGCCACGTGTCGCGGCGGAAAGTGGAAGCCCGCGTAAGCGCAGGCCCTTGGCACTCGTGGATGGACGTGCCAATGACTGGTTCAAGCAGAATCAGCGACGTGAATAACCGCGGATGAATCAACGATGCGAGGACCCTGGAATTCTATCGGTAAGCAACTCTGACCTATAGCTAGGTAGTTTCGATCTCAATACGCACAATTGCCCAGCACCCATGCTATGCCCAGTGCCGACGATCGGCCTGATCATTTCTCCACGGAAATGATTGACCATGGCTATGATTGACCATGGCTATGATTGACCATGGCTATGATGTCTCTTGCATGATCGAACCATGATGCTTGAACTACGTCAGCTTGGGTATTACATTGGGAGAGCCATTTCCGAGCGTACAATCATTGCCCAATTTGTTTTCATTGAGGATACCGCTCGCTCATTGGTGAACTGAATCGGCGAACCAGATATTCCGTATGTTGAAGCCTAAATTTTCCGACCGTCGATGTATTTATTCAAGCATGGGTTCATACAGTTCCTGATTATGATTAAATCCCCTTAGCCTCAATCTGTTCTCGACTGTGAAGTACCTTCGGCATCCCACTAGCATGAGTAGCAATGAATGGTCACATCACCCCATTGCGGGTTGTGGTTGCTTTTAGGTATGTACTGGTTAACTACAACATCTAAATCACCATCTACTGTTGATGTCGCTCGTGCGTACTCTCGGATGTGTTGCGATGGGACGGTGTGCTTGATAATGTGAAAAGGCGCCGGTGCTGATACCATAATGGTTTACTGAATCCGGCAATCCTGGAGACTGATCTCGTGCGGCAATTTGGATATTAAGTATGAGAGTAGTATATTGAAGAGACTTGCTGATTGCAGCGAACCACCGGCAAAAGTATATTGTGCAGTAGAGGCCTGTGGCACGGAAACACCTGTGTCGAGGGATTTTCGAGAGATGTCCACAGTATCTATACTCGTATTAAGTAAGAGAGAAGGCTGTTATATCACTCATTTTTAACGCTTGACCGATCTAGCGGCATCCATTGACCCGTTCATGAAATATGGTCGTCCATTCAGTGGAGCGAACAGTAAGGAACCCTGTAAGGCTTAAGTGGAACATCTTATTCAGTATTTTCTTAGGTATATTCTTTAAGTCAGGCAGCTTATCGAGCGTTGCGGTATAACCAGCTGTTAACCTACCTTTAACACAACAATTCTTTATTATAAAAGAAACATAAAAAAAATTGAATATAATATAGCCTACAGCCCACAGCCCACAATAATATAACCTCAAACGCTCTCAGTTTCACCCGAAAGCGTAAGTAGGTTAAGTAATCCTACAAGCCCACTACAGTTTCAACCCACAGAGTACTCTCAGTTTTATCCGAGAGTTTCAGTGAGAATCCCCCCTCACAGAAACCTACTGTTTTCTCTTAGTTTTACCCGAGAGCCTTAGTAGGGACCTACTCAGCCCACCCTAAGGGTAGTGTTACCCAAGAATGTTAGCAGAAATTACTCTGCGAGGTCGAGTGAATTCAAAAACCGTCGAACGAACTCACTCGAACACCCTTCATCGTCTCATCTAACCCCAAATTGAGGGAGTAGTATCAGGTACGGTGCCTACAGTACTACTCGACTATGATGTTCGTTCTTAAACTGTCTTTTTTTTTACTAAACGAAAATATATAGTAGTGTTAATCCATGAGGGAGAGGTAGAGGAGGAGGAAAATTGGAGTATTGTAAGAATGTGAAGCTCTGTGTGCAGTAGGAGGACTATGCGCACGACACGTGAAAGATGGGAAGGCGCGTGAGGACAAACTGATTGCCACCAGCCAATGCCTACACGCACGCCTCCACGCTTTATCCCCCAGAACAAGGGTATAGACAGAGTTTTACCATTCCCCAAAGTCCTATAACTAGGCAGATGAGATTCTACCTAAGCAGTATTTGATAGATGAAGCGTTCCTTCTAGGTAATGTGACTGGACTATCTATACCCCTACTCTAAGTCAATCTACCCTAAAGGCAGATAATTAGAGTAACACAAAGTTAGATGGCTTCTAGGGGAGAACAAAAGAGAGTAAGGGCCAAATAAAGTCATCTTTTACGGGGAGTGGTTCGTGGGATAACCTGACATAAGCGGGTCTTGAAGCCCGACTCCCAAATGAGTAACGCATGTATGAACAGACTTCTTCTGCAAGATCCGAACTCACATGGGTAGGGCTTTCTACTGTGACATGCCTCAAGGCGCGGCATACCCGCTTCCGGTGCGCAACATTAATTGACTAGCGCACTCATGCCCAGTGCACGGGGTACCCTACCTTTACCTCTCTCTTACAAAAGACCCACCAATTACAAATTATCCCCGCCTTTCAGAACTTTTAATCGACCTACACAACTGCGCGCAATACGACAACTGCTACCACAATGGCCCCAAAAGCGCGTCCTGAGCTGGGAGAGATCCTTTCTCCTGTCAACCGACCACAATCGAAGTAAATAATGACCCCTCCTTCACTTATAAAGGCGAAACTGACTAAATGTGCGCCCTCAGGACTTCGAAGCCCCGCGCTCGTCGAGCTTTGAAGCAAAAGAAGCCGAAGGTGCCGTCGGGACGAGAGAACGCTGAGTCTAAGCGCAAGGGCGACAAGACGATTAGGTCGAAGCGCAAGGACAACGAGGAATGGCAAGACGAGGAGACCAAAACCCTACTAGCACGAAGAACCGAGCGCGAGGATTTCAAAGACATTGGTAAGCTCTTGAATCGCACGGCTAAAAGCTGCGAAAAGAGGTACAACGAGATGCGTCGTGTCGAGAGGGAGAGGTGGACAGATGAAGATGACGAGAAGTTGCTCCGACTGTGGTTCGGGCTAAAGGGCGACAAGGAGATCCAAGAAGAAGCCTTCCGGCACAAGACATTGTCGCAGGTCAGGAAACGCCGCATTCAGTAATCGACTATGGGCATGACATCCGAGCTCTACAAGAGGGTGTCTACCGAGTACAGGATCAAGAAGGTCCCGAAGTCTTCTGGATGATCAGGAAAATGACAATGTATCAGTTCATAGGCGTTTGGGATGCTATAGCTGACAGGCCTTTGTTGCTGTGTCGCAACTTTATTTGTATAGCATAGCATGACTTTATCAAAAATTGACAAGGCATAAATGTCAGTACAATGACCTTTGATGCTGGGTTAGAGAAGCAGAAGCACTTCAGCACCCGACTTCTTGCTAACAGGCTTTACGTTCTATACTTCAAAGCAATCCAGCCATATCAATACAGCTCCTACTCTTCTATACGAATACTAACACAAACGGGGATGACAGTATACCTTCCACGAGTCAGAGCAAAGAAGCGGGATGGTACCGGTGGAGCAGCGCCAGACGTCTCCGGGTCAGTGCCCCCCTCTCTGGCGCGCCAAGACACTGGATTGGAATTCCGGTGAAGACGCCTACACCTTGCTACCTCCTTTCAGCAAATCGTAGATTTTCTTTCGACGGTAAGTGAGACGACACCCACTTTGGACTAACCTCATCGACAGAGTGATGCGAAGTAACCAACCATAGGCCGTGTATGCGTCGAAGCTCTCGATGCCTACTGCCAATGACACGTCTTCCAACCTCATCTAACTTGATCTGAGCCCTGGAGCTGCGCCCCCACCAATTCAGCCTTATATCCACAGCGACAGAAGCTCACGGACCGGCACTTTACAGACTAGAAGGGGCTGACATCGTCATATCTATCGGTTACTATACTTATATCATCTTGTAGCTATCACTGTTTCAGAAACATAAATTAGCCTTTATACTTTGAAAATCATAGGAGTCCTAACGTACCGACATGTTTCGTTGTGACTTTTTAGTCCACTGAATTTTAGGGATTGTGTCGGAACGCCGAACAACATCTTGTAGGCCATTATGAACAGCTCAGCAAGGCCCCATCAGACTGCATCAACAGAACGACAAACAACTGTTGATATTGATGTACTCTGCCAGGAGAGCGGGTTAGTTGTAAGGGAAATATGGGCCCTTGAAACAGCTTGAGCCAGTCAAGTCAGAACTTCGTTATGATTTGCCTCACGAGTCAAGAGGATATGGAGTTGCCGTTCAGCTTCAGTTGTAGCCTCCGGAAGGAAGCGGTATCTGTCATTCGATCGTGATATTTTGTGCATACTGGTTACGCATGCTGCCAAATGTCCCTACCCTCTGCCAACGCCGTATCCGTGACCATGTCCGAGCTCTAGTCAGTCAGAATGCCTATCCTTTTCGCCCGATGTCGTGTTTCGTCACTCAAGCAGGCTGCTCGTAAGCCCTCTTGATCACTCTTGCGAACTGGTCGAACTTGACGTTCTCCCTGACCACAGTGCCCTTCGCCTCGTTCTCTTTGTTCAGAGGCACCTTGATCTTGTCGCCCTCGACCGACCAGCCGCAGACACTGCCGACGAAATGCTCGAACTCTTTGCCCTGCAGGTTGAGCCATGACTCCAATATTGACCTATCGATCTCGCGTATCGCTTGACTGACTGTGACCGCAATGCGCACCCTCATCAGCTCCTCGAAGCCCGAAACATCAGCTATTAAATCCGCGTACAGATCGTCTGAATCGAGAGTGTTCCAGAACGCGGAGTAGTCGGCGCCGGCGAGTAGTAAGTTAAGGACGTTCAGCTTCTGGACAGCTTCTGAGAGAGGCGCATCTCCTGCCGCCGGGTTCTGCGCTGACGAAGAGAGGGGTGCGAGCGTATGCGTGGGAAGGAGCGATATGGCGAGGGAGAAGTCGGGGTTTGGGAAGACGGTGAGTGCCTTGACAAGGATGTTGGTGATGGTTTCGTCGCGGTTGAGGTGTGGGTTGAACTGGTATCTAAGGTGTCCAAGTAAGCAGGAATCCTTGAGAGGTGCTGAAGAGAAGCTGTGGTATGCGATCATTCAGATAGAGCTAATAATTTCGACTTCAACGGGCGGAGGGATTCAAGCTCCAGTCCCTCGGGTAATAGGAAACGTTGTGGTTGAATGTTCATCATCTGACCCTCCAGATTCCAAAGAATGTCTTGGACGTACAATTTCAGCAGCGCGAGGTTTGCATAGCAGTCGTAGGTCTGGTTTTCGCATTGCTGCATGACATAATCCTGGAAGACGGACGTCGTCTCGGGGTTATATCGGTCGAGTCCGTTGAGAATCTGTTCGATGTGTTCCGGCCGCTCAGGCGCGTAGTCGAAGGGAACGCCCATGGTGTATTGTCTTGGTGGGATGTGCGGCCACTTGCTTCGAAGCTTGGTGTTGGTGGGTGGGATTTTGCGAAAGTGGCCCTGACTAAGCAAGCGTGAAGCCGAGGTTTAGCCCCCTTTTCGGTCTAGCGTCATCTTGCTCACCCCTCACCTCTGGCATGCCGTGTTAAACGTCTATGAGGCTTAGATCAGATGCAGCGATCATCCACATACGGACAGCTCAGTCTAAAACCGACTTCTGCAGCCCCGAGACTTGCGGCTTCGCAGCGGAGAGGATGCGCTTCCCTCCTCGGTATCGTCATCCTAGGCAAAAGGCAAAGCTCAACGTTCGTGCACCCGAGTATCCCACCGATCACACGCTATTGGCCATCATGACCACTCACCAGTCCTGGAATTGATCTCCTATCTCAACAGTTGGACCCACGGCCAGCTAGCGGCAGACTTGTCTATCCGTGAACCTGGAATTTTAAGAGGCTTTTAGCATGATGGCTGTCAATCGACTAGCACCCATACCCCGCAACGACTCTGGGATCACTAGCTGCACGCGTGTGCAGGATGACGATGGCCCGGGGTGTCTTGTGTATCTGGAAAAGCGAGCAGTTCCTGCTCCTCAGCGGAGACCATGCGGAAAGCATGGAAAGGTGGGCACGACACGTCTTGTAGTACCATAGCCAGCCTGGTATAAAACCAGATGTATGCCGCTGGTGAAGGTCGCACATCATCAATACACGCAGCAGAAAGAGTCTCTCTTCAGTAGCTCTCTTCTTACTATGTCTCGTACAACTGCTTTCCTGGCTGCAGCCGCTTCCTTGCTTCAGGGCACAGCTGCTTACAACCAACGTCGATACATCGACAATTCCTCCGGCACACCCGAAGTCGTCATTTCTGGAGCTTCCTCCTACAATGGGCTTAACTTGGTCCCACAGATGGGGTGGAATAACTGGAATGCTTTTCACTGCGACGTCAATGAGACCTTGGTGCTCGAGACAGCAAATCGCATGGTCGAGCTTGGGTTGCGAGATCTGGGGTACAATCTTATCAGCATTGACGACTGCTGGAGCATTGGGCGTAACTCTAGTGGTTACTTGGAGGTGAATCGTAAGTTACCTTGCCTTGCACTCGGAGACGGAGCACAGGTATCACGTACTAGATTGATCATGTGGAATACTACATTCAGATATATAAGATCCCACAGAAGCGGTCATCTAGTATTGAAGTGCTCTACATAATCGTCTGACTTACGATATCTATAAACTCTTATCCCGGTAGCGCCTCGGCATAGGCTAACGGTCACAGCGATCAAATTTCCCAGTGGCATTCCTTACATCGCGGACCAGCTTCACTCGATGGGTTTTACCTTGGGCATGTACTCATCAGCAGGCGTCTTCACGTGCGGGAGATATCCGGGTTCACTTGGTATGAGCAGCAAGATGCAGACTTGTGGGCTGGCTGGAGTGTTGACTACCTGAAGTACGACAATTGCTTCAATCAAGGTCAATCTGGCACACCTCAGATCTCCTTCAATCGCTACAATGCTATATCTCAGGCATTGAACAAGACCGGCAGACCAATCAAGTACGCTATGTGCAATTGGGGCAATGACGATCCATACGACTGGGCTTATACGATCGCGAACTCTGGCCGCATGAGTGGCAACATTTACGACTCCCTTCAACCGACCCGACGACCGATGTCCTTGCACTGAAGCAATTGGTTGCGCATGGCCTGGCTTCCACTGTTCGGTCATGAACATTCTAAATAAGCTGCCAGCTATTACTTCTCGCACAATGTCTGGCTACTTCAACGATATGGATATGCTTGAAGTCGGAAACGGTGGCCAAAGCGACTCCGAGTACGTTGTTCACTTCACCATGTGGGCAATGAATTCCTCCCCACTCTTGATTGGTACCAACGTCCTCACTCTGTCCGCGACCAACCTCGCTATCTACTCCAACCCTGCCATTATCGCCTTGAACCAGGATACGTCTGCTGGCGCTGCCGTCCGCAAGTGGCGCTACTTCGTCAACCCAGATGAGACCGGCGAAGGCGAGATCTCACTCTAGACACACACGATAGCGAACGGCGACACTGTCATCGCCCTGCTTAATGCAGGCAACCAACAACGATAATGAACGCAACTATTGAAGACATCTTCCTCGATCAAGCTACCGCTGGAGCTTAGCGTGCACCACCAGAGCTCTCAACGACCTGGGACGTGTACGATCTCTGGGCGAACCGTATGAGCGAAGCTGAGGCTCAGGCCATCATTGATGGTAACTCGACGATGAGCTACAACGCTACTGCGACCCGATACAACGCTACTACTATGAGCTATGCCGATGGAATGACGAATAATGCGACTGCCTTATATGGTACGCAGAATGATACTCTTGCGCCTAGCGGTACTTTCAGTGCTGATGTTGCGAGGCATTCGGTCGGTGTGTACAGGTTGAGGGCGCAAGCTTCGGACTCGTTGAGGAAGCGGGATGAACTATAAGCTCGTAGTGGAGTAGTACTTCGTAGAACAACACATGTGAAAGTCGAAAAAAAGGGCGACAAAGTCAAGATTCACGGGTATCATTTTAAGCCTGGTAAGATTTGGATTGATTACTGTAGTAAGCTAGTTCATCTCCTGCACCTTAGACGAAGTTCTTGTTCGCGAGTTATTATAATGGGTCCCGGACTGGGGGTACAGATGTTATAGTACAAGTACTGAAGTACTTTAGTCCTTTGAACGATATCCTACTAACATAGTATTTAACAGACAAAGCGCTCCTACAGAGTAAGATAATAAAGTATCTATACCCCTACTCCGGGAGTTCGCAGCGGATCCGCAATCCGGCATCCGTGAGACCCCACAGCATCGTAGCTCGGCCCGATTCAATATCGCACCCTCAAAGAAAATACGTGTCGTGCAACAATTCGAGCGGGCAGTCGCCTTCGCAGGGCTTCTCGCATTAAGAAACCATGCATAAGGCAAAAGAAGAGCCAACAGTCCTCATTATCGGCGCTGGCACGTTTGGGGCGTCCACAGCTTACCACCTTAGCAAACAATACAGCGACCCATCTCGCATCACACTTATCGATCGTTGGAGCCTCGATGCTTCAAATCAAGACAAACATGCAGCAGCTATCGATACCAACCGTATTATCCGCACCGACTACTCCTCCCGCATGTACTGCAATCTCGCCAACGAGGCCATCCATTTCTGGTTTTGGAGTATCGCGGTTCAGGGCCACTTCCACAAAACGGGCTGGAAGGTTTTAGAGAGTGACAGGGGCGAATTTGGTGATGCTGTCAGAAAGGCGTTTAAAGAAAGAGGTGGGGATTACACGCGCGATATCGAATTGGATGAGCTCAAACAGTATGACGTGCTGAAGGGGCTAAAGAGCGAGGAGTTTGCAAAATGTTACTTCAATCCCGAGGCTGGGTGGTGCGATGCTGAGAAGGCGACGACAAGTTTCACGAAGGTTGCGCTCGAGCGCGGTGTTCGGAGGGTGACCGGTGAGGTTGAAGAGCTTTTACTTGACGCACAAAAATCTCGACTGGAAGGGGTGAGGTTGAACGACGGCCGCATACTGAATGCCGACAAAGTTGTCGTCGCAGCGGGTGCGTGGACCAGCAGCTTACTATCGTCGACCGAGGACGACCTGGAAATTCGAGATGAAGATCGTATCGAGCGCCAAATCACAGCTGTAGGCCGTTTGTCAGCATACTATACACTCGACGAGCGCGAAACGCAGGGCATGATCGAGGCCAAAATGCCCGTCATCGTTTTGGGTAGGCTAGCCGACATCATCCCGCCTTCGCATCCAAATCGAACACTGAAGATAAATGATCTGAGGACTGAGATCACAAACACGGTGCAGACACCTTCGGGTCATCGCATCACTGTGCCGTCTCGAAGGCATCAAAATGAAGTGCCAAAACGGTTGCGAGAAGCAAGTGAGCAAATTATCAGACACGCAATGACAGAATGGACAAGAGGTCGAATCCCAGATCGGTGGCGCTTGTGCTATGATGCTGTGACGCCGACAGAGGATTGGCTCATGTGTCGGCATCCGGACGCTCGCCTGATGAACTTATACGTGGCGGTGGGCGGGAGCTTTCATTCGTACAAGTGAGCCTTTCGTACATGCTTAATGTCTTTATATACTAACGTCAGTACCAGATTCCTGCCTAATGCCGGCGCATACATGTGCAATGTACTTGAAGGAAAGAGTAACGGTGAGGAGAAGGACGGTGCTTGGAAATGGAAGACTGAGGAAGAACTCAAACAGAGGAAAGGAAAGGAATTTGGAGCTAGTTCCAGGAACCTCATCAGAAGGGAATTGAGTGATTATGAGGATGAACCACGATTCTCACGATTGTAAGCTTTATGCACTGTAAGTTATTGGAGTTGTACCATGATTTTAGACAGGCGAGAACGCACAGTTGATCGATGTCAAATGGTTGAAGACTGTTGCAAGGAGAAAACAGCTAAATAAAGTTGTTACTTAAAGTTCTACTCCGTGCTACGGATTCATTTATCGCATATTTTCCGATTATGATCTAAACTATTTTTGTCGAACCTCTCCCTGAAGTTTTACTGTAGAGCTGTGTGGCGGTCATAGCCACTTCTCAGAATTTCTCTGGTATATCTGCTTATCAGATAACCCAAACTCGTCAAACTAAGAAACCATCTCCAACTCAACTCCCCTCACCTATTTAGCATTACTCCACTATTACAGAGGATAGTATATGTTCTGTGCTCTACTATTCTCATATTGCTTTACCCTCCTCGAAGAGTCGTTAAAACGAAAGCGCACGTCTCAACACTCAGTACGGCGCACACACTCAAGGAAATAATATCCCCGGGGAAACAAGAATCGTCGCTTAAGGAATACCGCTACCTAAAACCCTCGGTGTACAACTGTCCCGATATATTAGCGGAATCTAGGAGCGACTGAATAGGCATTTCATGCTTGGATGACGTCACCGATCATCCTTCGCGCATGAAGCCTCACTGAACGGGCGAACTCCCAAGGCAGAAGTCGTTCTCAAGACCGGAAACAATTTAATTTTCGATACAGGTGGGCAGACCCACGTGAGGTGAACTTGCCGTTCTTTCTGATACCATTGGCTCTTTACGCAAGCCACAACCCGTCGCCTCGCCTCAAATATGTTGCCTTCTTTTATGGTGGGTAGAACCGGATCTGGATTGGTACGAGGCCGACGCCTGGCATGAACTGATTTGCTGCAGCGTGCGTCCACAGCCTTGTACAAACCGGTGAACGCTGCATGCTGCAAGTTTTTCGATCAGCTCATGCGGCTGACACGGCGAGAACATGTGAGGCTCCGCACAGCTTCGTATCGTCGTCCCGCATAAAGCTGTTTCCTTCCCACCGGTTCGTCAGACTTGCTCAAAGAAGCGACTCTCTTCACCATCCACCATGACTTCGAAATTACCGGATCCAATCCGACAAGCAGTTCCTTCGCTGATACGCCGATACGCCGACGCCTATGTCTTGGTTCTCAAAATCAACGATAGGCATGTTCTTGCCCCACGACAAGAAGAGCTTGTAAATCTGCTTGGCGACACCGAGAAAGACCTAAGGAGTTTGGTCAGCCTTATGTTGCAGCCCGATGACAGGGACCGTGCTTTATTCCAACAGTTCGAGGGATCTCCTAAATCGATTCTACAGGGTTGCACTTTCACGATTGCTTTGCTCTGCCGTCAGCTGCAGCTATATAATAGCTCAAGAAATTCGTATCGCATTCTCTGGGACAACTCCCTGGTGTTACTGAAGAAGTGGAGGAAATACATCCAAGCCCTGACAGATGTTTTGAAGAAGTACGTTAGCGTGTAAAGCACTTTTCACCTTATGTTGACCGTTACTAGTCTGCAGTATTTGTTGGAGTACCCCCAACTCCTCAGCGGAATCCGGGAAGACGAGATGACTGCGAAGAAGCATTTCGAAGGTTTTTGCGAAGAGCACGGCCTTGCAGGCCTACAAGCTGATGAGTGCGAGGATGATGACAAAGTATTGACAACACCATCTGCTCTATTACCACCGGACTCCCAGCAGTCACATCGTAAGGACTATCAGACTGGGCTGACAGAGGGCGAAGAGATCGGACGTAAGGGCGTGTTCAAAATCCTGAAAGACATAGGAGTGTTGACGGAAGGAAAACCAGAAAATCGATCAGTTTGGCTTCTCCGAGCAATTGACGAAGGCTCTGTAGAAGGTGTCAAGATGACGATTGATCTAGGAGCAGATGTCAATCAACCATCAGTACGAAAACGCTCCGAGAAGACGGAGAATCTACCGCTGTGTATGGCAGCAAGACTAGGTCATGACGCCATAGTGGACGTTCTTCTCAAGGGAGGAGCTGATATCAAAGGCCGAAGTGACCTCGGAAGCACTGCACTTCTATCCGCCGCCGCCGCTGGAAAAACCTCGACGATGCGGATTCTCCTGGACCACGGTGCCTACATAGAGGAGGAAAGTACTTCAACTTCTGAAAATGGGTACACGCCGTTGATGAGAGCAGTCTCAGCCGGCCGTAAAGACGCCATCAAGCTTCTCCGAGAGCGGGGGGCCAAGGAAGATGTTAAGAACAAAGCTGGTGAAACCCTCCTACACGTTGCTGTCAGGAAAGGAGACACGGACATCATTCGTGACGTTACCAAGATGCACCTCCAATTCAGCGATGTTGACAGCAATAATGACACCGCCTTGCATATCGCGTGCAAAATCAGCGAGCCGGAGGTAGTTGATCTTCTGATCAAGGAATCAGATCCACTACTACAACTTCAGAACAAAAACAAAGAAACCCCACTACACGTGGCGGTAAGAGAGACGAGACCTAAGATTGTGCGCACCCTGCTCAGAAAACATGCTCCCCTGTACCTCGAGGCCGAACATCGCGAAACACCCGTGCACTACGCTATCAAGGCTACGGTGGAAAGTAAGAGTATAGAAATCATCCAAATGTTGTGTCACGAGCAGCCACCTCTGGGGGCAAGGGACGCAGAAGGCAAAACGCCGCTACATCATGCTGTTGTACATAAAAGCCTTGAGGTTGTCAAGATTTTGCTTAGAGCAGGGTCGCCTCTAGATTGCAGGGACAATTTGCGGAGACTTCCACTACATTATGCTGTAGCCTCTCAGACCCCAGACATCGTCGACGCTTTGCTCAAGAAGAATTCTCCTACGGAAGCAAGAGATGAGAACGGAGACACCCCATTGGACTACGCTCTCAAGTCATCGAACGTACATATCATCGAGGCCTTGCTAAAGAAGAGCTCGTCGCGTGTGTTAGCAGATGGAAAGGGGAAGATGCTGCTCCATCGTGCCGTGGAGGAGAGAAAGATCAAGCTTATCTGGCTCTTACTAAAGTATCGCTCATCTGTTGAAGTCATGGATGAACATGGGAAGACGCCGCTCCATCATGCGGTGACCTCCGGCGATGTAACGATCATTGAGCTTCTACTGGAGAACAAGGCATCTCTCGAAGCAAAAGATAATGAAGGGAAAACGCCGCTTCATTACGCTGTCAGGTTGAAGAACCTAGATGTTGTCAAGGTCTTGCTAGGAAAACCGTCGCCCATTGATTCAAAGGACAAATCTGGAAAGACACCCCTTCACTACGCTGTTGCATCGAAGAAGCTGGACATCGTGCATCAATTATTGTCGTCTGGCGCAAAAGGCGATATCAAGGATAAAGCGGGCATTACTCCTCTCGAGTATGTTGTGAGTCTATCCGAAGTTAATGAGCAAGCGTCGATAGAATTGCTTCAGGAGTTTTTACGGTGGCATAAAGCCAGTGATTCTTTCTACCAAGATTTTCCAGCCCTCTCGAAGGCATCGCGTGACGGCAAACTCAACCTCGTCATAGAAATCTGCCGACACGATTCGAAGCTAGTCAACCAAATTCCGGGAAAGACAACACGCTTCAAGCCCGCATTGCACGAGGCCATCAAGTATGGAAGGCTGAAAGTGGTGAAGACTCTTTGCAGTAACCCAGTAACCGACAAGAACCTCTTAGACTTATCTGGAAACAGTCCATTGCACCAAGCCGTTATCAGCGGACGACACCAAATGGTGTCTCTTTTGATTGAAAGTGGAGCAGATAAGGACCTTTGTGGTAAAACCTCTGGGTTCCGTCCTCTGCATTTGGCGGCTCATATGCAAAAATTGGAAATGATCCCAGAGCTTCTTCGAGCAGGAGCAGATCCGAGGCTGCGGGTGCCTGACCATGACCCGTGCAGAGAGTGTAAACAGGTGAAATGGAACGTACAAGGCATGAATGCTAGATGTCCGTTGGTGAAAAGCCTGGCCCAAAATTGGGACCCGGAGGTTGATAAGATCGCTGATATCTTGCTTGAGGCTATTAAGCAAAGGGCTCGCAACGAACGTGTGGCGCGGTTTGGCAAATTCTACTAGTCGATTCTTTATTGTCCATTTCTCTACCGTGATGGAATCATTGTCGTCTGTATATCGTCTTTCTAATATGGATTGTCTAGGCAGAAGCACTTCGGTTAGCTAGACGAGGTCCAAATCAAGGAGTAATCGCAGAGTGAAGTGCTTCAAATAGGATTTTGTCAAGCCTAAGAGCTTCCAAGAATGCAATTCCAGACCTATATACTTGACAGCCTGCCAAGTGAGAAAGCAAGAGGGAAGTATATGAAAGGGGAGCAATGAAAGGGGAGCAACGAAATAGGGGCTTGGCCAACCATCTTTTGAGCCTAAAAAGGAGAAAGAGTAACGCAGTATTAGAAACCAGCAGTGGCGATGTGGACCCTGTGGCTTCTAGTATGAAGTGACCTGTAAGGGGCCAGTTCGGTGACACACGGATCACGATATACCAAGATGTGAGGGCAATGTTGACACAATGGCAAGCGTAAGAGCTATACTAGGGATATGTTAAACCGGTTTTGAATGGATGTTTATCAAGCAAAATCAATGTTTGTCGGTGGTTGGATTTGTGAGCATTATGGCTGGGAAAACTGGGAGTGGTGGCGGAAGCGTAGAGTATGGTATGGGGGGTGCAGAAAGATGAAGAAGGATGCTGCTGAGTGTGTTCAAACGGATGAGGAGGTGGTAATTCTCGAGACACCGTGATATCGAGATTTAGAGACTATTTAAGCTCTATGATAACGAATATAGTTACATAAGATGTCAACGTTGCGCTAGAAGAGGAGCAGAGTGTATTTGTGACAAGATAATTACGCGCCTAGGCCTTTGTATACTGTATATCGCGAACACTGAAGTACGAACAGCGGAACGAAAATTGATAGTTTATCAATTTTTTTTAGCTTATCAGAAAATATGTATGATTCAAGTCGATTTCTATGCAACTATCTTCTACCAGCAACGTATGAATTCAATCAGTGAAATTCAGAAGGCTGAAAAAAGGCAAGAAGAATTTAAAGGCCATCTAAATATCCAGCTCCATGGTTCGCGGACACTATATCAATATTCTACAAGGCCAGCCAGTCAGAGACGATCCTGGTCTGAAGGTCTGCCCGCGTGTAAGCCACGCCCCTCAGCTCTGAGGCAAGGCTGATAATTCCCACAGGCGCTGGAACAGGAATTTCAGCCGCACCTGCGCCCAACTAATCATAAATATAAAGGCTCTTCATTCCCTTCCAAATGGATGATAACAGCAGCAGCTACGGAGATGTACATCTCTCGTTCCTCGGAGAGGGAAAATATAGCGCGCTTAGCCCCCCGCATAGCAAGATCAAGATCACGCACTCGACGCGACGTGTCTTATGAACGCCAACGCCCATATGAGAATAGGGTGGTTGAAGAACATATCAACGCGGTACGATGGGCGTATATTGTAGGCGTTCGCCGCGATGTGCGGGGCCAGGTATTATTGGGTAGGATTGCGGACATCGGGCCACCTCAAAGACGAGAACCAACAACGAGAACGCTGGAGAGTGTTATCGTTTCGATGCGCGATACCGAGTCAGGTCAATTGATCAAGAAGCAGAAGCCGCCATCTTCGCGGAAACTTACGTACGTAAATTATCCACTAACAGCACAATAGGTTGTCTTTTTCGTAAACTGAGCGTTCTAGCTGATAGATGTATAGTGTGATACCGTTCAGAGTGTTCAAAGGAAAGGTCATCTCTGGCACAGGCTGGGAGCGACCCTACAACCGAGACTGGACAGACGGCGACTTCGCACGGTTCGTCCTCAGCAACCACCGACGATCGCATCACCTTCTATTCTACTCTTTGACAAAAATAAAATTCCTCTACTACATTATGGTAGAATACGTGAGTTACTTTGCCTGTTCTTCTTGCGATGAAACCCTCTCTACGCGTTGTGAGCTAAGTCCACGAAGGTCGAACACGAGGGCAAGCTCCAGGTCTCGGTTACATACACCCAGGCCTTAGCCTACAGGGGCCCTCGCACAATCAGTCGGTTCATGTATCTTCTCCACAGTCGATCGAATAGAATGCAAGACTGGTCTTTGCGTTTCCACGATATCGCCAGTGATGTGCGCAATGGATTCGCAGAGCCGTACGTTATGGTTGAGATCATAGAAATGCTCGATACTTTGTAGGGGCCTTAAAATATCCTCTAGCCAGAATTCATCAGAGCTGACTAAAGTTTAGGGTTATCCTACGTCTGCTCATCATACCCATCGTCATCTCCCTCGGGATAGGTGCTTCATATGCAGCTCCCACGAAAGATTGGGCCGGAGCATTCTCTCTCGCCTCACTGGCGATAGCGACTCTAGCCATATTTCTAGCAGCATTATCGCTGTATCAGTATCTTGGAATGGAAAAGCTTATTGATGATGATGTACATGATGATCCAAGTGGAATATATCGAACACACTACGTTAGTGAAATCATACGCAAAAGGGGTAAATCGGTGTAGCTTCAATATACTTTAATTCGACCAAGGCTTAAGTCATACCCAATGAACATATTTCAACTGTAGTCATGTAGTCGCAAGACTATTAAATAGCTAGTAGACTTTACAGATAGCATTATAGATTTATTCTTCCTCAATACATTCACGATGATAGCTATAAAATCCTCGTCTAGTACTAAATATTTCTATAGGAGTTTGTTCATAACGACTTCGGGCAAGATTGACGCCTGACACAATTTTGTTTACCAATTTACTAGTCCTGAACTTGGCTGCGTATCTATTACCAAATTTGACTCCAACATATATTAGACTGCTTCATGTACTAACTCAATAACTTCGAATCCTAGACGCTCTCCATGACGTAAGCCATTTAACAATAGCCCTCGCGACCTCCTCAGGCTCCTTGCTTGTAATGTTCAGGCACAGTTCTTCTGGTATATCAAAGCGAAAGATCTCGAATCGCGACCTAAGATCAACCAAAATTTTCGGATCCAGCAGCTTTGTGGTTCCACTATGAGCCCGATCATCACTACAGATCCTTTGCACGTTCTCCTCAATATCGCAAAAGAGATTTACAGGAATGAACATCCGCCCAGCCTTACGAGCGGCATCCTGGAATTCCATCGCGACAAGCCTATCATTTGAGGATGTTGATTGGCAGTCCGTTCGCGAGTTAGTATATCAAACCGGCCTTTCTAGGAAGAGGTACTCGTTACCTGTGAAGACGAGAGTTTTGAATCGCGTTCCTTTGTCGTAGACGTAGAGCCTAAATGTACGCTCACGCTCCTTTCGTCGCTCTATCAGGTACCGTGGATGACTCCGCCCACATCTAGCTTCCACAGGGTCGATCAAGCCGTGATTGTCGATCAGAAGTGCTTGATCTTCGCCAAGAAGCCCTATGATTGCACGAGCGACCGTGAGTTTGCCGGTACCGGGGAAGCCGTTGATGTAAAGAACAGGTGCAGCGCCCATATTGACAGCCGGATGTCAAGTCGTATAGAAGGTATCATGCAGCAACCGCACAGTGCTAACGGGTTTTGTCGAAGAGTCAAGCAAGGAGAGTATGTAAAAGATGATGAGTCATATGTCTACCTTACACCACACCGAGTGAAATCTTTATTGGAGGGGTGCTTCTAGATTTGCGCATGCTGGCTTACGTGTTTAAACATTAATATTCTACGACTTCCAACCTTTCAAGCCGGCTGTTAATGGCGGTATGGTTCGTAACTCGTCAATCTCTGTGTCTCCCTCTTCATCACTTTCTTGGTCTTCTTCCTTCTAATCACAAGAACGTACGTGATGATTGTTAATATCGCCGCACCAACTTGTGCTAGCCCAGCATACCACGAAGCCGACTGTCCCACGCGTCAATTACAAGCTTGAATCAGACTATTGAAGGGGGCTTACCTGTACATTGCAGAATTGATCAAAGTCCACCTCCTTCTTGAACTCTTTTTGTATCAAGCGCGCTGCCGGACTGCAAGTCCAACCCCAGAGATCTGTTTCCTTTTTTTCCTTTCTGTAGAGGCTTGCCGCTACACTCCAGACCACCAAGTTCCCGATCATGACAATCCACGAGAAGGTTGTCGCGACAACGGTCGCCTTGTTCGCATACTTGACGCCAAACTTGTAGGAAAATATAATGACAAGGTTGAGTAGAAGGGATATTGTAGCGACTAGAAAGTACATCCAAGTGGGCCAGACTTTAGAGTCCTTGTGCCAAGCTGTACGATTTACAGCTGTCCCATCGGGTGCGGTAACTTCGTGGTAGACGTTCTGGGTCGTCAAGAATTTGTGGAGCGTAAGCGTTATGGGTACAAAGACAGCAATAGATATGAGGAATGCAAGAATGCGGGTGACGAGGCGAAGGCGTCTTATCCTCGCTTTGAGCACCTATTGAAACTTTGTTATCCAGAGCTAAGGGAAGAAGAGAAGGATGTTTACCTTGTCTTCGTGCTGGGCAACCTTAATTTGCTCAACATCATCCATTTGTTGAATATGAGGATTGTCCATATTAGTTACCAAATGAAGAGGCTTCAAAGGTGAGGAATGGCCAGAGGAGTGACCAGAAAGACCTGAAGACGACATGGCCGGGGAATTAGAAAGAAGATGCTGTTCTTGCTGCTTATGAGCGGAGAGTGAAGGATGCTCGTTGTAGTAGGAACTGGCAGCCATTCTTGACTCCGTTATGCACTTCGTCGAACTTCCAGCACTCAAACCTGAATGAGAAGAGGCGCTTTTTATGGCACGGCCCAAAAAGCGGAGGACAGGAGGCCATTATTCATAGTGGCGCCAACAGCTCCTTATACCATCAGTTGAAGGCTACCAGCTGATGATCATTTCTCAGCTCCTGCGCCACGACACAAATCCCGTAGCAAAACTCCTTCCCAGCAAACGTGCGGGAAGCGACCCAATTACCTCGAAGTTCCTCAGCCCGGCGAATTGCTTCGGATGTTGCTCTCTGGCTTACCATGCTTTCTCTGGAATAGCGCGACTGGAGGGCAAGACGCACATGCAAGGGTGTCTGGAACGCGGTTGCTGATATATTTCCAAACACGGGGTAGCCGAGGGGCTGGTGCGACGCCTTTGCATGGCGATTGGTGGGAGCTAAACCGGGCCTGGCTTACATGATCGGCAACCTATTTATAAACCCGAGATGTTTTGGGCGACGATTAGCGATGTAAGACTGCTTATTAGTTGGCAGGAACATAAGGTTATGCGGATGCTAATAGTCGGAGAGAAATCTGGGATCAGGCCTCCCGGAGGCTCGGTGTTCGCTGCTCGGAAATGTCTGAAGTCATAAGAACCTAGGTCTGGAAAGCTCAAGAAGGTCTTGGTTGCCGTTTCTGCTGGGATGCGAACAGTGTGATGTCCGTTGCGTTTTGCGGAAAATATTTGAACTACTGCTCTGTCACAGTACCACAACACTAGCTACGAGACTAAATAGTGCAGCTACAACTACCTGATCAATCCAACTCGAAAAATCACCCGACAACATGATCAAGCGCGAAGCACTGCTCTTCTTTGCAGGCGTGTTACTCGCACTCGCCTCAGGCGGCGGCGCTATAATCGACGCCAACGCAGCCGTGGCCAGCGCCAGTCCTGTCGTTGGCCCCTCAGTCTGATATACCAAGCAATGGGTCGCTAACTGCGCCAGATCTGTCTCTCCAAACGGTATCTCTATGCCTAGTGGGAAGTCTATCCCCCCGCCAACAGTCACGTTGTATGATACGTGTGTAAGATTTGCGAATTGTGCCTTGAACTTATCATCTGTCTCGCCTGTTGATTCGCAGTTTGCGCCAGTCTCGTTCGTGAAGAGTTGTGTCGCGCTGAGTTCGAGGTTTGGGAGGAGGAGGTAAGGTCCTAGGTCCATATCGAAGCCTAACAGGGAGAATCCGACGGGTAGACTTGACTTCAGACCGGCTGATAGCGTGAGCTCTACATCTGAGAGGTTGGAGCGGAGGACTTGTGCTGTTACTGTGGGGTTGAAGCCATCGATCTTGGAGTCTTGGGTCTCGGCGATATCGGCACGAAGGACTGAATCCGGTACCTAAACACCCAAACAAAGTCTTAGCTCAGACCATTTTTTAAGAGCAGATGTACTGACCACAACGTCAAATCCGAACCCTAGCTCAATAGCTGATTCCAGTTTCGCTTCGAGATTCAGGGCTAGTTCAAAGCCTAGGCCGACTCTACCAACAGCAGGGATGCTCACGCCAATGAGCTCATACGTGAAGAATGTTATGTCCTGGCTTAACTTCGCTTCCGGTGTTGCTTTTAGGCCAATCGACATCTCGAAGCCCTTCAGATCGATCTGAACAGAGCCACTCTTGACCAGATCATCGTCTGTTCCGTTGAAGATAGTGTCGAAGTCATTGAACTCGAAATGCACAGTGGACAGTGTAAGCTCTCCCTTACCGCTGCAATTTCTGCAACCAAGATCGAAGGGCAGAGATTCATTAGTTCCGGGGTACTTGAATGTTGTGTTGATCTCCGAAAAGTTCAGCGAAGCAGTGTTCACTGTATCGTCAGGTGTGACGGTCGCACTCGGCGATGCTTCTTGCCGTCTGAGCACCGGTGAGGGGGGATTGAGGAGTCCTCGCCGCGCTAGACGTTCGTGTCGATGCACTATGTGTGCTTCGGCCGTCCGCCCGAGATCGAAGGTCTTCCGAGAGAATGCCTCTGCTAGTGGCAAACTGATGACACGTAACGTAATCCGCAAGCTATCCTCATGGAAAGCGATATCGTGGATACTTCAACGATATGTCAGAATGCCTTCTGGGGTTTTCGCATTGTAATTCTGGAAGGGATATAGGTACCTGAAGACGGTATGCGCACCTTCGTCGCTGCATGACAGATGGGACGACACGACATAGCCTCTTGTCTCGTTCAAGGTATGACAGACGGAACGAGCGTGCGTGTATACAGCAGCCTCGCGGACGGTAATCGTCAGCGTAGAAGCACTGCAGTCAACCTCTTCGAGAAGATGGTCAAATTCCTCGAGGAACAACGCTGGCTTCTTGGATTTGAGCTGCAATTGCGACGCGAAGAGTTGACCGTCATCGTCGATGTTTTCACCTGCGATATATTCTTAGCATCGATCTCGCTAGAATGCGAGATACATCGTACCTTCGGCGTAAACAAGATTGATGTCCTGTGTAAGGAAGAATTCGTTACTTCTCTTCGCCAGGTCCTCATGCCTTCTTGCAGCTTTTAATATTCGATCGCGTGGAAGTGCCGAAGGATGGCTCAAGTCGTACGAGGCTACCACACAACTGGCCAGGCTGAGTAGAAGCAGGCTACTGAGCATATTGCAAGATAGTGACAAAGATCAAGGTAGTAAGTTCAAACGAGGTGGAGAATTGACAGCCAAAGACCTTTCCTTTCCATTCGCACATCGTCGCAACCTTATAGCCTTCGGAACCGCTCTGCACTGCCATCCTCTGTGGTGCGGTAACTCACATTAGGTCGCGCCAAGGTGCGGTGAGTTCTTCTGGGAGCAGTTGAGGCTAGTCGTTCTCTAAATGCTTCAGCCTCGCTGTGCCAAACACTACGTCCTGGCATGATTGGTTGTGCTGCTGCGTTTACGATGTTTTAGCCCCCTGCGTCACTTGGCATCGCCGGGAATGGTAGGACAAGTGTGGGGGCGAATGCCTTCCGGACTCGAAAATTGCAGATCTGGAGATCATCTTGTTGAGATTCTGTGGTAATCAGTGTACTTATAGGATGCATCTACTACCAGAAGAAGACGTCATCTGGTTTAAGAGAGTGGTGTGTTGCATCAAATCGAGCTCCAACAAGCACTAGAGAGGTACCAGACCTCCAAATAGACGAATGATTCCGGACACGTCTGGATCAACTGCTGCCAATGCTGCCTCCACTTTCTTCTTCGATCCAAATACCAAGTTCGAGCTCAACTGCCGCTCTGCAACCATTTTCAACTCGCACCGATACTCATCCAGTGCTTCGCGAGCGTCGTACCTATAGTCTTCGTCCACGAAATACTCCGCCTCACCAAGAGACTCCTCGGTAGGCGTTGCCCCAAGTCTCAACAACAGCTCCACGATATCAACTTTTCCAAGATTGATGGCGATATTCAACGGATTGAGCACTTCTTCCCAGTCATTCTCAATGCCGTCTGGAGTCGTGCCTAGTTCTTCGACCAGCCAGCGGATCATCTGTGGTTGGTGTCCAATGACGGCGCGCAATAAAGCGTAAGACCGGATGGTTTCGGTGTCAAGCCAACCGCTATTTTTTACATTCAACCTTGCATCATACTTCATCTCGACAATATATCTCGCCATTTCCATATGGCCTCTTGCTGCTGCGGCTGGGAGTGCCGAGACCAGGGCATCCCAACCTATTTTGCCCAGTCCGCGTTCTTCGAAGAGACGGAGGATGTCCAGATTACCGCCTCTGACAGCAGCATAGAACAACGTCGAAGCTCGACGTCGAAGATCGCCACTCGCCTTCCCTTCATCAAGCAAGAAGCGACAGATGCCGATATGCCCGGCTGCTGCCGCCTCCTCGAGCGGGACCTTCTTGTGATTGCGTATGGTAATGCAGGTACTGTCAAGCGTAGGAAGGAGTTCAAGTCCTGCTACTTTCCGAACGAGGTCTTCCTGCCCGTGTCTGCACAACCAGGCTATTGGCGTCATTACGTTCACCTCATCCCACGGCAATCTGTATTCATCTAGGAGATGTCCTGCGATTTCGGGTTGGTTGTATATGGCAGCATTTTGGAATAAATTGTAGCATATGCTCTCATAGGGTGGACCTATGACATGCAGATGAGGCAATACCCAACGTATGGTCTCGAGATGGCCTCCCTTTGCAGCAGCTCTCAACGCTCCGTGGATGGGTCCGTTCCAATGATCGGAATCCCCCTCCTGTACGATCTGAGTTCCATTTGGGTCGAGAGATCTCACTGCGTTTAGGTGTCCGTGTCGAATAGCGCTCTGTAGCGCCGGGCCGAGAATTCTACAACAGCTGAAGCTGGAGGCGCTCCCAGTACGTAACATGTGCGATTGGAGTCTCTCATAATCTCTGAGAATGGCAATAAGGAATGATGTTGCGTGAATATGCCGCTCAGCTGGTCTCCAATCCGGGTCTCGCTCAGATATATTATCATGACCTAGAAGGTTCCAGTCGTATCGGACTCGAATGAAAGTTTCACAAACGTCCGAGATGAGGCCGTGTCGATCTCCAGGATGCTCTGAAGGAACCAAGTGTTGGTCCAGAAAGTCGATGACCGCATGAACATGCTTTGTAAAGCGTGACCCATCGCGACGATGTTCTTCTCCCACATATTCTTGTAGCAGTCGAAGCTCAAATGACGGAAGCATTCGCGCGAGTTGGTTGCCAGATAGCTCGCACAAGCTGGTGCGCGCGAAGTGCTTCGTGATCTCCTGCTCAAACAATCCTAGACATGGAAATCAGCACGAGTACGCAAGTATCTCATGATGGACGCAACAAACTGTTGACCGATCTCAGTGTCATGAAATCCTCAAGATCTTCAAAGTCGTCCGATTCGAGGGAAAGCACTACGAATTGGAGAATGTCTTGCACGAGAACTAGCGGAAGGCTGAGGAGGGACGACATCGTGGAGGAAAGGCGGACGCGACTTGAGCGCGAGATCACGCGTTCTCTTAGTTTATATACCTATCGACACTTCGATAGGCAGCACATTGGATTCTTCGCTTCGGCCTGAAGTTCTCGCGCGAGTTGCATGGTGTTGATGATGTCTTACTAGTGGTTGCCTTCTCTGTGGATTTCGGCTAGGCGCCACAGTGCTGTGCCACAGACACGTTGCTCCCGCGTCCTCGCTTCCCTCCACACCGGAAACTACGAACGTGATCATCACATTACAAGCTCAAACCTGGCTTACGTTCCTGCAATCCATTTTAAAGATCCTCTGACACAGCCATATTTATATTGCTTCTGTCCATGAGCTTCGAGACTTTTACTCTAGACGAGAGCTTAATTTTTGCGAGCTACACAAACATTTTCGTGACCTTTACTCCTCGGAAATCAAACCAGGCTGGACAATTGGTGACGCAGGGAACACAACATGGCGAAGGCCGGAATCATGAACAGGTACAGGGGATGCTTGCCTTTTCTGTACTTTCGATATTTCCTTTATATCGTAGAAGCGCTTCAACAACCGAACACTACTCAAATTAAATACTAGATATCCACCCGGAGTACGGCTCCGCCTATAATCCGTAAAATCCTCCCCGGCAGCTTCGCACATTCTAAGCTTGAGATGATGCATCGCCTCAAGGTGCAAAATTAGTCCATTCATGAAGGGGGAAGTTGGTCGTGTGCGGATACCAGTACGTAGTGTCGCTAATTTTGCAGAAAGTCCGTGTTGAAGGGAGACCTCGGTCTTAGACTTGAGACAGATCACACTTCTAAGAGCAGGAGAATAGAAGTGACGACAGCTCACCGAGGACTCCGGGGAGTAAGTGGGAGTGCGTTACATCGGCACTACGGTCCGTTGATGCTTTTCGCTTGATTGTAGAAGCGTTCCATCTCCCAAGTACCGTTTGAGTAGAGTCCTTAACAATATTTGACTAAAATTTGGAGCTCCACAGCTGAGTATGTTCCAACCTCTCTTCTACTTGCGCACACCACTTCTTGTCCAGCGGAACCTCGAGTCTCCCAAGGTATCTCTCGACGTAGAGCTGCAACCAACCCTCGATCTGTAGCAAATAGACCCGAGTGTCGCAGTGCTGATTACTGCACTTTACGGTTGGACGAGAGAGTCTCCAGCATTCCGGTGCAGTCTTGACGCCTCTACAATCCACATGGTTGATCCATCTCTCTATGAGCTGCGGGCTATCGAATCGTAGGTGTGGGCAACGTATTGTCTGCTCTTCGCAAGTTCCCGTCGCATAGTAGTTTCCGTGCTAGTCCAATCTGTAATCTTGCAGACCATGATGAAATGCTGTATCACGACTTCCTCGGACTGGAAGTCCAAATATGCGTATGAAGGCAGTGATGTGTGCGTGCATTCCTCCCGCGTTATCCGACGTGTCAGAGGGATGCAAGAACGACCAGTCCCGCGGGCTTCGCTAATTTTACTTCTCAGCTCTTCCCATGAAAACATACTGTGCTCGCCGATGCGGATTCTGCGAGATAGCTCTCTGCAAATCCTTCGCTCTGGCTCTTCGATCAGTTCCGCAATCGAGAATTGCGAAAGTGGATGTCGCCGTACGCAGCCGCTGCAAACAGCCTACCTCGTGCTCGCCCTAAAGCTCGCCATAGCGACGTCGGCTGGAAGTCGACAGCTGAATCCCCGCTCTTCTCGGCATAATCTGTCTAGTTTGTCTTTTTGCCATCGCTTTTTAAACTGCCATGCATGGTAAGTGCTCCATAGGGGTGCGGGGAGTCGGTAATAAAAGATTTTCGAGGATGCACAGAGACATGCTAAGTCTGCCCAAGCAAGCTGTTTAGCGACTATAATGAGGAGCTCGGTTAGGAGGTTGACGAGGCGCGATGTCAATTAGTTCTAGAGGGCAATGTTCTCGACTTTGCGTTTTGCGTCTCTGCGTCCCCAAAAGTTCCAGATACGAGACACCATTGCGAGATGCAGATCTGAGGAAGGCAGAACAACGAATTTTGATGATGTTAGGATGTGAGGATTGTTCGCGATGTGAGGGTCTGAGATAATAAGTAGGCTTTAAGCGGTACTCCCACACGGAGGTACTCTGGGTTTCCGTGGTTGAGCGTCGTCAAGACTTGCCCAACATCAATACATACGAAGACGTTGCAACTACGGTTTTCAGTACAAAACTGCACAGAGTGGGGGTACAGATACCAGAAGCACTTCGAATCTTAATCGCTATAATACTAGAACCTTGCTTAGCTAAAGTGCTCCTACGGAGTGGAGACAGGGGAGCGATGAAGGTTGTGGGGAGATTCGGCGTAAAGGGTCCTTGTGAAAATTGTCTTGTGTCTGAATAAGACTTGAGCGGGTTTCGGAGCGCTCGAGCGAATGTAGGTATCAGTATAATGAAGTCACTCTCCTGGAACCAGTGAAAACATATCGGAGCGTATAGCAGCCCGTGATCCCTAGACAGGAGGTACAGATATCAAAGGGGGATGATTAGTCAGAAGCACTTCAATCTTTGATGACTAGAGAAGTGGAAAATCACTCGAACAGATACAGCGCTCCTGGTAACGTAAAGAGATATCTGTATATCTGTAACCCGAAGTCCGGGGATGATCGAGAGATGGCGGTCACTACACACCTGCGCGCAAATGAACACCTTCAGGTAAATCGGCCGAATGAGAAGAGATATACAGAAGAGATCTAGATCGGTCATGGATTATGGATGTGTTCACTAATGGTGAACCCGTTTGCAACCTCTATGAGCGCCTGAATGTACATACGAGATCCCTACTCCAACGCTGATGCTGCCAGAAAGTTGGTAGATCTATCCTCAATAGCTTATTTGGAAAGATCGACCATAGTGCGCTGCAAATGACCATACACTGTCCATGTGGAAGGACTCTCGCCCCTGTCTTTGATCGTTAGAAGTACTTATTCGCCCAACCTGCTTAATCAGGCCACAGGTCAACATAGTGGAGTCAGTGCACCCTAGCATCTTCGGCTCGCCTCTTCGTTTTAATTGAATCGAATATTCCAGACTCCAATAAACCGGCTAGAAAATATGGTTGGTCTCCTCCTCTTCGTCGCGATGACAAAATGCTGGATTTAGTGTTCGTGGTGCCCTGTGCCCTGCAGCAGATCGAAGTCTGCGCTGGCTTGGCACGGCCGAAAGGTGCGACAAGGGTGGTTGAGTGCGAGTGTGGCCAGGCCTCTCTCGAAACCTCCAAGGAGTTCAGAGAAAGACTACAGGATCGGCATGCAACGAGCTCAGACCAGGTAAAGAGTCGTGGACTACAGTGCAGAACGCTTCATGGTTGGACGGCGGTTCGTCTGGGTGATCCGTGAGGGGTGTAAGCCGGACATTCCGCACCAAGCCTTTAGCCTCGGGGCTTAAGTGTCGTATGAAATCAAGAACAGGCAGATAGTTGAAAGCATAAAAGTGGAAAAGATTTTCGGAATACAGCAGCGCGAGACATTCATGGTAGATAAGGCGATTCGTCCGGAGGATATCGAGAGTCACGGCCTTGTCCGGGTGAGGCTTGCACTGGCGATTCCATTTCTTCTTTACTACAGTAGAGTCGCAATCGCTGTAGAGGCGGAATTTCTTCGTAGAAGACGGAATCAGGTGGCGCCAAATTTCTCGTCGGACTTCGGACGGAATACGAAGTAGCGGTGGGTAATTGTCCAGGGCGGTTATGGTCTCAGGAATCGAAATCTGCGGCTTCACGACGGCTTCTTTCGAGCGTCTTTTGGGAGCCTTAGTTGAGCTTGGTTGGGCTTCAATGGGAATAAGCTAGGCTAGTGTTTAGAACGGTATCATTTGGGAGGAATGTAAACTATGCTCACTTTTTTGGAGAACGTCTTGGCCGGCATGATCGATGCAACACGCAACAAACTTCAGATGACAGACAGAAGGACAGACGCAGTGAGAGGTTGACACGATAAGGACTGGGACGCAAGCAGGCTACAGGAAGTAAGACGCAGAATGCGCGGTCACGAGGACGGGCGACCGGCGTTAGATATTAGCTCGCGGAGACGCGAAAAAAAGGCTGCAGAAGTCGACGATGCGCGCGATGGGAGCATGAAGGAGAGTGGAGTCGATCGAGATATATGCAAGCAAACAAGCGGCGGTGGATTCAGTGGTACAATGCATGGAAGCAGGATGGAAGGGACACGAGACGGCCGTGAAGACCAGCCTCGCGGTCTAGTGCCGGAGCGCGGCGCTGGGTTGTTCCGACGCGGTCGAATTTTTGGGACGCGTTTGGCGGCCTGGAGGGGACGTCAACAGCTGCACTATAGCTCCTTGCAACGAACACTCGTATTCTACCACCGCGAAGAGCTGCACCTCTTGTAAAACGACCTATCTGGAAGCAGTTGCAGCGCACGTCCGCCATGTCGTTCGGAGGGCAAACCCCAACCATCGTTGTGCTGCGGGAGGGTATGCATACAGCTTGAGAGCTTCACGCTCGCCAACCCCTCGTTACAAAACAATTTAACTGACATTATGTAAGGCACCGATCAGTCCCAAGGTCGAGGTCAGATACTGTCAAATATCAATGCCTGCATGGCCGTCCAGTCGACGATAAAAGGCACGCTAGGCCCGTATGGCGGCGACTTGCTCTTGGTAGACGAGAATGGCAGGCAGACGATCACAAATGACGGCGCGACCGTGATGAAGGTACACGAGCTAGAGCATCTCTCATACTACTCCCTAGCTGACACAAGCTAGCTTCTTGACATCGTGCACCCGGCCGCCCGCGTCCTCACAGACATCGCCCGCTCGCAAGACGCCGAAGTTGGAGACGGCACCACGTCAGTCGTAGTCCTCGCCGGCGAAGTGCTCAAGGAGATCAAAGACCACGTCGAGCAGGGTGTGAGCAGCCAGACTATCATCAAGGGCCTGCGGAGAGCTTCAGACATTGCAGTGAACAAGATCATGGACATCGCAGTAGACACAGCAGAGGGCAACCAGAGGGATACGCTGCAGAAGCTCGCCGCGACCGCCATGAGCAGCAAGCTCATCCACCGAAACTCTGCCTTCTTCACGAAGATGGTTGTCGACGCCGTTCTCTCGCTCGACCAGGACGACCTCAACGAGAAGCTCATTGGCGTCAAGAAGATCACCGGTGGTGCGCTACAGGACTCCCTCTTCGTCAACGGTGTCGCCTTCAAGAAGACCTTCTCATACGCAGGTTTCGAGCAGCAGCCGAAATCCTTCAAGAACCCCAAGATCGTCTGCCTGAACGTCGAACTCGAGCTCAAGAGCGAGAAGGACAACGCTGAAGTGAGGGTCGAACAGGTGTCAGAATACCAGGCTATTGTGGATGCAGAGTGGCAGATCATCTACAACAAGATGGAGGCCCTGTACAAGACAGGCGCGAAGGTTGTGCTCAGCAAGCTCCCGATTGGCGATCTTGCGACACAGTACTTCGCCGATCGGGACGTCTTCTGCGCTGGACGAGTAGCGTCAGACGACCTCGAGCGAGTGTGCCAGGCAACGGGGGCCAGCATTCAGTCCACGTGCTCCGATATCCAGCCCAAGCACCTCGGTACCTGCGAAACCTTCGATGAGCGACAGATCGGTGGCGAGCGCTTCAACTTCTTCGAGGGCTGCACGGCAGCAAAGACGTGCACACTGGTCCTCCGCGGTGGTGCCGAGCAATTCATCGCAGAGGTCGAGCGAAGTCTGCACGACGCCATTATGATCGTGAAGCGCGCGATCAAGAACCGCAACATCGTCGCTGGTGGTGGAGCCTGCGAGATGGAGATCTCATCATACCTACACGCCTACGCCGACCAGCAGGTCCGCGGCAAGCAGCAAACGATCATCAAATCATTCGCGAAGGCGTTAGAGATAATACCACGGCAACTATGCGACAATGCTGGTTTCGATGCCACCGATGTCCTGACGCGATTAAGGGTAGAGCATAAGAGGGGCAACATGTGGGCTGGTGTGAACTTCACCACCGAGGGCATTGGGAATAACATGGAGTTGTTCGTCTGGGAGCCAAGTCTAGTCAAGATCAACGCCATCCAGGCGGCTACCGAGGCGGCATGCCTCATCTTGAGCGTGGATGAGACAATAAGTATGACTCACGCCCTCGTACTCTACATTGAAGTCATTGACTAACGACTACAACAGTGAACCAAGAGTCAGCGCAACCGCAAGCACCGAATAGGCCGCTTCCGCCTGGCGCAGCACAGAGAGCATTAGGTATGAGGGGTCGCGGAAGGGGCATGCCCAGGAGGTAGAGGGTCGATGTATGGTTTTGGTAGGCTGCTGAAGATCATGTATACCACCACTGCGTAGACGTGCCAACGCATCGCTGCGCTTGGTAAACAATTGGTCTGCGATAATAAAAAAGAGTCAAACGCATCCTATCTTCTCCCCACAAAGGCATTGACTTAAGACACGATTTTAACGCTCCATCTCTCCTATCCCCAGATACATCTCAAACCCCAGCATGCACAACAAACGTCCTTTCTACAAGTCATCCCTCTGCTATCTATGTACACCCTCCTACGCCTACTCCAACCCCGTCCCCCAGCTCTTAACCCGAGACCAGTAAAACCCGCGATCATTCTTCAACCCAAACTCCGCCCAGTCATCCGTCAACCGATTATAACTCCAATACCCCTGCCAACTCAGTTTATTATTCCTAGTCCCTTTCCCCGCGGACCCGAGACCGAGTAGCATCTTGTACATGTACTTGGGCGTCACGCCTGCGGTCTCGATATGCAGCGTCCCTTCATTCTCCATCTCCATCTCCATCTCCATCTCCAGATCCGGAGACTGCAGCGACGGGATCTTAGGCCCCGAAAGTCGCCACCGGCCCAGCAGCGCGTCTTTCATCGGCGCCGTCGGCAGGTTGCCGTGGTTCTTGTGGCAGTTTTCCTTTTGCAAGTACGGGACGACGTCTGCGGGTTCGGAGACGGTGAGGAGCGAGATGACGGTGCCGTCGCGCAGGAAGCGCAGGTAGCGGTAGTAGGTCACGATGTGGATGGGCGAGTTCCAGGATATGCTTGTTGGCGAGGAAGCACCGGGGCGGGTGTAGTTTACGGTGGAGATGTAGCAGCCGTTGAAGCGGATGCGGGGGCGTTGGCGGAAGAGGGTCCGGAAGGTTGGGTAGGGGGAGGGGACGAGGAGGGAGGTTAGTGTGGACTGGTCCAATGGGGGAAGTTGCTCTTCCACTTCTGCTAGTTCTGATTCTTCGAGAGGGATGGAGGAGGAGGTCGGGTCTAGGATGTATCCGCCTTCGCCGTCGTCGCCGAGGGGTTTGCCGTCTACTTTGCAGGCCCAGGAGTAGTGCATGGCTTCGAAACCGTATTCGCGGCCGAGGGCGATGCGCTTCCATACTCGTTCTTCCGTGTGCACTAGATAGGCTAGTCGCTTGCAGACTTGGGAGAGGCGGACGAAGGAAGCTACGTCTTTGATTGCAAGGTAGATTAAGATGTCTGCGAGGATCTCATCGGGGATGCTGGCGATGGGGCAAGGTGGGGCTGGTGATAGGTCTGTTGGTGGTTCTTCTCCTTGGATCGATAGCGAAGAGAAGTCCTCGATCATGGATTGGAGTGTCGGTGGGAGGCCATGTAATGAGTGATGGGCAGTGTTGGGTACTGTTGCAGAGGCATTTGATGGGTTGGGGTCCTGAGGTTTGGGCTGCATTTTGGGGAACGAAGATGCTGGGAAGTGCTTGTTCTTGTATGCTTGATGGACATTCGAGTCGAGCTACAAGCTGTTAGAATCCATCTACCTCGAGAAATTCATGAGGACTCATTCATACCCTGAACGCTTTCCGGTACAGATCCAAGCTGTCGCCCAAACTGCCCGCGCTTTCCTTCTCCACAGCTTTCTCATAATGCTCCAATGCTGTACGCGGTTCTTGGCTAGAACTCGCAGCAAAGCCGTCGGTTTCATCCAGACGTCTTCCATGCTGCTTCTCTCCAAGATCGTGGTATGCGTGAGGCTCAACCTCATCGACATCGTCCACGCTCCGATGACGTGCGTGAGTGTGTGCCTCAGGCACGCCGCCCTTCGTCGCCTGGCTCTTGCTCGATGAGGCCTGTTCAGCCCTCGATGAACCAGCAGCTGGGGCCTTGCCCTTGGTTCTCGCCGTTACTTCTTCCCGCCATTTCTGGCGGAACGACTCAAGTTCTGCTTCGGTGGAGTTCATGGTGGCGGATATAGCGATTCAGGAAGTCCGAGATCGGTCGGCTTTCAGTAGGACAAGACATACAAGGGATCGCGAGGCAATATCCTAGGGATTAGCTAGTAGGAATACATATTTACAACTTGGTATGACTCTTCAGAAATACGAGGCGGTCTGCCGTCAATTACTCAGAGATACATGAAGGCTAGAGTCATCGCTGCTTATGGAAGGTACGACGCCACCGCTGCAGGCGCATCTGATAAGATTCGATTCTCGCATCGGCTGCATCCGTGAGTCCGCGGCTGGCCGACGCCCTCCGATTCGCGCTAAAAGTTTGTAGCTCTGGAAAGCTTGAGCCGTATCTTTTCCTTTGCATCATCACTCGCGCCGCCGACTCACCCTTCTTCATCGCACTCGCCCACAACGGAACATGCGCACGCCTGCCTTTTCACGCCTCTGGGATTTCTTCGACACGCCTCGCACCGATTCGAGGTAGAGTGGATATTCAAGAGGAGGAAAGGAAGCGTTCGATGGCGAGCGATAAAGCCGAGGATGTCGGAGAGGGGGGCGTGTCGCTGCTGCAGAAGATGGGTTCGGCGGTCACTGGCAGCGTGTTGACGTCTCTGCTAGGTATGTCAATTACCTCCCCCGTCCTCCATCAGTCGCGCTCGAAGATGTTGTCGCGCTTCACCAACGACCTCACCGTCGCTCGGGAGCGCACCTCGGACGAAATCATGAAATTCACATCCAAAGTATGTGGCACTCAATGCTAATTGTATCACTTCTGCAGTGACCCCCCTCGACGTTGTTCGCGTACGCCTCCAGTCCCAGGCTCCCACATCAACGTCTGGCACGCCGATATCGCAGTCGCAGCTACGAGCTTTTGGCGGCTTGTCCCTGACCCAGTTTCGCGATCTACCCCCGAACCTAGGTATATCCGCTTGCTGTAGAGAAGTCTTCTGGATCAACAACAACGCGCCGTTCTGCGTGGCCGGACCTACCGTCGCTCCAATCAATCCTGCCGATGCAGCCTGTGCAGTTGAAGAGGTGGAGCGAAGAACGATCAACAGCACATGGGACGGATTGCGGAAGATTGCGCAGAATGAAGGACCAAAGACCCTATGGAGAGGACTCTCGCCGACGCTCGCAATGGCTGTCCCTGCGAACGTCATATACTTTGCCGGCTACGACTGGTTGAGAACGGCGCAGGCATCGCCCTTGCGAAAGGCCGTCTCGGATGCCTACATCCCTCTAGTGGGTGGTGCGACTGCCCGAATTATGGCTGCTGTGGTCGTGAGCCCGATCGAGATGTTCAGGACCAGAATGCAGGCTGCACATCACACAACAACCGCCACAGGGCACATGCGAGAGACGTTCGATGGCATGAAAGAATTAGTTGCGACACAGGGTGTGCGCAGCCTGTGGAGAGGCTTGACCCTGACCCTTTGGCGAGATGTCCCGTTCTCTGCCATCTACTGGTGGGGCTATGAGAGCACTCGCAATCAGCTGACAGACATGCGCGGGCGGGCAGAAGCGAAGCATGACGGCATCGAGTTCCGAATGGGTCGTGGGGAGGAACGGATAAGAAGACGCAGCAGTTCAAGAAGCCGACAGAACCACACGGCACTTATGGTAGATAGCTTCGTCGCTGGCGCAGCTTCGGGGGCTGTCGCCGCCTTCGTCACCACTCCTTTCGATGTTGGAAAAACAAGACAGCAAGTTGCACACCACGCTAGCGAATCTGCAAAAACCCAGGCCGGATCAATCGTCAAGGCCGCTGAGGATCAGACCATGGTCCGCTTTCTGTATCAGATCTTCCAAGAGCAAGGGATGTCAGGCTTGTTCAAAGGATGGGCTGCTCGATGCTTGAAGGTAGCACCGGCGTGTGCTATCATGATCAGCAGCTACGAGATCGGGAAGAGAGCGGCGACTAGGATAAACGAACGACGCGAGCGACGACTCCACGAAGAGCCTTCAGCGGTCCACCCTTCGTCATAGACCCGACCTTACTCAACAACACCGCCATGTGCATATCCTCCACAGCGAACTCATTCCTTCGCTCTGAAAATAACTGTATATTCTTGTTCCATTTGGGGGGGTTACGGTGGCGATCCTGCTCAATCATGTTTGCATCAGGTTTGGCGTTCATACCAAAACAGCGGGCGAGCATCAATGTTTTGAAGTAAGTCTGTAATGATACCAGCGTGTTGTCGTTAGTCACGGCCGCTATGCGCATGTACTATAGATAAATAGAAGGTCGAGGCAATTTGCTTGTACCTAAACTCGGATTAACGATCTCCATATGCCATACTGAATATGTCTATTATATAACATTTCCCTTCCCTCTTTCTACCTGGAATATAAACCGTGTGCGTGATTCCAATATATTGTTTGACCAGACTTATTTGTGACTACGAGATTAGAGGTCGCTACTTTCACAGGAGGTTTCTCGGACACATTTGTGGGTTTCTTGTGAGTTGAATCAAGAAGTTACTCTATATGATAATATAACAACAATATCGCATCTTGAAGTGCTCATCAGCTTAGTAACTTGCTTGTTGATCTATCTACATCTGGTAGATACTTCAGAAACTCGCTTTAATCTACCGTGCACCCAGTTGCAGCTTGTTGCGTGCATCTTACCCAGCAACTCCCGCCTAACTTGTATTCCGAGCACGGACCAAGTGGGCTTCCGAAGACAACAACAACCTGCTGAGCTTCACTTTCACGCACAACTTTGCTTCCGCCCAGAAAACTGCTCCAACACTGTCGCCGAGGCTTCAAAATATCAGCGGCTACGCGACGAACCATAATGCTAGAGATCGAGGACTTTGAGGCGGTGTTTCCGTCGGGCGCTCACTACACCAAGAAGCAGGTGGAGGAGATTCGTAGCTTCCAGTCTCACCTTCATGGCAAAACTTTCTTTGAGCGGTTACTTGACCTACTTCACATCAATGGTATATCAACTCATCGCCTGAGCGAATGCAGAGTGCTAACGTTGTACAGCGCGCAAAGCCTATCCTCCACCGAATATGCAACAGCTCGAGAATCTCCACAAGCTGATCACCGAAGCGGACATTGCACTACACTACAAGCACAGCCTACTCTTCTACCTACTGAAAGATATTTCGCCGAATTACTATGACCAGACGGACGTTGCGACGGCATTCGCGCAAAACGTACACTTGGAGAAGCGGTTCTGGACATTCATAGAGGGATTATGGGCGCTGGATCACCTCCAGTTCGAGACTGCAGTCGGAAACCTCACGCATCCGTCTATCATACCTACCTTCCCAGATGAGATCATGGAAGCCCTCCTGGACCAGCGCAATATACCCATGGGAGCTACGTACGCGGAATATATCTTGCCTATGGCGTACTACAACTGCGCAAAGCCGCCGCTCGCACACGAACGCGCGAAGATCGCTTTCGTGAGATACATGGCGGACCGCAGCGTCACTGATACGTTCTATTGGATACGCGGTCGACCTGAACATGAGCACAAACAGCTGCTGGAGATTCTGGTGGAAGAAACGCTGGAGCAGCACTCGGTCACGCGGAACATCAACCAAAAGTACACTAGAGAGGAGAGGGCAATGGAGCTGGTCAATCTGCCGTTCGATGACGAGGAGGAGCAGTGGGTGGAGGCCTTCTTGACTGAGGGTAAAGGGAGGAACTTCCACGCCGCGAAAGATACGGTGATTATGCGGAAAATTGCAACAGGGAGGCTGAGTGCCGCCGCGGACGACGGCCATCTGAGGGGCAAGAAGCACGAGAACCTGAACTGGGAGGTGCTGAAGGACGGGCTGAGGCGAGGGCTAGGACCACGGGGGGATGAGGATGCTTCTTTTGCCGTTTGAGTGAGAGGATTGAGCTTTACTGTACTATCTGCATAGCGAAGGGAGTTTGGACGAGGATCAGCTGCCTCTTGAATTTCTGGGCATTCAGCAAGAGAGCTAACAATGATATGCCTGTATACTGCTTGGATCATGCTCATATACTCTCACTGGTTACGCCACAGTGTCCTGTTAGATGAACTAGATCCGCAGCATCGCTCATGCCGTTGAGCAGTTCGGCCCTGCATGCCTCTGATTCGTCCTCTTTCTTGCACGTGATGAAGTGCACGGGCCGCGGCCGTCTTTCTCCGTGTGAAGGCCACCATCTCTTTTACCTCACACTCGCGCCCGCGAGCAACCACCAGCAACAGCCATCCAGGACCCCGAAACCGATATAGCCCGCCGCTGTCCACCCCGTACTCCGCTTGCGCTCACCTGCAGATGAGGCTGGCGACGTCATCGAGCCGACACAGGAGGCAGCGTTGATGAAAGTCAACACGCCTCCGACAGTCCACGTGCGACCCTGCGCGCTTTCACCGTCGCCTAGGTACCCGCACGGAATATAAATACTTCGCGCGCCCCGCTGCTTTCAAGCCTACAAGCTCCCCCCGACCGCGCGCTCGCGAGACAGTGCCCACAATGCCGCACGCGACCATGGAATCTGAGCCGTTCGCGGACTCGCAGAGTCAGGACGGCGCAGACGATCGTGATTACGAGAAAACTCTGGGGATGCTGGGCATGACAGGGCCTGAGGAGGACCAGGCCGAATTCAACCAGCTCCTGTCGAAGGAAAAGTTCGACCAGACCGAGAAAGCAGACGACGCTATCGACTACGAGGACTTCTCTGACGACGACCTCCCAGAAGAGGAGCTCCCGGATGAAGAGCTGGTGGGCGAGGATACTCAGCAACTCAGTGGGACTACAGTTGAGGAAGATTTCAATGGGAAGAACTTCGGAGATGACGATAGCTTTGATCACTTGTTCACCGACCACTCTAGCCCGGGTCACGAGAGGTCGCACCAAGATGATGTCCCCATGGCCTCCATCGAAGACTCTCAACTCCTACCTGATACTCCATCACTGGGTCAGACTGCAATCCGCGATGGCGCACTCAAGGGAGAGCCCACTTTCCGCTTAGTGAACTACAGTGCCCCGCAAGACGAAGTGGAGAACAAAGAGTTGCTGGAACAGCAACGTCTTTTCGGCATGCACCACAGGGGCGAGGGCCAGCCTCTTCCAGCTCCTGTACAGATTTCCAAGGAGGAGTTCGTCCAACTTTGGCCGGACTTCGAGCCTGGTTTGCCTCTGCGGTTCTGGAATATGGTGCCGAAGCCACAGGCGCGTTTCAATGCGCGAGCTCCACTGAAGACGCCCAAGTCTGTACAGCCTAACAAGGTTAGCTTGGATCTTGCCGTAGACCAGGAGAAAGCCTTCCGTCTGCCGTCAAGCGCGCCCACCCAAGGAGCCCGGCAGACTGAGGACGAGCAACGAGGTATCATCTACATCGCTGATAGTGTCGAAGAGGAGGCGGAGACTAGCGATGAGATGGAGCTGGATGCTGCCGATGAGTGGAACGACCACGAGATGATTGGCAACACCTCGCTCAACGATCTCAAGATCGCCTGCGAAGACTGGGATGCGGCTAGCTTGGAAACTCTGTCCGACGAAGAGAGCCTGGTTACTCCTCCTGGCATCGACATGGACATTGACGATATTCGAGATTTCGCTCGGCCGGCGAAAAAGCGGAGGTTGGATCAGCGCGCGGAGACCACTCAGCTCGATGTTCAGTTCTCGGTGTACGATCGCATGGAACTTCCCTCCTTCGATGACCCCGAGCTCGCTACAGCTAAGCTCTCTAAGAAGATCATTCTCGACATGAACGATCCTCATCTCCTGCTTGACATTCAGCAGCCGAGCGCGGAGCAAAAGAAGCCTCGTGTGGCTGGTGCTGAGTTTAAGAGGGACAAGTCTGGCAGTCTCGCGAACCCCATATTCAAGCGGTACAACATCTCGAACGATGAAGCTTACGACGCGCTCAAGGAGAACGTGCAGCAGAAGATCCGCAGCGTCATTGGTCATATGAACGTCGAGCACAGCTTGCCCGCGCTGAAGCTGCAATATCCGTTCTACAAGGTCAACCTCTCTGATCGCGAACTTCGCTCTTTCCATCGTCCAACGATCAACTTCAAGCCAGGTGAGCGCGTACACATTCACGAGGTCAAGCACACCAAGCGGAAGCACAAGAAGAACCTCAAGGTCTCCGAGGCTTTTGCCGCTGCAGAGGATCTCAATGTGGGCGACACGTCAGATTTGCTCCTTGCAGAGTACTCAGAGGAGTATCCGACGACTCTATCCAACTTTGGTATGGGTTCTAAGATCCTCAACTACTACCGACGCAAGGACAACGACGACGCGCATCGACCCAAGCTTGACCTTGGAGAGACTCACGTCCTCCTCCCTCAGGACAAGAGCCCATTCTCGTTGTTTGGGTCTGTCGAGCCCGGCGAGACAGTACCCACTCTACACAACGCCATGTACCGAGCTCCGTTCTTCAAGCACGATGCGAAGGAGACCGACTTCCTTGTTAGTCGCAGCCAGACCGGGGTGCACGGTCCCAAGTACTTCTTGCGCTCCATCCAAAACCTGGGTGTTGTCGGCCAGGAGTTCCCATCGGTGGAGGTGCCTGGCACGCACGCGCGCAAGGTGACTGAAGCCTCGAAGAAGCGTCTCAAGATGTTGTCCTTCCGTCTGTATCGGAAGGGCCAGCAGCGAGGCTTGCGCCAGCCGTGGGTTAGCAATGAGATGATCAAGCACCATCTCCCTGGTACCGAGATCGCCCAGAACCGCAGCAGGATGAGGGAAATCATGAAGTACGACAAGGAGCGGGGAACTTGGATACCTCAGGACGGTGAGCTGGTCCCTGATGAGCCCACCCTTCGAACCTGGATCAAGCCGGAAGATGTCTGCCTGATTGACTCCATGCACGCTGGCGACAAGCATCTCGTGGACTCTGGTTACAAGGCCAATGAGATTAAAGAAGACGAGGATGCTGAAGATGGCGATAACACGGAACTTAAGCTGGCACCGTGGCACACGACCAAGAACTTTTTGAACGCTTGCTCGGGCAAAGCCATGTTGGAGCTTTGGGGCCAAGGCGACCCGACTGGACGCGGCGAGGCCTTCAGCTTCATCAAGGTGTCCATGAAGGGCGGCTTCAAGGACGTTGGTGAGAGCACTGCTGACAAGGTGGATGCTTTAAAGAACAAGGAGCTTGGCGGACACAGCTACAACGTGGCACGCCAGCAGCGACAGTACGAAGATGCGATCAACCGCATCTGGAACAAGCAGAAGGAGAGCCTTAAGTCGACACAAGAGCACTCGGAAATGGAGGCGGATGCTGATGAGGCCGCAGCGCGACAGGCGGCAGGACAGGCTGCAGGCCGTGGACGCACACCTCGTTCCGAGATCGGTACGCCGGCCTTGATGCGCGATGATGACACCATGTCCCAGTTCAGTCGCAATAGTAACGGCGACACGCGCAACAAGATCCTCAAGATCCGACGCAAGAAGGCCAACAGGCATGGCGAAGTAGAAGAGCTCGAACCTCAAGTCATCACCGACCCGGAGGTCATCAAGCTCTACGTCAAGCGCAAGAAGGCCGAGCGCCTCATGAACATGAAGCTCGACGAGATCAAACCCACGGGCAACGCCGAATTCGACCAGCAGCAGCAAGCCAAGCTCCGCGCCGAACTCGCGCGCCTCACCCGCAACGTCGAGCGCCGCGAAGGTCGCGAGAAGGCAAAGGGCATCCATGTCTCCCAAACGTCGGTTCCTGGCACTCCGTCGCTCCCGAATGGCGGCAAGAACGCGGGCGCGACCCCGAGGAAGTGCGCCAACTGCGGAGAGGTCGGTCATATCAAGACTAACAAGAAGCTCTGCCCGCTGCTCAATGGCCAGAAGAGCAAGACGGATACGTTCAAGGACGCGGCGTCGGCGGCTGCGGCGGCGGTGGCGGCCAGCCCGGTTACGGTTGCTGCTACGCCCGTTTCTGCGTCGAGTGGTGGGGCGGGGAGTCCGCTGGCGTAGACAGATTGGTCTGAGTATTTTGTTTGCGTCAAGATTTTTACTTTCTTTCAACACCCCTCTGATAAAATGAGCAAAAGACGGAGAAGATTTGGTGTCTGGGTTTGGTGGTACGGTATGGTATGGTATGCATAGCATGGCACGGCGCTCTAAAGGTGCATTTCACGGATAATGGGTCAACTTGCATTGGGTCGGTGTTTATTCCTCCTCTGTTCATGGTATCGAGAACAGATTGTACTCCACAGCTCAGTTCAGTCCTGCAAAATCAGGACTCTTCTATTTGTGTAGTATGCTATTAATGGAGCGCATGGCGCAAAATATGGTATTAACCAGGTTGTCCTCGTTATCTACTTGAATGTAACGTGATGTGACGCTCTGTCTATCGCAGAGATACATCAACCCTCCATTTTCCGCTGGCTGGGCGGCCAATGAGGAGCATTTCCCCAAATGGCGCTAAGCCGCTCTAGGACAGACGATTGGAAACGGGACATGGATTTTAGAGCGGAGATGGGGGCTTCGGGGGTGATTGTAGGATCACGGAAGTCTAGGCTTAGCTGTTTCCGATCGAAGATGGGGTATAAGGATGGCCAAGACGCAAAGACTACCCGCCGATCCGAAGTCTGGTGCTCAACGCTGCGGTTCAAGTCCCAGGGAGTGTGGAGTACACAACCGATGGAGTCGAGAAGCACTTCGGTGTTAATCATGTTGGCCATGTGCTACTGTATCATCTGCTGACGCCTTACATGGTGCCAGATGCTCGGATCGTAGTCACGGGTTCTGGCGTGCACGATCCTAAGCTAGGCTGGGGGATCAAGGTGGACTACAGCACCGCCTCTGAAGCCGCTCACCCACCGCCCACCGCCGTCTCAAACTGCTCGGGAAGGGACCGGTACGCGTCCTCGAAACTCGTCAACGTGCTCTGGACGTATGCTCTCGCGCGGCGGTTTGCGCAATCCGGGTCCAGAAAGACGGTGGTGTGTAAACCCGGGACTGATGCCAGGGACGAGTTTGATGCGTGATGGAGCGTGGGTGGTGAGATTGCTGTTCGAGAATGTGTTGCCGAGGATGGTGCCGGTGCTGAGGGTGTTGATGAGGACGAGCGATGTGCATGCTCCGCAGGAGAGCGGGGAGAGTTTGGCGTGGCATGCGTTGGGAGAACCGGGAGGAGAGAGCGAGAGCGGTAAGTACTATTAGGGCCAGATGGAGATTTTGAGCTCGGAGCTGAGCTATGATGAGGGGAGGCAGGAGAGTCTTTGGAGGTGGACTGTTGATTTTGTTGGAGAGTCGAAGGAGGAAAAGGATTTTTTTGAGAGGGTGTAGATATTGAGGGTGGACGTTGCGATCATGTTGTTGTGGTCTGGTGGTTGAGCGAACGCCCCGAACTGCGAGTCGCGCTTATTGAAGCAACTGCTGATTTGTTTCGAGCAACTGTAATATATCAGTTTTGATACAATAAGGACTTATCGCAATGAAAAAGCATGCCTTCTCTCATACTCTTTTCCGACTCTAGCAAAGCGTGTCGCTGGACCTCGAGGTAGAGGTGTTCAAGGTTAGGCCGTTGCGCGACTGCAAGACCCGCGAAGACTCTGACTGAACGCGCTGCACTTATGAACATCAATCAGATAAAAATATGATAGAAAATCTGTGAGGATGACACGACTAGAAGACATTGCGAAGGACAGCAATCTCCAGTAATATTTCACGCAGCACGACGCTGGTTGGGAGACAGTGGTGAGCTCATCGGAATCTGCGGACGCGTGATCGGTTGAGAACGAGGTCGCCTGACGCATCTACCTCGATCGCAATCGCAATGCAGCGCCATCCGGAAATAACCAGAACAACAATTAGCGATAGAAAGAAGGCCAGACAGAAACAGCAATAGAGCACCAGGGAGAACAGGCAGAAGATGGTGGCGGAGTGTTGAGGCGGAATCGAAACAACACGGGGCTCGGACGCAAGCAGACGCGTGAGCTTCCAAAACACAAGACCCAGAAGACGGATGAACAGGCAGTGACATTGCAAGTCAAATGACCACAGAGAATTCGCGTCGGTACAATCGAGGGATGGACTGAGCATCTGCCTTTCTCAAGGCAGCCGTGAAGGGCTGCGACACGGCCAATGGCTTCGAGAGCGCGACGAGATTGACCATGTCGGGCAGTGAGATGGAGAGAACAAAGAACTGAACCGCAGACGGGGAGGGATAACCCCAACACAACGGCGCGGCCACGCCTCCACTCAGCGTGCAATGCGCCTACTTCTACTTCCCCCACGAGCCGGGGCGCTGCCTCAGATCGATTTAATCCTTAATCCTTCCTTATCCGGACTAGACTGCTGCCGCGAGGGTTTGTTGATCTGAGGTGCATCCGCTCGCTTCGCAATCGTATAAATGCAGGCGCCCCCCGCACGCGGCGCCCGCGCTCTCGTCCTGCCCATCTTCCCAAGCTCCCACGACATCTCACCACCCATCGAATAGCTCGCATAGCCTCTCGCTAGAAACGCCAGAACTTCCACTTTCAAGTCTTACCACTATCTCCAACAATGCCTCCCAAGAAGTCTACCACCGCCGCCCCAAAGAAGGCCGCCGCCGCCGCCCCCGCTCATGCGTCCTACCATGGTATGTCGTCCTCGATTCCACCCCACAACGCTGTCGCATTGCTACTGCAACTGTTGCATCGTGGTCGCCGACCAATGCTGACCTGATTCTGTAGATATGATCAAGGACGCTATCGTCAAGGTGAGTCCATCTCTCGAGGCGCATCGCGACCCCCGCTTCCGGCTGTGACGCCCGCAGCATTCCTCTCGTCGCAAACCACAACAGCGCCCTCGCAATGACTCTACACTTGGAGGATATGTTTACTGACGCGTTCTTGTTACAATACAGCTTAAGGAGCGAAACGGTTCCAGGTATGTGCCTCTCTTTCTGGCGACGATCGTGCAGCTTGTGCCACGTCATGCTGTCGTCTTGACCTCGACTCGCTGAACATCTGCTGACTTGTTTCCCACAGTCGTCAAGCCATCCAGAAGTACATCAAGGCCAACAACAACACTGGCGCTGTCTCCGACGAAGCCTTCAAGTCCCATGTCAACCGTGCCATCGCCGCCGGTGTCAAGAAGGGCGATTTCCTCCAGCCAAAGGGTACGTTCCGCGCCTTCCGTCGTCTTCTGATGACCAACCTGCTGCCACATATTTCCATCCATGTTGAAGCTCTTCCCCTACTTTACGCTCCAAATATGAACTGTGCTAAGTATCCTCCATAGGTGCCTCCGGTACCGTGAAGCTGGCTAAGAAGGAGTCCGCTGCCGCGAAGAAGGAGCCCACAGAAAAGAAGGTTGCTGCCCCCAAGGCCAAGAAGGCTGCCGCTCCCGTATGTAACTTGATCTGCTCCTTACTGGCTTCGTACTGATAAGTTGTAGAAGACGGCCGCTGCTCCCAAGAAGGCTGCTGCTCCCAAGAAGACCACCACGGCCAAGAAGGCTGCCGCTCCCAAGAAGGCCGCTCCTGCTGCCAAGCCCAAGGCCAATGCCAGCAAGCCACGAAAGACTGCCGTTCCCGCACCAGCTGTCGGCAAGGAGCAGTCGCGAGTACTCGGCAAGACCAAGTCAGGGCGTGTCACCAAGACCAAGGCACCCGCTGCACCAAAGGCAACGAAGAAGGCCGCACCAAAGAAGACTGCAGCCAAGAAGGCGACGCCGAAGAAGGCTACCCCTAAGAAGGCAGCGGCATGAACCCCCTGACGCCTTCCAACCTTCTTAATGTTGATTTCTTCTAACACGAGCCACGTAGGTCGTCCCGCGTCGCTGGACCAGCTTGCGCGAGCGTCGCTCTACGTGATTTGTATGTGATATCCGCTTTCTCTGGGGGTCATGGGTATAGGAACGGAACGGTCGTGTCACGGCGTTTGGGTACCGGAAATCGTGTCTATTTTACCAGGTGGGACATGAGCAATGAACATTTCTAAACTTCAAAATGTGCCTAGAGTGTGCTGTCGTGCTTCTAAGTCGCTTTCCAAACTACCTGGCCTGGGATGGGACTCCAAAGATTAGCGCACTACCCAAACCCCATCAACGCGTCTCCCACCCCCTCTAATGGCTTGTGGCAGCGCTGCTTGGCAGCATCTCGGAATCAAAACAACGCGTCGCACGTGATGTGACGTCGGCGTCTAGACGGTCCGTGGACTAGATCGGGGTTTAGCGTAGTCGGGGACTTTTTGAGCGAGGGGGTAGGGATGTAGTACTAGGGTGGGCAAGGGGTGGGCTTGGCATGACGTGAGTTTGGATATAGTGTAGGAGGGTTTGAGTAGTCAGTTAGGAGTTTCAGGAAGAAGATGTATAAGTACTTCGTTATAAGGTTCCAAGTTTATAGGATGATAGAAAGATTTTACTTTTGACACGACGCTGCGAGCTAATCGAAGGTGACTAACGATGCGTATAAGAATTATAGATACCACACACCACTGATAAATTATCGCTCCAAAATGGAGTCCCATTGTGAGTAAGAGAATTGCATCTAGGTTATATCCGAATACGCCTCGCGTAACAGGTAGCGTATCGGCGTTGTCCCGAGCTGATTGCATTTGCGCCTATCAACCACCTTCGTTTACGGTTCTTGTCAGATTATAGAATGCCATGGTATGGAACTCAAATTCAACGGAGCGTATAGGTATCACATCGTCAGACTACAGCTTATCTCTATAAGCGGGCCTGCCGTTTTCAGGATGCTTCTCGTATAGAACATAGCGATAATTTCTAAGTCGACAAAGCTAATACGGGTGTTCTCGTGATATCATCGTAGTCCACACCAGTATAAATACCATCCCCGAGAGCCTTTTGAAGTCTCCAAGCTCGTATCTTTCGCTTTACTCTTCGCTACGCTAAACAGTCTTCTGTGACTCCTACCTGCATTCCTCCCTCATCATCATGAAGGTCACTCTCGCCTTGCTTAGCGCACTGATCAGTGCAATAGCCGCTGCACCTGCTGGATACACTCCTCCTCTCGATACCCCCGAAGGCTCTTATGTCGTTCGCTTTGATGCGAGTGGCAATGCCATGACTAAGCGTCTCGAGCCCTCAGTCTTCGAGAGTCATGAAGCCACATCTATCTCCCTCACCAAGCGCAACTTCCCAGGCAACCCAAGCGCCGTATGCACGAATCGTGGAATCCCAACCGTATGTCCTCAACCTGCAGCATTCGAAAACTTGTGTGCGAACTGCTAACATCTGTCCTAGGATGGCAGCTACTCCGTTGTCCAAAACTGCCTGGGCACCTGGCTCAACCAACACTCCGGCGAGCTCAACGTCGGAGGTTATGGTCCTGGTGCGGGCGGTGTGTACTACTGTCGCCAAGGCGACACGCTTCTGGCCGTCTGCTTGTATGATCAGGACTCGATTGCGGGGAGTCCGGGAGAGATTGATATGTTCAATGGTCTTGTAGATGGCAAGTGTGGAGCCTGGAGAAGCGGTGAGTAGCAACGCACGAACACGGGGTTGAGAAATCATACGGGATAGCTGACTGTAGTGTGTTCTTGTAGGCTATGTCTTCATCAAGAATTGGAATAAGACTTATCATCGGACGACTTGGGGAGAGACGGTATGTGGGAATATCGCGACTGGAACGAGGAAGCAGGTCTATGCTTGATAGATGATGAAGAAATTAGGAGTGAGAGAATGAGAGGGTCGTGTCCGTGTCTTGAAATAGTTGGGGGCTCTGAAACGAGGAAGAGGGTAGGCGATGCCGTGGCGGAAACCAGATGGCTTCGATAGACCAATGCATCTAAAATTGTTCTTTTGTGGTCACAACATTTCGTTTCATCCTCATGTCCAGAACAGGCTTTGTTTTCGCACTCAGTTTCCACCTCGAATCTGGTCGAAATCCTCTTCCAAAAGCAGATACTGTGGCATCTGAGCCCAACGCGCTTGACAACCCTGTTGACGTCAATCCCAACGAACCTGACGACGACGAAGACGAGCGTTTCTCTCGTGTACAACGGGAGCGCGTGCCTCACCTCCAACAGAGGGCTTATGAGCACGCACGAAGCAGTAAGCCTAGATGATGTTCTGCGTTGTGATGGTCTGCTCGGATTGTGGGTTTGGGAGGTCTTCAAGGATATGAGGGATAGAGACATTCAATTTCATCCAATTATCTAAGGAGTACCATGAGTAATACGGCCTCGAGGACAGTTCAAACTAACTCCCAGCGGAGTTCTCGAAACAGTCGTGCATACGCCAGATAGATTGGGCATACTGAGTCCACTGTACGGAAGGGGGAAATGAGACGAGCTATTTCTGCGCGGCGTTACGAACGGGGATTCTGGAAGCTGGGGCGCGCGCATGCGGGCCGTCCGTCTAGGCAGGGCGAGGGCTGGCCTCTCCGAGCTGTCAATTCGCATGGAGCAGCCGGATACCGGCACTGCCACAGTTTCGATAAAGTTGCTGTGAAGATGTATTGTAATCGCAGAATGATGATACTGTCTAAGAGAATCAACGGCTCGCAAGATCTCACCATGGTAGAGATGCGGCAGGGTCGCAAGAAGCCACCAAAACACGCCATTTCCGCTGTCTGGAAACGATGCTGACAGGGTTCGGTGTGGCTGAGGCTGAGAACCTGCAAGCCGGGACACGTTTTGCTGCTCCATTACTAGGCCCGATGAGGTGGTGCTACTCAGCCCAATTTGCGTTGTGTGTAATGTTCCCCTGAGCCTGAGGAAGCAGAAGCGGACGAAATGTGGCCAAACCAAAAACACTCAGGCCCAACGAGAAACATTCCCCAGTTCTCTCGATCGTAATCTCGCAAGCCTCGTGGGATTGCGCGTCGCAAGGTTGTTCTGTGGTCTCGCGCTCGTTAACTCCAGTGGAAGAGTTGAGACCCGTTTGCCGGCTTGGTACAGCACGGACCCCTGCGACCTGCGAAGCTGACCTTGCTTTGTCTCTCTGACAACTCCAGAGCGCCGTCCTCAGATTCTTCCTCACTCGATACCACGCCCATTCTTGCCACCACGAGGACGCTTATCGTGCACGCAACCCCGCGTGTCGTTATACCGTTATCACGCTGCCGCCTGCTCCCGCTCGGCCTGCCCTTCACTGCGCAGACTCCGGGGCAGCCCCCATAGCAACGGCGGCCACCAAGACCCTGGCGACCTCGCAGACGCCGCTGCACCCGTCACCGGACAGTGGAATCCATCTCCGCTGGGTGCGACGCCTTCATGATAGCCAGATAATGCCCTCTATCGCGCCAGACAGCAGCGACCATTCGACCAACGGCCACCCGCACTCGTCACTCACCCCCCTCCCACGCACATCGGTCGACAAGCCACCGCTCGGGAAGGAACATGCAGAGAGGCTGTCGAATGGGCATGCACAGCCAATGAACGGCAGGCTGTCCAATGGCACGCCGACCATGCCGTCGATGCCAAACGGACGACCTGTCCCGCCCGCAGCGTCTGATAAGGCGGTGACGGGCAGCGAAGGCGCAGGAAGTGCAAACAGAGGATGGCCCTCGGGCTTGGAGAGTCCCTACAAGGCGTCGGAGGGTCGCGGGAGTACTGGTGAGCGGTCTAGCAGGGATGATGGCTACTTCGCGTCGATACACAGTAGCGAGGTGCAGGAGGGCAAATGCACCACACACGTCAAGCTCGACAGCTTCAACTCGCACGACCTGACCAAAGACCCCAAGAGGGACTTGCCTGTGCCTGCCAAGCAGGACCCGGACATAGGAGACGCTTCATTGCAGAATCCGCAGCCCGTCGACCCTGGCCTGCAGGTCCCTAATTCGACCTACCGCGTGTCCTCGCCGCCTGCCTTCAACCACAACACCCCCTCCGTGCATCAGCACCCGCATCGCCTACAACACAGGCATACCCTGGAAGTGCCCAAGGTCTCGACGACGCGGACGCGCGACTTCCAGCAGACGCAGGGCTCGACAGATGACGTAGTTACTGCCAGCGGTCGATTCTCGCCCAACACGCCCACGCGCCGGAGAGGCTCAATGTCGCTCGCGAGAAGAGCAACGCGGTCCATCCACTCCGACATGCACCTCGAGGAGGTGCCGCAGGACGAGGACGCAGCGCGGTGGGCAGAGCACATCCGGCAGAAGCGAGCAAGCAAGAGGAAGAGGAGGGACGACGAAGATGATGATCGTGTTGTCATGGGGACCAAGGTGGATCAGAACCACGTCAATTGGGTGACGGCCTACAACATGTTGACTGGCATTCGATTCGTTGTTAGTCGCACGAATGCTAAAATGGACCGCGAGCTCACGGATGCCGACTTCGAAGCCAAGCACAAGTTCTCTTTCGATATCACGGGAAACGAACTCACACCTTCGGCCAAGTACGACTTCAAGTTCAAGGACTACGCGCCCTGGGTTTTCCGCCATCTCCGCACCATCTTTGGGCTAGATCCTGCCGACTACCTTGTCTCGCTGACCAGCAAGTACATTCTTTCCGAGTTGGGCTCGCCAGGGAAGAGCGGCAGTTTTTTCTATTTCTCTCGAGATTATAAGTATATCATCAAGACGATACATCACGCTGAGCATAAGTTTCTCCGGAAGATCTTGAAGGAATACTACAACCACGTACGCGAAAACCCGAACACCCTCCTCTCGCAGTTCTACGGCCTCCATCGAGTGAAGATGCCATTTGGCCGCAAGATACATTTCGTCGTCATGAACAATCTTTTCCCTCCGCATCGCGACGTTCATCAGACATACGATCTCAAGGGGTCAACGATTGGAAGAGACTACAAAGAGGAGGAGCTGGAGAACAACCCGCGGGCTACTCGCAAGGACCTGAACTGGTTACGAAGGAATATGCATTTGGAATTTGGGCCGACGAAAAAGAAAGATTTCATCGAGCAAATGCAGAAAGACGTCAAGCTTCTGCAAAAGCTGAAGATCATGGACTACTCGCTGCTGATCGGAATCCATGACTTGGAACGAGGCAACGACGAAAACCTCCGCGATAAGACACTCAAGGTTTTCCAGCCAGGTGGAGAGGATGCCGACGAACCTGCTCCCAATATGCTAATGCGAACCCCTTCCAAGCTGGAAAGCGCTCGTAAAGCGAAGGAGTTGAGGCACATGATCAAGACGCAGAAGCCGGTTCCGATGGAGCAGTCGTCGAGTAAGATGCCAGATGAACTGCCGGACCATAAAGACTCGTACTTTTACTCAGATGACGGAGGTTTTAGGGCTACGCATGAGGATGATGCACCCGGAGAGGAGATCTACTACCTGGGCATCATCGATTGCCTCACACATGTAAGTTGCACGCTTGTTTTCGGATGGGCGCACACCTAATTCACTCTAGTACTCGTTCATTAAACGCATGGAACACTTCCTCAAAGGCCTCACCAATCAAGAATCGCAAATTTCCGCGATACCACCCGAGAGGTACGGCGATCGCTTTGTTAAGTTCATTAGCGGCAACACCAAGACACGCGAAGCCGCCGAACGCGAAAAGGCCGAGGAAGCTGAAGCCGCAGCGAATGAACCAAGCCTGCCTGGTATCAACCAGAGCCGCCAGGAGCGAGATTCTATCGATCGGGTCATGGAAAAGGCCGAGCGCCAGGCGGAGCGGTCGAGGCAAAGAGGTGCCTCAGAGGAAGATGTCCCCAACCGTAATGTACGAGCTGTAAGAAGCCCGTCCGCTGAGAGAGGTGAACCCGGTGGCACTACTCTCCCTGTTGTTGAAGAGGCAGCCGAATCCTCGAGCACTGGTGGGAGGAGTGGGAGGAGCACAGAAACAGATCTGAGACCTCGGCCGCCGCCGCTGAAAGAGGGCGATATCCACTCCCTTCAACCGCGATCACGAGACCCTTCCCATCAACGACCTCCTCCAACGCCACCAAAAGACTCCGTGGTTGATACTAACGAGGAACGACCGCCGACCCCACCGAAAGACGAGTCGTACACGAACCGTCACTCAGGCCCGCCTACACCACCAAAGGAGGACCGCGGTCGAAGGCGCGATAAAGAGCTCCCTCCACCGCCCCAATTGGAGACTGTCGTGCGGGTGAACTAGGAGACATCACCAACATGTCCAACAGCACGCTTATGAGCATTCTCACAAATTCTTCGTCTTCTTCTACTACACCCCATTCTTCGTTGTCATAAAAATTACTTGAATCTCATGTTGCTTGCTTGCTTGCATACACGCGTTTCTTCTTTCCCTCCACTATCGTGGCCTTTGGCACTTGCATGTGCATGTGCATTTGCTAAGTAGCCCTACCGCAGATTCTTGTCTTGTTTCTTTGCGTCTTTTTAGCTATGCATGATACCAAGCATCCCATCCATCCATCATCTGTCTTAGCGCGCGTAGGCGGTCACTTGTTCCGACTGCCTTGATCTCATCTGTCCATTTGTCTTCGTTGGGTTTTTGAATGGGAGTAAAGAAGGCTCGACGACGACGTATACGGGCGCTTACCCCACCCCACGTTTAATACTTCTCTGTCCTTGTTTGTGTACGCTTGCGAGAGAGATGAGATGACAAAAACGATATAGACTATCTATTTGCGAAATTTGGGCGTTGTAAGATAATATTTTTTTTTTTTTGCCCTAGTGGATAGCGCTAGGGAGGTAGCATGGCGGAGCGTGAACGCGGAGTGGAGTGGAGTGGAGTGGAGTGGTGGTTGAGGGAGGAGGAGGAGATATAGAGGTTGGAGCGTTCTCGCAGATGTAGATGGGAATGGAATGATGCAACTCATATATGCCGCTGCCACGGCACTTTTTACACTGTGATTATGATGATATCATTTCAATTACTGAATGCTATTGACCTAACCAGACCAAACGAGGCATGTGTGGCCTCAAACTACGGAAAGCATGCTGGATGATCTGAAGCCCTCTATTGCAGTGGGGTGTAGTGTACACGGCAGAGAGCACGTCCACCACTTCCTCTTCCGCCCTGCCGAGTTCTCTACTTGTAAAAGTCGAACTTATCCGCCTCAGTTGCGCCCTTGACTTGGCTGGCATATGCATCCTCCAGGTCGGTCTGGATGATGTTATACCTGTTCTTCCTCACAGCCCTCAGACCCGCCTCCTGCATAATCGCTGCGATGACGGCACCAGATAGCGGGTCGTTCCGCACAATCAAGCTGTCCAAGTCTACCTCCGGCGACAAGCTCATCTTGCTCGCGATCGTCGAGAAAATGAGGCGGCGCTCACGGCGATCGCGCAGAGACGGGAACTCGATCTTCCTGTCCAGACGGCCGGGACGCAGCAGCGCAGGATCGAGCGTATCAGCACGGTTCGTCGCCATGATGACTTTCACATTGGACGTCTGATCGAAGCCGTCCATCTGATTCAGCAGCTCGAGCAGGATACGCTGAACCTCTCGATCCGCACCCGTCTGCGCATCGAAACGCTTCGTAGCGATAGCGTCGATTTCGTCGATGAAGATGATAGACGGCGAGTTCTCGCGCGCCATCCTAAACACGTCGCGCACCATACGTGGTCCCTCGCCCAAGTACTTCTGCACGAACTCTGAGCCGACGACTCGGATGAACGATGCTGTTGTGCTGTTCGCTACTGCCTTGACTAACATCGTCTTGCCTGTTCCTGGCGGGCCGTAGAGCAGCACGCCGCGTGGCGGGTCGATACCGATCTGCTTGTAGAGGTCGAAGTGGGTGAGGGGCAGCTCGACTGCTTCTCGGATTTCCTGCTTCTGCATGTCGAGACCACCAACATCGGCATATGTCACGTCGGGCTTCTCGTCCTGGCCCAGCATAGCGATGGACGAATCGGCTTCGGGGGGGAGGATGTCGACGAGGGCATTTGAGTGGCGGTGGAGGGCGACGGATGACGAGGGTTTGAGGAGTTCGCGGTCGAGGGTGGAGAGGATTCGAACGACGTAGTTTGAGCCTGTAGAGGACTGCACTATGCCGGTGCTGCTGGGGTTAGCTATCGGCTGGCTTGTATCGGAAGTCGCTGCTCACTTCTGGTCGATTGCCTCCATGAACTGCCCTATCACCAGCGGCACACTCTGAATGCGCTTGATCTCCTCCTGTGCCCGTACCAGTTCACGCTTGAGGCTCCGCTGCTCATCCTTGATGTACTCTTCCTGTAGGTGAATGTATCTGCACACGGTTAGCCACCAGGCCAGGCAAAGCGGCTGCAGGCAACGGCAGGGACGCACTCTAATTGCCGCTGGAGCTTCTTGAACGTCGAGTAGTCATCATTGCCATCCGTAGAGAAGCCCTCGAGCGTGTCGAAGTTCGGTATCGACGACGGCAGCTGCTTCCTGTGAGGCGGAACTGTGTTCGCCGGGTTCTCGACTTCGGCCATGGTTGCGAGGCGGCTTAACGAGTGATCACGGCTGTCGAACTAGGCTAGAGGAGAAACACGTTGTCGGAGAGACTGTTTCTTCGAGTGGTAGCAATTGTGCGGGCGTCAGTTGGGGTTGTCGTAGTGATTGCTTGCGCGGTGTTGATGAGCTTCTGATGTTGCGCCTCGCTGACCAAAGCGCCGACCTCCGTGCCAAGATAAAATCACGTGCAAGGTACTTCACCTGCTAGCGCGAGAGCATGGTGACTGCAGTCCAACTACAAACCACATCGATGTCACTTAACTTTCGGAGTAAAGGTACATATAAAGCTGCGCGCAGTTATTAGGTGGCTTGCTCATCATTAGGACAACTCGCGACACATCTCCAGTCTAGTGCAAGTCGAGCGCGCCACAGGGGCACCGCATGGAACACAGGAAGCGACCGCAGGTCTTACGCCAGTTTTATGGACAGAGTCTAGCTCTCCTGCTTGGCCTGAGCCCCGTCTTCCCATGGCTATCGATGTCCAGTTCGAGATGGAGCACTCGATCGTTGCCATGCGTCCGCTTGTTGGAATGTCGAAGCCGGGCACGTATACCCTGGTTTCCTACCAGGAAGAAATTGGTCGTATGCATCTCATCGCCCGACATTCTAAGTGACGTAAGGATTATCGGGAAGAAGCCAACTTCGTAATCTTTTCACCAAATCACGAAATCATAAATCGCCCCTCATTTTAGATGCCAGTCAACACGGTCGAGTCCAATCCAGCGGAATGATGTAGTTATTCCTTGCGTCGCGCTTCGGAGTAACCATACGCTTCATATACCGAATCCCAACTATCATAGTCTAGGAGCAGCTCTTTTATTGTAGATGCTAGGCATTGATTTCGGAAAGGGGTACATATACTTTACAATAATCGGTTAAGAGTACTTTAATCTCCAGATCCTATATCGATGGGCTCCTGTTTGGACAATTACAGCACTTCGGGAATCGTAATACGATATCTGTACACCCAGTTTGGGTACAGCGGGTATCGAGAGGTATGATTTTCGGTGACTGTGTGGTAAAGGTGACTATGTCAACAAGGGACATTTTCCTCTACCATATTCCCATCATCGTCCAACTCAACGCTCAGCAAAGAGTCAGTGTCTCCGAAGTCGCTACCTGTATAGTCACCAGCTGCAAACTCATTGACTTGTACATTAAACCCAGCATCCAATAGCTCTTTAGCCTTCCGAGAGTTCTCCTCGGTCACGTTGTCCGGCAGAAAGGATCCAAAGGGCTGGACTTGGCGTCTTCGGGGCCATCTGCGCGGGTCCCAGATCCTTGGATCGGTCGTAGAATCTTCTGCAGGTAGCTCGAAAGGAATCTGTGGAGGTTGTCCGCTCTACCAATAACTAGAAACTCCACAACGACACAGCCACAGACTTTACACCATTGGTCGGGATGGACTTTGGCTCTCCGCCAACTGGTGGGCTTTACTTTTTCTGTTGCGGAAATGGCCATGGAGAATGACTGGTGCCTACGAGGTACTCTTCCATAGTACTGGTACGAGCGGAAGTGTCGAAGTCGCATGCAGATACTCTCTTTCGGCTCAGCGTCGTTGTCCGTCTGCATCATCTGACTTTGCATCAGGCGTCAAGAAGCAATGATTCTCTTGGTCCAACAGACGTCACTACAGTACCAACCTAGCCCCAATATGTTGAGGTCACGGATCTTGACTACCTCCTGTAACCAGGTTGGGACTTCGATGGTAGATGCCCCGTCCAAGTTGGTGTGCGAGGGCTGAGAGGAGTTTCTGATGGTCAAACGGAGGCTTCGAAACTTCATTTCGCTGTCCTAGAAGCGTGCATAAATCCGCGAACGCCTTTTGGTCCGGGTGGTCTGGTGGATTAGTCATGTAATCTTCTAAGGGCCACATGCCTTCGCGTTGGTCAGACATTTCCTCCATGACGATAGTAACATTTCGCATAGCCGGTATTGCATCAGCCGGTCTCTGGCGCAGGAACTTTGCAGCAATCGTAAACATTTTTTTCCGAGTAGTGCCTGATGACAAACTGAAATACGTTCCATGGACAGTATACAATTTGTCGTGCCTCGGAATAGACCTGTCGATTGGCTAGTAGTATAGAAATCATTGGCTTGCCATGTAACATATCCGTGATGGTGTCTTTCCATAGTTATAGGTATCATTTGAGACACTGTAGATACTTGCTCCGTAAGCTACGGCCCGGCACCGGACACGTTTCTTGTTGGGCGTTTCTTCAAGATATATGTGTATCTAACCCCAAACAAGCATCTTTTCGTAGATCATATCTCTGAGCTCACGAGGAAGATCAAGGAGTCGGAATGTATCGTTCTTAGTCAGCTGACGGCCAGGTTTCGTATGAATTGATTTGCGGAAGCGACGCTTGCGTTCTCGCTTCGTTGAGGATCGGGTAAGAGGAGCCATGTTTTCGAAGGTCCTGTCCTGGAGAGGAGGCACGGGATCGCTTATACTTACCTCTGAATGAGGGGCTAACGCACCGCTGTTCGTCGCACAAAGGTATTGACGAGTCAAAATACCTAGTGTTACTACTCGTTGAGAATCGTCCAAATCTTTGCGACTCCAGATATCGTAGCCTCTGTATTCGAATTTTTCTATGTGCGAGAAGTTACCCAGCAAATCCTACAACTATGAGGAATGGAAGGAAATTAGAACACCCGACCGATATACCGGCAACGAGGCCATCTACGTGAGAAGAGTGCACGAGGAAGTGCGGAGGTCGACAGAAGTCGGGGGCTACCCGTCGAACGTTGCCACGTTATAGCCGCCAAGATGAAGGGTTCTGGGAGCTGAGGACTTCAGCAACAGCAATCTGTTTTACAAGAACTCAGCTCCATTAACAGTTGACGGTTTGATATTCGAGAGCTCTAATCACTGTAGCAACGGCTGCGCTTAAGATCCACCGCTCGCGATGGAGGAGGCGTCTAGTCGCTCGTGCTTCAGTTCACTGCCGCTAAAATGGCGCTTGGTCCGAGCGCCACAACTGATGAGGGCCAGATCGGAACAGCGCAAATCAATCGATCAGTTTCACCGCTCACTTCCGGCCAAAGGATGTGTGCTCTCGTCACTCGTCGAAAGCCGCGCGCAAGCATGCCCTCAGCTGTCGTTCGTGCCTCGCAGACCCATCCAGCACACCAATGCAAGACATCAGCGATGAAGCTCCGACGATTGGCCAGACGTGCCATCTTTGCTTTTTCCCATCATTCACGCCCAGGACACTTCGACTCATGCTCCAAAGGTCTGAAGGAATAGAACATGTGCGACTCGGTCCCTGAGCACAGTCTTCGCGCGAGGGTCGCCCAGCAGGACGCTTGCGGTCCAACGTAGGTTTCTCTGCTTGACGGAGGAGGTCCGACAGCTCCATCGCGGTTCCAAGGTTGCCGAATCGAGAAAGTAATGGGTTGATCGCAAAGCAAGTCGAGACTTGCCAATTTGCAGTCATGCTTTTGGCCACCACGCAGTTCAGCAGGCGTCTCAGCGCCTGCCTGCCCCGCAATGCCGTCGTCGTGTGCGCCTGCGCCAGCTGGAGGAAGTGCTAATAACTGACCCCGGTCATTTATCGGCCTGCCCCAAACGCAGCGAATCCGTATCACCCGTCGGCATTGTCTTTTCTCTCAAACTCCAGACTTGCTGCCCGTCAGCCGCCCTGGTCTTATCTTAAGACATCGGCAGGAACTGCACAATGAGGCGTCGTCGTTGCCAGTGCACTCGCGCAGTCGAAGCAGAGTCGAAGCATCGTTGTAGCCTAGTCTGCGTGCTGAGACAGGCTTATCACGGTAAGGAACCCATGGGTAGCCGAGGAGGACCTCCTAAGCGGCTCGAAACCGTGGGAGAGTCATGTCGTGACAGGTACAGAACGTGTGTAGACTCGAGGTTCCTGGGTCGTGTCGAATGGAGGGCCAACGTTGGGAGAGCGGAGGAAGGGTTCGGCAGCATCGCCAGCAGCGCTAATCAACCTGGTTCTACCCACACAGACGGCCCAGCGCGCCAGATAACAGGCACGACAGTCTGCAAAGTGTAGGTGATGTAATAAGTGGAGAGGAGCATGTGTACTCGTGTTACAACGGCCAAATGACCCGGAGTGATTCAGATTTGGGTTAGACTAGGCTTGAGGTGCCCGGCTACGCAGCCACTCCACTGGTTGGTTCGCGCGTTGAACGCGTGCTCAGATCCTTATGCAGAGTGTGTACACTTGCTCTCTGGACTTTTTTGCGGCCTCTGAGTTGCGAACTGCGCTCCCTTTGCGCGCTGCCATGGTGTTTCGAGGCGCTCGCTGAAGCCGCCCCCCATCGGGCTAAGCGGCCTCGTGACCAGCTAGAAGAGCCAAGCGCTCCTTCCTCACCCTCATCGCACCCCCAAGCGCCGCAAATCGCGTTGAAGCATCGTCGGCACGCGCACTTATCGAACACATCTCGAGCGGCCGTTCCCCCGCCGTGTCCGCATGTCAGAACACCTCTAGCGCCTGTCTCCTGTCGCGCGGTGAGTACCACCCTGCTGCTGCCCGTCCCAGCCTCTGCCACGCCCGGCCGAGGCCTGCGTCGGCGCGTTGCGGCCATGTTGATGCATCCGCGAGCGCGAAGACGAATGCTGAGACGAGTCCCTCTAGGTGGATTGCATGCCCTCAAGCGTCCCTCGCGCCTTCCCTCTCACCCCCGGCACCTCGCCCACCCACACCCACACCGACCCGTCGCCGCTCGGGGCCAGCGCGCACCATGGACTTCCAGGTCCCCCAGAACGGCATGTACGACCCCACGAGCTTCGTCGACCCCAGCGCGCTGGGCAATCCGCAGATGAACGGCACGCGACCGTATCCGATGTCGTCGATACCCCAGAAGCGCGACTCCACGGGGGCGACGCTCTCGCGCTCGCAGACGCCCTCCCAGCAGCCTCAATTCGGCCTCCAGCAGGGCTTCTCCCACACCCCGTCTCCCACCATGCAGAACCAGCACTTCCGGCCCGGCACCGTGGCTCCCCAGCGAATGCAGACCGTGTCGCCCGCGCAGAATCCGAGCGCGCCCCAGATGTCCCCCATGGGCTTTGCGCAGGGCTCCCCGCTGCCGCCGGGCTATCGTCCGACCTCAGGAGGCCAGTTCCAGGTCCAGCCAGTCCAGCTCTCGTCCAACCTGCAGAGGCAGCAGCAGGAGGCCCAGAGACAGTATACCGCGCGCCTCCAGGCGCAACAGCAGCAGCTGGGTAACCTGGCCGCGAGCAACATGGCGGCGCAACAACGGCACCATGCCGCCTCGCAAATGCCCAACTACGCAGCACAGCAGATGGCCATGCAAAGGCAGATGGCCCAGGGACAGGGCCAAATGCAGCAAAATCTGCAGAATAATCCCCAGGCTCAGGCGCAGGCCTTCCTCAAAAATGTAGCCGCATTGATGGCCCAGCAAAACCGTCCGTTCAATCCGCAGCCCCAAGCCGCCGGTCGCGTCATCAATCTGCACATGCTTTACTACACGGTCATGAAGATGAAAGGCTACCAATACGTCTCCCAGACACAGCAATGGCCGAGGATAGCCCAGGCATTGAATATCAACCTCCAGCAGTATCCGACGGCTGGCGATGAACTGCGCTTGGCATACGAGCAAAACTTGGTTCCCTACGAACGGGTATACATCCAGAAAACGCAGGCACAGCAGGCAATGAAAAACAATATCAACCAGCAGCCGGCGATGGGAGCCATGGGCCCACAGATGTCACCTACGCGGCCAACGATGCCGAATGCGCCGAATAGCATGTCAGAGCAGCAACAGCAGTATTTCCAGCAGCTTCAACGATCGAAACAACTCGCCATGCAACAACAGCACCAGCAGCCGACCGGGCAGCAGCCATTTGACCAACCGAACACATTACAGAGTAACGGCGCCATGGCAAGTACGAATGGATGGAGTACACCGCAACCAGATGGGAAAATGGCCGCCGATGCGCTTGAACAGCATAGGAAAAGTCTTAGCCGAACACTCGAAAGCACTCCTCCACAAGGCCAGGGGTCAGTCCATCTATCTCCCTCGCCCGGCCCAAGCAAAATGAAGGAAGCCGCAGCGCAAGAGGCATCACCAGCGGTCAATGGAGTAAAGGAGCCGATCGAGGAGATCGACCCATCCAAGTACCGTCCCACCACTAGAACTGGTGGAAATATATACGGCGGCCTCGAGGTGGGCTCGCATGAGCTTGAAAATTTGGCAAAGACGCTGGTTGAATTTCGACCGAATGTCCCAACCCTGAGTGAAATGGGCGTCATCGACATCCGTGCTCTCACCATGAGCATCAGGTCAGGCCTGCACGCAGAATGTCGACTAGCACTCGACATCCTGGCAAAACTCACGTACGAGGGCGGCGCGGAGATGCCGCTCGAACTAGACAAGTGCGACGACCTTGTGGAAGTGCTGATAGAATATGCTGAGGAAGAGTTAGAGATCTTGGCTAACGAGAACCCCGAGGTTTCCGATATCATAGACTTAACCCCGTACGAAGATGTCGTACACCACTGTCGGACCGAATTCGTAGCATTACGAGATCATTCTGAATTTGGCACGAATGATTACGACCTAGATCGCACAGCGGACCGAATCCTCGCCATCACTGTAATTCTGCGAAATCTTTCATTCCACGAAATCAATCACTTTCACTTGGCTAGTCCAACCGTTTTGAAGTTTATCGCTACCGCGATACGGCTTGTTGGTACCCGAGTACTCTTCCTTCGGTCTCATGCAAATACCTTCGAATTCATGAAAGATCTTGTCACGTTCTTCTCCAACACAAGTACAAAGATCAGCCTACCTTCGCGGGACGATGCGTATACGATACTGCATTTTCTCTGCGCGTTTGCGCCCGTCCCCCGACCAGGCATGCCGGTCAGGTTCACACCGTACCACCCCAAAATCCACCAGTGCCTGCCGTCTGCCGTCGACAGCCTGGCTAAGCTTCTCGCTCGCGACGATCCTAACCGAACGTACTTCAAGCAAATCTTCGCCAACGAAGCGTCTTCGACACCACCGTACGACCTCCTTACCCGCACATTTGGCCTTGCAATCGCAGTCGTGCCTGACCGTACTGTCGGCAAGCTCCACGACGTTGCTGAGACGCGCATCGGAGAGGTTCGCTTTATCGAAGCGCGCATCGCAGAAGCACGAAAACCGTACCTTATGCAGGGTATGCTGGCTGGCGACATCCTGGCTACACTAGCACCAGGTCCCGATACAGGCGTCTGTCGATCATGGCTCGAATCTGAGGATGGGTGGGCAGTGAGCCTGATCAAGTTAGCCATGTCTCTTTGCTCAACAGATTCCAACATGCCACCGCAATCTGACCCACGTACTGGCCGTGGCCAGCCACCCTTGGGCCGCGATGTCGAAGGCTTCCAGCTCATCGTCCATCGCGCGCTGTCTCTGCTTAAGAGACTAGGAGACAAGTCGAAGGGCGGCGAGGTGTTAGTCAAGGGCGCACAGACAAACGGGCATATGGACGTAGACGACGAGGACGACGACGATATGGACACTATCTACCACGGTGGTAGCACTTGGAGGGTGAAGGCAGACGTTTTGCCAAAGAAGGAAACGTTGCTCAGTGCTCTTCTTACGCCAGGCTTGGATGCGCGCTCGTTACGGCAGTACTGTAGCATTGGATATTTGGATACGCCTTGACATCAAACATAGGCAAGATGTACAATAAATGGGAAGAGGGACCCTCTTCTGGATCTGCGTTAATGTCTCAGCCTATGCGGTTATCGTGGGCATCGAGTGAGCGTTGGCCTCCTTTATAGTTCGATTCTGTACTTGTGTGATATATCCGCATTAAGATGCGTTTTTTGCCTATACCAACCTGTTTTTTTGCTTTTCGGATTTTTGGGGTAACCGCTTAGGCGTTCTATTGTTTTTGGCGTTTATAAAAGACTGCGTTCTTATCTCTGCACAGGAGACGCGATTTCTGGCTACTAACTCTATTGGTATCAGCTCCACAAGCGGTGGGCTGGGGGCTGTGTGTAATTTAAATAAATATATGTGAGACCTACTTATTTGCGCGCCTTGATCCAATCGTCTTGCGAAAAGCGTAGTAAGTGATGACGTCCTCCAAGAATGGTGTCTATCGGCTCTGCTAAGTTCGGACCTTTCTGGCTTGAAATTCCAGATCGAGATGTGCGCGATATACGCCATGATTCTAGACGCGCCTTCATCTATCTTCAATTCCCCGGGTGTTAGATATCATCACTTGGATTGCTGCAAATTCCTAAGCGAAGGTAGCATAGTATGGATTAGTAAGTTCTTTGTATCAACTGTGCCCTTAATTACTATTCCTGAAGTGCTGCGATTAGATGAACAAGATCCCATCTAAGAGGTGTTTGATAGATGAAGTGCTCTCACAGAGTAAAGCAGTAGAGTATCTGTACCCCTCCTCCGGGCCTCATGATCCCCCCGTTTCATTCGCATGTCATTCCTTTTCATCGATTGAATTGTGTCTCTAAGCGTGTTCGCCTACATCACGACCCCGTGTGTCTAACTACCTATAGATTGTAGGGAAATCAAGTACTCGTATCCGCACACGACCAACTCCCGCCCCCCTTCTCATCATGTATCGCCTTCCCACTCGCGTACAACCCGATCCCACACACCGCGGCCCCAATCCCGAAGATACACACATTTAGACCTGTCAGGCATATTTTTTTCCAGTTCTTGCCATATTGACCCCAGTTGAGATGCAGCCAGAATATCCCACTTAGCCCGTACGTAAACCAACTCGCGAATAGCGCGGAGATGAGCGCGAGCAGATTGTTGAAGGAAGGAATGGATTCAGCGATTATCCAGGCGATGAGCCAGAGGAGGAAGGTTATGCCTGCCCAAGAACCGATGGAGAGGAGTGTGCGTTTTGACATGTGTTGCGTGCCGCGGAAAATGCGGACGTATATGTACTTTGCAGCTACGTGGCCATATATCACGCCCGCCAGCAAAATCGTGGGTAGTGCGATCCCATACGCGATTTTCATTACAGTGACAGAAGTACTGCTTAACGCTGGGCTGGAGACTGAGTCGCCAGTGTAGCGGTACACGACGATGGCGACGACCAGATACATGGTAGTGTCTGTCGCTTGGAGGAGATAGAGCGCTTTGGGAAATTCGGTCGGGTCGCGGAATTCGCTGATGAACGAGAAGAAGGCTACGTGGCCGGCGTAGGCGAAGATTATGTTTGTTACGCTCAGAAAGGCGGGGGCGAGGGATGTGGATACTGTTGCGTCGAGGTGGAGGTTAGGGGCAGCTGGAGAGTGTTAGTATAGTCCAATGATTTTGATGGTCGAAGCTATGGGACACCCGTTGTAGTGCTATGGGGCTGAGGAGTATCTCGTTGAAGCAGGGGAATGGGACGTACGGTCTACGCCGACTCCGATCATGGTGATGAAGACGGCTCCGCATATTGATATGAATGATGCGATGCTTAGGTACGAGACCTTCTTCAGTGTCCTTGGGAGCGTGAAAACCCATAATACAACGAAGCCAATGACACCCCATACAATGCTACCTGGTACCATATTAGTGTCTCGTTCTCCTATCTGATATGCTGCAAGGCTCACATGTCGCATGACCAGTGATGGCATTCATCGCAATCGTGAAAGTCAGAATATGGCTTCCCATGATAAAGATCAAGAAGATGGTCTGTGCTGCTCCTCCAATCTCACGTCCAATCGGCCCCAGTAGAACTTCCCCGGCATCTGCAATGTTGTGTACCTGTAAATATCAATATACTGGTCAGCTTGTTTCGGCAACAGAGCGCTCACGTGCGGATAAGCTAGCTTGAACTGCCCAAGGACAAAGCCTGTGTACGTTGCAACCGCACCTAAACCTGCGATCATGATGATCCCTGGGACCATACCAACTGCTGCAAGAGCAGATGGAAGTGACAGGATTCCCAATGAGATGGTCTCTGCGATCATGACTGTAGGATTTTGAGTAGCTGTTCTCATCGTCTTGACGAACAATGGACTTACTGAATGCAGCTTGCCTACGATGTTGCAAGGACGATTAGATCTCTGTATCTCCTTTTTTTGAATTTTGCTGGTCTTACCACCATCTCATTGTTCTGTACTTGACTTCCGCGCCCTCCTCATCGCCAAAAGGATCCTCCTTATGCGCCCATTTCGCGTCGCGGGACTTCCTCCGATACGCCGCAATTGGAGTGGACTGATCCTTCTCAATATCTCTTGACGTGCCGTCGTGATGGTCTCCATTTCTCATAACGCTCCCATATGAAGGCTTCGACTCTGTTGGTGAAAAGGATGGTGTCCTCGAAGGCTGCATACCGCGCTGGACTGGCGGACCGTCGCGCATTGTCTGCCTCATCTTGTAGGACTCTTTTCAGACGAATATACATGGACAAGGAACGGAACGATCTCTGATTGAGAATATTAGCTGGCAGCAACGTACCCATATATTAGCCCGTCCTTAAAGAATTGCCCACTACCAAACGTCATCGAGCAGCATCAAGGAGTTTTCCATCGGAATGGGTCACGAAGTCGACGACCTGTGAGAGCTCAAGGTTTGAGCATTTGTACGTAATTTGAATTTAGCGGCATCTGTTGCCGCGATGATCCGGGTCGAGCTGCATGCGGGCTACCGTTCAGGACTGGCCAATCAAAACCTGGTATAAGCTTAATATTAGAGGGTCTATACTTTATCCTTGGGCTATAATAGTTAATGGACATGATCTGTGATGCCTGGTGGAGGGAAGAGTTTAGGATCTGCGCGGGTAGAGAGCATGGAGAGGGCTTTTTTGGAGCACGTGGCGCTCGCGGAAACTAGCCGACTCCTATACTTCCTTGGCCTCACAAGTATTATTGCGAGAATGCTGTGCTCTTCGTGGCTCAAACTCATGGTGAGGTCGACAATGTTGACAATATGACGTCGAACGCAGAAAGTTACGGGCTAGGCTTGAAAGAGCATAGTTTAAATTGTGCTAATATGACGTCCAGTGGAAGTCCCACCCGTCGACCCTTCAATACCAATGCCACATTTTGCGTGTATCTATATGTTTTATGGTCTCTTGAATCTTGAATAACGCGCGCGGAAGCGCTTTAGGAAGCGTAAACTAGCTAGCGTTACCTTACTCTTTCACCTAAAATGTATGCGGGCATCTACCAATCGACTTTGGACGAACATCTGAGCCCTTTGTCTCGTTGGCAATGAACTGACTGTAATACCAGGGAAGACTACCAAACAACCCACTGAAGGCCGTCTACCGGTCACACAAAATAGACACCGAAGCAGTGGCAGGTTGGCTTGATGGGACAGGAACACTCTGCGGATACGACAAGCTGATTGGCAATCAAAAGGGAACTAAGGCACATCGACCCAACGGAGCAGCGAAGAAGAACACCAAGGAGAAAGTAATTGGTGGATCTACGTCTCTAAAGTATACGCTCGCGACACCCAATTTTGTGCCTTTGGCAGACACGATAGCAGCTTCAGTACGCAAAGCGGTAAAGCTGCGGGAAATGGCTCTTCCGGCATATATCCATGCTCGGCGGAGACTTTAGGGCCTTGTAGCACTCAATGCGGCATCGGAAAAGACAGAGTCAAAAGTTTGTTCAGAAGGAGAAACAGACGGAAAGCAACAAGAGCCACGCGTCCTTTGCTAGCGCTCTCGAGGCTGTGCTTGGTCTCTGTCTTCGCCCAAAATTCCTCCACAGAGACCGAAAAACAACCTTGCAGAGCTCACGAACAACCGATACGTGCATCTTCCGGAGGAAGGCACAGTTGACGAGGATTAGGACGACGATGAAGTTCCTGGAGCAACGATCGAAGAGCGCATACCTGTTGTGGCTCTGACAGCTATCAAGAAAGAAGTATCTGATATCGAGGCCGAGTTTTCCTGGCTATCGAAGATTGCTCGCAATGAATACACGACACTCAAGGCACCGTCGTTGCACAGTGGGCACAGTAAGCTGACGAAAATGACATTTACACGGAAGACTGCACCATTCGTAGATCTTCTAAAGATGATCACATATCTCAATACCGCAGGTACTACCGAAGGGGCTAAACACAGCAACATAGAGCAGAGAGACCATACACACATCGCTCATATATTGCCACATTACCTCCGGACCATACATACGGTTACATTCTGCGCCCACGACTCTGGTTACAAAGTAGAGTCAGCCTCCACCTGGTTGAGCTTGGAGTCTAGACGATGCTCCACCCAAGTACATGTGCGCCACGCGTCCCGCTGTTGTTTCAAGTGACATGCAGACCGTGACTCTACATCCCACGTACATCGAGTCCAAACCCTTCCCTCACAGTGTCCGGCAAGTCCAGCCTAGCTTTCCTCAACTCCGTGTTATCCACTCCCTCCAGCACATCTCCGGCCCGCTGATACCCCACCACCTTGCCGTTCTCAACATAGTTTCTCGGATCATATTCACCGTACGAATTCTCCTTAGCCCAATCGCGCAAGGCGTGAAAATCGCGACAGTGGTGGTGCGTCTGCATGCTTAAAAGCATGTAGTGGCGCTCAGGAAGCCATTTGAACGTCATAGGGCTGATGTCCGAGGAACATTGGAGGGATTGCCGGAGGGACTCTATACAATGGTCTGCAAATGTGTCAGATAGATGTTGAAGAAAGGGAGAGTAACATAGGCATGAATATTACCAATATGGATCCAGTTGACAAAATACAGGGTGCCGTTGGGGTGCCACATGCTGAGGTTGGGATATCTGTGTGGATAGAAGGCACGACGGAGAACGTTCTTTGGTCAGTTGTTAGGATTATCATGATAAAAGGTTGGACATGGCCGCGGTTACATACCAAGCAGTGCAACTGATGAAAAACATCTAAGCAAATCTTCCATTAGCGGATTACGTGGCTCGATCTAAGGCAGTGGAACATGAAGAGTTGACGCACCAATTCCAACCATGTATTCGTCTTCGTGTCCGAGTGCTGTGTAGTGCTCCGTTTCCTTTGGCAACTTATGCGCGTCCCCCTTCGGTACTCTCACAGGCTGATCTACGGCGCCGGATTCATCAGTGCGAGCAAGGTCAAGTACGAAGCAGAAACGTACATTTGTACAAGTCCTCCCAAGCCTTATCGGTTTCATCGCTAGGCCAACCCATGTATTCGCTCATGTCGGTGACAAATCCCTTCTTGAACACCACGTCTTCATAGCGAACTGCCTTCCTCGCAGGAGCTTTGCTTTGTATCAGTGCTTGTACCACGGAATCTAGACAATATATGACTACACTCACAGTAGACACCTCCAAGGCTCGAATCGTTACACTCAGTTTGTAGCGTTTTCCCAATCAGTGAAATCAGTAGAATGAGCAAGAGGCCATTGATAATGTACAGTGGCACGAGCGACGAATATTGGCTGCAGAAGCTCTTGAAAGATGAGCGGGACTGCGGAGGGGTGTCGTCATTGCACTGGTGAATGAGCTTTCCTTGCTCAGTCATATCATCGGTCGATTCAATGGAGGTGCGACTGGGGACTGCGGTATAGTTCATCTTGATCTGAGAATTTAGAGACTTGAAAAGGAGTTACGAGGTGAGTCTGGTAGGCAGAGGATAGAAGGACGCTGCGAAGGATGAAAAGCTGGGCAGGATGGGAGACCCTGAACAGCACTTGTTGGCTCGTAATCCTCAGATGTCATAGCACATGCCTGTGGTGAGACAATTACTGTCTATCATCAGAATGTGATTCATCTGCATGTTAAGCGTTCGTTGGACAATATCTGCATCTGGAGCGTGAGCTGCTGCATGCCCATATAACACCATGACTACAACCAATGGCAACCATTAATATCTACTCTCGGATCTTGACACTGCAACGGGCTCATTACAAACAACGTCCTTAAAGCTCGACGCGAGTTCACTTTTTTCACCCAATGCGGAAGGTAAGCATGCATAAACCTACAGGGGTCCGAAAGAAGCAGCATCTCGCGAGGTTACATTCTGCGAGTGTACATTACAATCGACCAACCATGCAGCGAGCACTGAGATTAAGAACATCCATTTCTGGAATGGGAACATTTGCCTATACATCTTATGCTTTGATGCAGCAATAAGTCGGACCAAACTCTGTTGTGTGACTCCAGCCAACAAACCACAAACACTAATGGTCGATGACAAAATGCATGAAGCCCAACAGCACCCCGCACGGCAAATTACTAAGGAAAGTCTAGTCGAAATTCTGGCCTACTCATGGGCAACTTGTTTTAGCCGATTGCGATTATAGTAACAGCCGAACAAAGACGATCGCTGACCAAGTCTCGTCCAGAACACCATTGCAACTGCTGCAGATCAATTGATCGTCGGACCCATGTCACCGATAGCATCATGTCCCACATAGGAAGAGAAGGTAACTTGGGTCGTACTTGCAAGACATGTCCGCTACGAAACCCAAGTATAAGTACCACTGCCCTGCCAGTCCAGCAAAGTCCATCATCGTTCATTGTATCTCACACCTTGATTACAACCTGTGGATTTCACTAAGACCCTTTCATCATGAAATTTACTGCTGCTATCTTTTACGCTGTGGCCCTCATCGAGGTCGCGCACGCCATGCCCGCCCCCAATGGCAAGCTCGATATCGATTATAAGAAGAGAGTGAGCATCATATGGCGCAGTGGAATTCTAATTAGCTGACCATAGTAGGGTAGTCCTTCCACTGAAGCGACCTTCCGTAAGGACTACATTGTATGCGGCCCCCATTGTTCGACACTTCAGTACAGTGGTCTCAAAAACTCCTGATAGGATTTGAGTGAGGCGGGTGTGGATATGAAGAAGAGAGTAAGCATCAGATCGCATAGTGGAACATCAATCAGCTAACAAAGCAGGCTGATGATTCGGCTGAAGCTACCTTTCGGAAGGACTATCTTGTATGCAACCCCTGTCATTTAGTACTTCAATACAATGCTCTCAACTCCTGATAGGATTTGACCGAAGCGGGTCTGGACAAGAAAAAGAGAGTAAGTCATAGCTCTCAACACCTGAACAACGACTCAACATGAGCAGAACGATCACCCTGAAGAAGCGACCTTCAATTTCGAATACATTGTAAGATTTCCTGATTACTTTGGTACTTGATTTAACGCCGAGCAGGATTTGAGCGAAGCCGGCGAGGACGTTGAAAAGAGAGTAAGTGCGAGATGTCCGTCATAGAAGGACTGGTCTGACGGAAAAAGGACGATGAGGCTTCCGAAGCCAGTTTCCGGTTCGAGTACATTGTATGCTGTGTCACTTGCTTGAAGATAATGGTTTCTGACTCTCGTTAGGAATTGAGCGAATCCGGGGAAGACGAGGAGTGAGGGTGCAGCATGACACCAGCCATCTATTACTACGGGTAATATACCCGAAGTATATATGGCGAAGAAGGTGAATGATGATGGTATCTTGATTGGAGGGACACTCATTTGGGGAGCGGTTTTGGGCAATGAGGATCAGAAGATGTCACATTCTTTAGCTGACGAGGCACACACTTAAATGACAAATGCGATGAACATGACAAATCAATGCCTTGTGATGTGAAACACCTGAAAACAGGGTAGCATGTAGCCATTAGACGGGACGAAATAGGATCAAGCAGTACCATGTGAAACTGACTATCCGGGCCATGACTCGCGCCCTATTCTGCGCCATCCTCCTTCCGTTTGTTCACTCTGTTGCCAAGCGACATCCCGGTCGTCTGATTTTCCCAGAGCGACAGAACGGCTTGCGCTAATGGCTGAAAGTCTGCGACTTCCTCATAGAAAGCCTCGGAAGCCGGATAATCAACTCCATGACACACATTTTAGAGTCGCTGCGGCGGCTATAAGTCAAGCCAAACTGGGTATTCGTCATCCTGGGACTGTCTCTTTAGAAGTACTGTAATAAGGTGATTGGGCCTTATTGAAGTGGTGTTTGGCTGGTGAAATGCTCCTATGTAGTTATCTGTATAGCATAACCTGGACCTTATCTTCGGACCCTCAAAGCTCCTGCATCTGATCGTCAATTTGATGTAGAGCGTGATCTAATGGTGTCCCGATCTGCCTTACACTCCCCATGCAAACCGTGACACTAGTACCGCGGTCCCGTCTCCGGAGTACTCTAAATCCTTAGCGACTGCACAGGTAAGAGCTGTAACTTAGCTCCGATCCCCTTGAAGAGATTGTTAACTTATCTTCACTAATTTTATGTAGGTAAACCAACCTCTTCTCCTTACCCTACAAGTCTCCCTTATGATCTAGACCCAGTATCAAACAATAGCAGTCCTTATACTATCTTCAATTGTAGAAGAGGCAAATTTCGCACAGCCACAGAAACCGGTTGAACTTACTGTGCTCATCAGGAACCTTCTTTTGTTCGTTTGAAGACGACCTAAAATTTTGAATGAGCTAAGTAGGAGTGATTCGAGAAGGCAAATTAGGTCCTACTAGAGTGATGACTGACGTTTGAAGTGCTCCCACGCATTTTTTCATACTGGATTGATCATTATGTCTTCTGCCTAGACATTGAAAGCTCCCTAAATTTGATCGTTGAGATCATCAAGTTGTAATGCAGGGCTTTATCGCGAGGTGATTGAACGTGCTACCCTGAATCAGCCTTGTGAGGCGGTGCATCAGCAGGCCTGCCTACTTAGCTAATTGACAAGACCGCCTCGCAAAAACAAGCACACCAAACCTCCGCTTTTTAGCCCTCCGTGGGTAGATATCTACGCGACACTCCCCATAGCCTCATCTCCTCGATTCCCACTACTTTTTCGCTCCCGGACGTGGATCCAGTATCTGCTTTCGGGCTTGCGGCCAACATTGTCCAGTTTGTGCAATTTACTGGTGATCTGTTCGGACAAGGCTTCGAACTTTACCAAAAGGGCGACTCGGCTGCTAGGCTTGACTTTGCCACTGTTGTGGAAGATCTTAACAGACTGTCACAGAGACTTGTTCAAGACTCTACAGGCACATCGGTCCACGATGACTCCATACGGAGGCTTAGCAGCCGATGCACACAGCTTTCACAGGAAATTCTTGCTATCTTGCATGCTCTCTCCGTCGACGGACCAGGCCATAAGTGGCAAAGTTTTCGCCAAGCGATGCGTGCGTTCGGGAAGAAGAACAAGCTCGCGGCCCTGGAACATAGTCTATACGGGGTACGAGATGAAATGAACACTCATATGCTGTTCTCACTTAAGTTAGTGCCTTGAAGGGTTGCAACACTGCGGCTGATCATACTAGGAAAAATCAAGAGCAGACTAGCAGGTCTATTGGGGATATACATAAGAATTCCCGTCACCTAAAAAGTGGCTATGACAGAGTTAAAGCTCTGGTCTCCGAATTCGAGGGTCACCTGCTACGAGATCTGCCAAACCAACACACGATTGGCGAGGCGCAAGTCTTTCACCATGTTCCTCAGCTCCCGAACCTACTTCAAGAGAGCGAAAGAATTCGCGCGAATATGACCGTGCTGTTCAGCCTCAAGTACGTGACCATTGACACTGAGAAGCCGCTATTCCCGCTGCACACCAGAAGACCTACGGATGGATATTTGACGAGTCAGGGCCTGCTGAATCGGTTACCACTAGCCTCACTGAATGGCTACGTTGCGGGGAAGATATTTACTGGGTTAGTGGAAAGCCTGGTTGTGGCAAGTCAACACTCTTCAAATTCCTGAATTTAGATAAGCGGACTATGGAATTGCTTCGTGAATGGGCTGGTCCGAAAAAAGTCTTCAAACCAAGATACTACTTCTGGAATGCCGGTAATGACTTGCAAAAGTGCCTGGTGGGCTTGCTGCAAAAATAGTATTCGACATCTTAACTCTTTGTCCGGATTTGGTGTCTCAAGTCTTTCCAGAGGGCTGGGAGGAGGCTCTCTACTCTAGACAAGACCCTGCTATATGGACTCAGGAGGAACTGCTGCAGAATCTGAAAGTACTGCTAGCAATGGACATGCCGCATAGATTTTGCCTATTCATCGACGGTCTGGACGAGTACGGTGGCGATTCTTGGGACGTTGTGCAAGTTCTTCGGGACCTTATAATCTCTCCGGACGTCAAGATCTGCCTCTCTAGTCGTCCATGGAACATATTCGAACATGCTTTCGGATCTTCGCCAACACATATGCTCCGTATGCAAGATTTGACCCGACACGATATTGCCATCTTTGTGTCGGACATGCTGGGAAAGAATCCACTCTATGCAGCTATGCAAAAGGTGGAACCGGACTGCCAGGAAATCGTGAGAGACATTGTTGAGAAGTCTGCTGGGGTCTTTCTCTGGGTGTCGCTTGTAGTGAAAGACATTCTTCGTGGCTTGGTTGAGAGCGACACTCTCGGGGACCTTCGAAACCGTCTGTGCCGACTGCCTTCGGATCTCAACGATTTCTTTCGGTACATTTTGGACTCTGTCGATAACATCTATGCTGAACCATCAGCCTGCATCCTGAGTCTTTGCAATCATACAGACAATTCACTTCCGGTCTCGTTTTCCACTGTTTTCGACACCATCACATCGGATGGAGCGTCAAACACGAGTTCGATGCATTGGAGTCAGGAATCCGTGCTATATAGGAACCAGGGTACTGTTAAACGACTGAACGCACGACGCAGAGGCTTAGTATAGGTTCGATCGCAGGCCAATCCCCTTAGCCATTTCTATGTTGTGGAGTATCTCCATAGAACTGTCAGAGACTTTCTGCAGCGTCACGATACTGCCCAATTCTTACAGCAGCATGCGGGGAAAGACTTCGATCTACACCGTGTATTTCTCAAGACGTGGTTGGCGTACATACGATTGCTTACTTGGCTTGAAAAGTCTCGTTTTGTGCTTGACCTGCCATCGAGACCGGAGAACCTCGTCCAGACATTTCTTTTTCCAATTATTCAGGTGGACAAGAAATCCCCCTATTCACGTCATACGTACGAGACGATACTAGACGAGATAGGAAGGAGCGTCTCCAAGCTCTTCAGTCACCAGAAAATTGGTCTCACTGAGTCGATGGCCTTGACTCACATTGCAGTGAACGGTGGATTCTGCAGTCTATTCGAATCTGGGATACCCACGGAAAACGCCGTCAAATTAGAACTCGAGGCACATCCAGATAGATATCTTCTCAGAGCTCTAGGTATCGAACAAATGAAAGTTAAGACGTCTGTCCTCCACGTTTTCCGTGTGGAAACTGTCCGGATGCTCTTGGCCAGGAGCCAGCGGGAACGAGATAATAGCAAGGCGCAGTGGATTCCCACATGGGCAACTGAAGAGCGTCAAAGAGAGATCGTAGCTATGTTCGAGGGACGGATCAGAAGGATGTGGGGCAAATGGTCGAAGCGGACGCGTGAAGTTGTCTGTGAAATCGTCGTTGAAATGGTCCAAGCTACTCTAGGACTCAAGCTGGACCCGGAAACTGTTCGGATCCTACCGAAGACTGCTGACGCGATGCGTTACAATCATGTTGAGAATTTCCTGGGCTTCACTGACTGCTTCGGAGTTGAGCCGACTGATCATGACAACAAAGTGGTACAAATGACAAAAGTTCCTAAAAGCTGAGGACGAAAGGAAATACAAGACATGGTTCAGCATTTGGTACTGGAGGCAGAACTGACCTTAATATTCTCAAGGCGTTGACCCTCTTAGTGTCCGTTGCCGTACAGTTCAACAATGAGTATGAAGTCTGACCCGGATTCAGAAGCAGGGGAGATTAAAAGTGAAAGCATGGTTCGGACTGGAAATCCGAAGACTTCTTCTTTCGACTTTGGCTGATGATTGTAAGTCATTTCGGTTTGCGTTCCATTCTCATGACTAGAAATCAATACTGCATGTCCTTTAGTTGACGCAAGAATATATCCATAGTGACAGAATGTTCTTGTATTCTTGTCTACTGAGCATGGCTCACTACTCCGTACCGCCACTCCTTCATTGATCCTCCTCCATATCACCCAGCATCCCTTACAGGCCTTTATGCAGCAATAGTAACCTCAACCTCGACGCCGGCCTCGATGTTGATGATGATCTGCTTGACGACCTCGGTGGGGGCGTTCAAGTCGATGAGGCGCTTGTGAATGCGCATCTCGTACATGTCCCAGGTCTTGGAACCTTCTCCGTTGGGCGTCTTACGGGTCGAGATCTTCAAGTGCTTGGTGGGAAGGCGGACGGGGCCCTTGACGCGCAGCTCCTTGGTCTTGGCACGGTCGATGAGCTCCTGGCAGACCTCTGTTGAGAGTATTAGTCATCGTCAAGATGGCGCATTTGCGTAGAGGGATCGGAAGACGTACTCTCGAGTGACTTGACGTTGCGAGAAGTGAGGGTGATGCGGATCTTGTGGATCTACGGTGATAGAGTCAGCTGCATGCGCAAAGCATCTCTGTATCTGTTTATCGTTGTACCTTTGGGCCCTCGAAGTCGCCGCCTTTCTCCTTGTTATAGGACATCTTGGCTGTACTGGGTGTTGGTTTTGGAGTGAGAGTAGTTGGTTGAGTATATTCCAGTCACGACCTAAAGTGAGAGCACATTAGCGATACATCCCACGTCCAATATCTATGCCTGCGCCTCCTTACCCGGATCTTGTGCGATCACTGTAATGTGATGACTGGCGCGGTGTTGGATGCTTTCGTGAACGAGTCGTCGACCGAAAGTCGCAATCGATAATTTTCGATTGTGTGGGCGGTCGGAAATCTTGGCGCGCTAGTACATTTCGGGCGCTTTTATCGATTACGGCCTCTCGCATCTTCGATGACTCGAACAACAAGCAGCAACAACGATTCTACGCCGGGAGGGCTTTCTGAACACATCATAAAAGACGCAACAGGACGAAATACAACTCCTGGGAACATCCGGAGGTCTTATCAACTATCATGACCCTCCCGGAGTTTGCACCGTTTCCGGAAGCTACTGTGCGTCAGAAGATTCTCCCGGCGGAATGGGAACTGTACCTGGACTCGTGGAAATCGCTCTCGGACCTCTACTTACGCCTGAATGAGCAAGCCTTTGTGTCAAGTGTTTCCGAAGGGAGCTCCTTAACCCGCTATCTGGTGTCATTCTTTCACGAACTACCCAAGGATGATAGCATTGCACTCAGCGTGGTCAATCTACGCAAGAAGGCTTTCCTCTTGTTTCACAGGATATGCTCCTCGAGAGATATTCCGTTGGATCTTTTGCATTGGACGAACCTGGCGAACGTCTGCCATGTGTACCCAAAAAGCGGGCAGCTTCGGTTGTCTCTACAGGTCCTTTGGCAACAGAAAAGCACAGTAATTGAGAAGAGTTTGCAGCCTCTCAAGACATCCCTGATCAAAACGTTGGACTCAAAGAGTCCCGAGAGTGCAGAGAAAGACCTGACAAGCCTGGCTCCGTTACTGAAGACATCTCCTGGTGCAGCTGCCTTTATGCTGACAGGGTCTGATTTCTTGGACTCATTGAACGCAGCGTACGTCAAAACCGCAGAAAACGTTCAGAGAAAGCTGGTTACAATAGCATGTCTTGGTCTGTTGGCTCTGCTAGAAGGACCGAAGCCAAGCTATTCTGTTTTGTCCGACCATTTGTACAGTTTGAAAAGTACAGCTGAGAAGGGGAAGCAATCCGGTCCTACTGGATATGCCTTTCTGGCGGATCTCGTAACAAACACCCCTCTACTACACAAGATACGAGACGGAACAAGTGCATCGGAGGGAGCAAGAGTCAAAAACATAGCGGCATCGTTAGAAACTTTCCGACAGACAACACTAGCCCGTCCCAAGAAGCTTATTCGACGAAAGCCCGAGAAAGGCAAGGGAAAGGCCACGGATGATCTGCCGGTGGAGGTTCATATTCATCGTATGAGCATGATTAGCCAGATACAAGATCTTTTTCCGGAGCTTGGCTCGGGGTTTGTGGTAAAGCTACTTGACAAATACAACGACAACGTCGAAGAAGTTACTGCACACCTTCTCGAAGAGTCGTTGCCTTCGGACCTTGCCAATGCAGATCGGACAGAACAACTACCCAATACCGTCGCTACGGCGCAGCCACACCTTATCCCTCGCTCAACACCACCACTTGAGCGACGCAACGTCTTTGACGATGATGAGTTTGACAAACTCGCTGTGGATGCGTCTAGACTCCACATCGGGCGGCGGAACGAGAAGCTCAACGCTGATCGATTGCTGTCTGATCGCCGCGCAGCACCCTCAAAGTCCGCCATTCTCTCGGCACTAGCTGCCTTCGACGCAGATGATGACGAGCGAGACGACACGTACGATGCTGAGGATGTCGGAGGCACTGTAGATTCTTCAGTCCCGGCTACTGATGAGCTAAATCCCCACGAAGAGGAACTGTTCCGAGCGTACACAGCGAATACGAGGGCATTTGCGCGAGACAACGAGACAAGGAGGAGCAAAGAGCGAGGCGTACTCAAGTCTTCAACGGGTCTGACGGACGAGGCGATTGAGGGATGGGCAGTAATGCTTCAACGCGATCCTCGAAGACTGCGGCGACTGGAAGCTCGTTACTCTACATTTACAGGTCAGCAAAGCGAACTAGCATCAACATCATACCGGCACAGTCCGGCAGATTCAGGAGCCGAAGGTGAAGAAGGCAGTGGGGATGGACATCGTGGCGGAAGAGGAGGTTTCTCTGGTCGAGGACGTGGTCGCGGACGAGGAAGAGGAGGTGGCAGTCGAGGCGGTGGGAACGTTGCTGGTCCTTCCGAGGACAAGTCTACGCAAGCGTCACGGCACCGGAAGGAAGCAAACAAGGGATCGCGAGCGAACCATAATCGGAGAGAGCAGCGAGCTAGGAAGGTTGCAAGGGCTGGGTTTCCAGGATAGGTGATTTGGGAAGTAGAAGGATCCTGGGGGTTCGAAGTTGGTAGTCTCCAACTAAGGTCATGGCCGATCCCAGTTTAGAGATCCCGTCTGCGAGGCGTACAGTACCGGGTATCAACTCTCGTGAAACGGGAAGAATGGGAAGGCTCCTATTCCTTTCCAATGCAGGTCGTCGGTGTCACCGACTGAAACAATTGCGCAGACACACGCATATACTACTTACGCATACCATCAAGCACAATAGCATATGATCGACATGATAGCTGAAGTCTAAGCTTACGACCACTGCACACCGCATTCCTGTATCACACCCTCTTCATCACCTCTTTCCTGTTCAGCTTTTTGTCGACTGGCCGCCTGAGTCTACTTGCATCCATATAACAATCATTGTTAGTACACCGCTTCTCCATCGCATGATGATAGCCAGTATCAATCTCGCCAAACCCTGCCCTCTCTCCGTGAACGCCTCTCTCCGTGAACGCCTCTCTCCGTGAACGTCCCCCACAAACCGCCCCCCAAACCTCCCTAACAGCTACCTCCTATCTCCCCATATTCCCAGATGTAACCTCACCATCTCGAATCCGTCTCAACGCTCATGCACAACACCCGCTTACCCCTACATCTCCCCTTCCCAGCGTCATCTTGGACCTCGTTCGCCAAACAGCTTCGGATCTCAAGGTCTTCCAAATGCGGTAAGGTTTAGCGAGTTGTCAGCCAAGGCCACCAATCATGTAGCAGAAGTTGGTGGGAGGTTGTGGAGCTTCGCTTACCCTTGCGCGGGTTCGGCTATGGGCTTGTTTGCGCTTCGCGAAGCTCAGGGGTGAGCGAGCGAGGAGGATCATTTGGGTTGAACGGTGCGGTGGAGCGGCGGGTGGGTTGTTTGATGAGACGACGGACTGTTCAGAGTGGATGCGTACTCTGGAGTGTTGAGGACGCGTGGATGTCCAACGAGCGGTCGAGCAATTACAACACAGTATAGAATGGAGAATGATGCTCGACCGCACTGCAGAAGTGCGATATATTGATGAAGCATGAAGGTCCAGGAATGCAAGATGCATTGTCTCGGGAGCACGCATTCTAGAAGAGCTCTCGAAGGCGAACCCCTGGCCCCTCACCCCTCCGCTCCACAATCCCACTCTAACCCAATCTCAACACCACCAAATCCTGCACCACTACCAGCTACCAGCCGTCCCAGCCAACGCTTTCATACATATTCCAAATCTTTCACGCTGCCGAAATCCTCTCACGCCGCCGAAGGATTTCGGCATGTTGAGTATGTATGATGACGTGTATGATTCGCGCCTCGCGAAGGCGACGCGATGCCGTCTCGGCAGGCTTGCCGCGCGAACGCCTCGTTCGTAAGGCTTCTCGCACTCTGTCTCGGTCTCGGTGTGTTGGTGCTATAATTACATGTGCGAGTTATGATGGAGGGGAGAGATTGGGATACGCTGCATGGAAAGGTACAGGCAAGGTTGATCAGCACCGTAGAGCGAGATGAAGTTTCGCTATCATAGCATGTCTCCGATAGGTTAGATGTCGTAAGGCTGACTGGGTTCGCGAAGGTTGTTAGGGCTGGAATGAGTATGTACGTAGTATTGAAGGCGCCTGCGATATGGAAGACGCGAGATATAGTTGGTATAACACACGTATATTAAGCTTCTAGAAGCGAGGGAGCTAGACACATCAACAAAGACAAGCTTTAGCGATTTGAGGTCGCTTAACACCCCAACCAAGAGGATACAGGACCGATAGAAGAATGATGGAACTATTCGAGCAAATGGCCCGTTATACCGTACCCGTATATGCAGCCCCATAATACCATGCCAGACCTGTACCCATGCTCCTGCTCCTCGCCTTTTGCTGCCAGAACCGTAGCGATGCAAGTACCCAACCGAAGAGATACAGACCCCAATACCCTTGTATATCAACACCATTTCAGTAACTCCCGAAGCTGGAAAAGGAAATTGAAGTAAGACAAGGTAAGCAGATAAGAAGAAGAGCAGGCATCAGCTGAAGGATTCGAGCGTGCGCCTTCGTCATCGCAGGATGAAGGGGTGGTACAGACTAGGAAGTAACCCCGCGCGCCACCATATGCGGCTTCCAAAGGCGAGTGGTATGGCGGTAACGGTGGTGGCACCTCAATTGACGAAGGCTTTTGCACTCGTGACTTGCTCCGGATGAGGTGAGCTCGCTTGCTGAAACGAAATTGAGCAACCGCCCAGCTGAGAAGAAACGGAAACGGGAAGAGTCCAACAGCAACTGGCTGCTAACAAGGTCCGCGGTGGACTTTTGAGGTTTCGCGAGGCTTTGTAACATGTTCTCGTCTATGGTTGCTTGTTTCGGTCGATAGTTGGTCGGACGTACAGTACAAATGTCGCACAAAAATACATGACCGCGGGGGTAGGCGCTCACATCTGAGCTAGGTCGTTAAGCGCGTACGTCAGTTCACGTCGTGCATCAAGTTCGTCGGTATCAGAGTGAGGACGGTAATGATGCGCGACTATGCGTACGACAGCTCTGTAAGCGGTATACCTAGGTGAGGTCAGTGAGGGTTCAATGACGCAAACAAACCATTGGAGGGACTCACATCAACAACCTGGCTTTTGTACCTCCACTTCGAGTCGGACACTGTCCAAATCCTTCGAAGAACGCATCGCTGCCGTCTGCGATGCCACCGCTCATGAGTGGGTCTCCCCAGACGACGTTTGAGAAGCCGACAAGGCCAGTGACTTGCTTTGTTGCCTCATCCAACATGACGTTGTCTGGCTCGCAGACATCGAATGAGACGAGACGAGGCTCGGTGACTTCGTCCAGCAGATGACTGTGCTTTCCAATGTAGTACCGGACGCTGTCGTATGGCACTGTCACCAGCATATCCTCGGCGTCTCGCAACGATGACTCGAGGAGGGCAAGAAATGCCTCTCGCCATGAAGAGTTGCCCTTCTTCGCAAATACCCGATGTGTGGGGCCGAATTGGGTGGCGGATAAGGCCGAAAGATTGCGAACGTAGGCTCCGAGCGTACGATCGATGGCAGCCTTCTGGCTCGAAGAGATGTGTGATGAGAGGTCGGAAAGTCGTCGTCCAGGAATGAGAGTCATGAGAAGGAATGCAGAACCGAAAGATCCTCCGTGACTGTCATATTTGATGAGTTGCGGTACTGGTAGCGATGTATACTCGTGTAGAAACTCTAAGGTCTTGCGTTCAGTTTCGAGACCATGTTTTTCGTGCCGCATTAGACGTGTGTTGTATGAAGGCGGGCATTTAAGGCACAAGGAGCTCCCATCGGCAAGTCTTGATATATATACCTGGTGAAGATGTCCTTGAAGCCGCTCGACTTGCTGTATGGTAATTCTTGGCGATCGGAAGACGTTTCGGATGACTTTCTGGATACTCGAGAAGTCTGGCGAGACGCAAGTGGTGGAAGAGGCAGATGACGAAGATGATGTATTTGAGACAACTGAGGGAGCACGCGTGGATCTCCCACCGTGCCTTCCATGGCTCATAGTAACGACTGGGTAGACAGCAACGTCTAAGGGCGGTAGGTGCATTATGAAAGCTGCTGGAAGCGAAAAGGCAGATGATATATGGGACAAAACTTTAGCAGAAATGAGTGAACCCTGTCGGTCCTCGAGTTTAGCGGGCTGCATGATGGGGTCGGCCCGTCGAATATGTATGTTCTCAGGGCAGCTCAGGGCCACATGAGCTGTGTTTCTTTTCGCTGTCACTGTCAGATTCGGGGTTGAAGCTGTAAAGGAGTCGACAGCGGCTTCAGGCAGATCAGGGTAGGAGGTTGTCTTCCGAGCAAGACCGAGCAGAGCAAAGTTGATGAGATGACATCGACATGGGTGCTTTCCAGGACTGCCATGGCGGGTTCACCAGGATTGCCGACACTGCATCAGGTCCACGGAATACACGAGTGGCATAATACAAGCTCCGCCACCCTTCTCTGACAACCTGCGTTCGGCTAAGTGAGCACGCCTAATCAAAAAGCAATTCGAATAATAGCCAAATGAGGCTTGATCAAGACCTAAGTTGTCCAGCGAATGAAGCTTCAAGGCAATAGTAGTCGCAGATGATTTCGCGAGAGGCGTCGTTGAGCGCTGGAACCTACGACACCGGCGTCAGTGTTTCGTCTAAGAGAGCCCGACGGGGTCAAGCGCGGCAAGAGCGCGGTCGGTTACTGAGGTCACTCATTGGTCGCTCGTTCTTGGAACAAGTGTTTGAACCAAATGACCGAAGCGAATCTTTGGATGCAAAATCGCGGATGGCACATGGCGATGAAACCTGAGAGTTGGAGCCTCGGGCAGTTGGGCCTGACTACGTTCGAAAATGAGAAAGCGTCCTGATCACCGCAAGGGTTCGGGTGCAAGGCTAAGCGGGCGTGGGTGCGGATGCCCACTCGCCGTCGCTTTCTCCTCCGCAGACTGCATGCATCTGTCGCGACGCCTCTCTCGTCACGCACCCATCCAGGCTCTCCTTGTCAAACCCAATGCCGCCATATCCGCCTACTGTGGCCCACCATTCTGGAGACGACCCAGACCGGACGCACTACAAAATGTCAGGCCAGCCCTCTGGAATTGCTGTACGCCCAAGTGACGGCGCTATCGTACAGTCTCGAAGATACAGCCATGTGCTACCACACCTGCAGATTGCAATAAAACTGCTCGGAGCTTTTTCAGTATGAAGCAGCCTATCTGGCTTTGCTGATTCATGAGATTTCAACGTGCTAGTAAGCGCAAGAACTGCAACCACATCGAGTGACATTGTGGGCGTGTTTGTGCTATCAGAGAGATCTAAGCATCCTCTATCCTAGTCAAAGATTCGGTCTTTGCGTCATTTTCTGCAGCGTCGTGAAGTTCTGCTAGGTTGAATCGCTTGAGTCTGTCGAAGTCGGGGCTGACCACGCTCATTCCGCAGATATTCTGGTATACGTCAGCGCTTGCTGGGCTGGAAACGGATATAGACGCAAGCCCAACATGCGCGCACATGTAGTTTCATACCTTGTAGATCTCCACGAGGATGAGTAGATCGTACCCCGATAAGTCGACTGTGTGACCAGGACCCACCGCAGCGGCGACGCTTTTGATCACCTGATCTCTTGTGAACTCCTTGTTGTTCCGAATATTTGTTCGGATTGCAAACTACGAATCCCACGCGTGTATTAGCAAAGATCATGTGTTTCAGCCGCGCAGAATGCGAACTCTAGCGACACCGCACATATGGGAAAAAGAAACCCTCACCTTCTTCCCCGCTCGGTCTGGACCATGAAAATGGGGCGCCAATACTTGTTGTGCTACCTCGTCCAGGCCCCTTTCCGTTGCCTTGTCAATGGCTGTGATGGGTGTCAGCCTTTTCACGAAACGACAGCGCTTCTGCTCAACGCCGTCTGCAGCATCTTGACAAATGCTCCGGACGAACGACACAGGGTCAAGAGGTTGTCGAGTTCTAAAGAAGAGTACTAAGCAGGTCAACACGCGCGCCAATCTGACGACAAGCAGTGATGGCACTTACGGCACTGTGTATCAAGTTTACGAGACACGAAGAGTGGATTCTTGTCGGGTTTGCGGATATCCTCGAGCTCCTTTGATATCTCGGCTTCGATATCTGCCTCGTCGTCGGTGCCTCCGTTCTCAGCTGCTGCATTTGCAGGGTCCACCCCGTACAGTTTGGAAGCGTACTACGTTTCCGTCAATAAAAGGACGGGAGGATACGATGACAGGTGATAGATCATGCATACCTCTGAGAACAGATCCCGTAAATCGGCGACTGATTTTGCCTCTTTTTTCATCGCACAGGTTGCCCATATTCCCACATCGCCAGGGTGAATCCCACGACCCTCGGCAGCTTCTTTTCGTGGCATGCCCCATTGCTTTTTGCCCTGTTTAGAGGTTTTAGCTGTTGTCCGTATTGAAGCAGCAAGACGAGAAAGAAAAATTGGGGCCAAGGCTGTCCTCCGAATGTATTCGGCGTCGCACACGAAAAAGAGACTTACCTTAGCTCTCTTGTTGCTGCCTTCAGGCCGCCCACCGCCGTCGGCTTTTCGCTTCTTGGAGGACGCGTCCATAATGTGCTTGTGTGATTGAGCGCTAGCAGTGCCGATGATGGAGGTTCTGGAGTTTTGTGTAGTTGACAGAAGTAGGAAGCGCGAATCAGAGAAAAGCCGGGAGTTTTGAGCACTAGTCTAATTGGGGACCCTAGCGCATACCTCCACCACCTCACCTCAGGTTGGCTTGTCACGATCACCGTCGCCCTCCACCCTGACCTCGATCTGTGTAACAACTCTTCCCGCTTTTCATTCCTAAAGAAGCCCCGTTACCAACATAATGGATTCGTGTGACACTGCTCGCGACATGAATCCTTTTCCTCCATTCCACGTACTCCACATCGCTTCTCGCGGGCTGGATGTCAACGTGCGAGCATTACCCTAATCCCGTTTACTCGGCGTGCTGATCTCTGCCACGATCATGCACATCTTCCCACAGGTAACAAGCCAAGAAGGAGCTAGCCAAAGTCTGCCTAGAGATGGAGAACTGTCAAAGAAAGCTCCGACGACGTCTAGAAATATCTATATCCGTCGGAAGGTACTAATCTTATCAACCTATCGATAAAATAGCCACGTAAGACATCGACCACTATCACCTGGTGAAGCTGTCCCGAGTCCACGGTATGGTGTCGTAATGGAAGTTCCCGTCGACTTGCCGGCATCGGAACGAGATTTATGGATCATTGTAGTCTGTGAGCTACACTCTTTGAGCCCTCTCCTCCCCAGACTTAGGCTCGTTTTGCGGACACACTAGACCAGCCGAGACACAGCTAGCCAGAGCTCTGTAAAGAGTACTAACGTAGCTCTTAATATACAGTACTACACCGAAACCAAATTGACAAAAATCGGTCATAAGATCAAACGAACAATGGTGTCGCTCAGCTAATATCGAGCAGGAGATAGGAACAGGTCCCCGAGATCTTGCGTAAATTTCCATACGCGGTTAGCGCGATTGTTACTGTTGACGTGACACACAGCGAATCATGCCTGCCGAGGTCTCGGAAGCTGGTCCCCAGATAATGCGGATCGAGTCCTATGAGGAAAGATACATGGACTCTTAGTGATTTGAGGCAATGACTCTGTGCTTTTTCAATAACGTATGTCGAGCGAACTTTCTGATAGTAGGAAGTCAAGATGTATAATGGACCCCTTCAGCCGCGGATCCGTTTCCAAGTGCAGGGTACTGCCGATCAGTGTCACTACACACACCTCGCAGTCCACACATCACCAAAGAAGAAACTGAATGTTCGCACATATCATGATTTTGGTCTCATGGATGTCATCTACCAGGACCTCCTCCAACACTTTTACACAACTCCGACCCAGGCCTATATGTTGGAGCTAGATGTCAAGCTTTCCAATGCGGAAATGTGAGACGTCAATGTCCATTGCGCTGCTCTAGTCATGAAAGCCAAGTCCGTCTAGCTCCCTGCGGATCGAGCTCTCCGTTCCAATCTTCTTCACCTGTGTGTCTTCCAACTTCTCGCCACGCGCCTGTCGCATCTTCAGGTCATCTATCGCCCTGATCTTCTTCAGAAGACTCCTAATCTTCTTCTCTTGAGGATTACCACCGCCTGGGCTCGTGACAGTCAAGTCCGGCGCAGGAACCTCGGGCGGGGGCGGGATTTGAATCTGTTGCTGCGGGGGTTGAGGGTGACGCTCGCGTGGGGGTTGCGGACCAGACCCAGTGCGGTGGTGGTTTTGCTGAAAGGGGATACGATGACCCTGGTCGTCATAACCGGAACCATGGCGACGATGCGGGCTGTTTCCGTACTGGCGATGATGGCTGGGGCTCCTACCCTCGCCTTGGTTGTTGAAGCCACCATTCTTGCTGCGGCTTCGTTGATGACCTCGAGGATCGCGACGCTCAGGGCTTCGACCAGCGCTGGCAGGTCCAGCAGGGGGATTGATGCCCTCGGCGGCTAGATTGGCTGCCTTCTCTGCAGCTTCCTTTGCCTTCTTGGCCTCTCGCTTCTTTTTGTTCTTGAGAGCTGCTTTCGAAAGCTCGCCGTCTTCAACTGCACCAGTCAGACTGACACCACCGCCAGGAGCGGCCCCTGGTGGAAGGTTGTCAACTGGCTCCGCACCCGGTACCTCGCGACGGCGAGGCTTCCCAAAACCATTGGAGACATTGACATTGCCTGAGGAAATACCTGTGTTCGTATAAGCGGCGCCTCCTTCGTCTTCGCGCTTGAATAGAAGGGGAGTGGTAGTTCCACGAGCGCCGGGCGGTCGATATGCACCAGCAGGCTTGGAAGGCGTCTTGATGGTGCTCAGATACGCAAGAGCCGACGGGTGTGGAGTCGGTACGGGATGAAGTGGGTCCTCCAAAGGATGAGTATGCGCGTCTTGGGGACGCCAAGTGACGTGGTACAACTCCGTCATGTCCTCGTTGTACATGATGCCACCGCCAATGTGGTAGATACGTATTCCATTATCAACACGCAGGCGCGGGCTCGTTGTGGCGGTAAGAATATGTCTGCCGTCAGGACTCCACGTGCAGAAAGTGCAATTCGCAGCCTTGACGGTGCAAACTTTGGCGTAATCCTTCTCGAGATCGTATATGTCCATGTCGCCCGCCAAATTTCCAAACCCAGCTACCAGAACAAAGCGGCCGTGGGGGGAGAACAAGATGGTGTTTCGAGGTCCAAGATCAAAGCTGTGTGTAGCAACAGCGCGGGCGTTGAAAATGGTCGTTTTGGCGGGCATGTAGCCGTACGTCACCCCAAACTCCTTCGAGTTGGGCGACCACGAGACGTCGTGAATGGGCCCTTCCTTGTCTACGTGCTGTTAGCCACACTTGCGGGTGTCAGGCAGGTATGGGTGGCCTACCGAGCTGAATGCGCGAATCGAAGGTCCCATTGGCGCTAAGAATGTACATGTTCGTCTCTCCATAGTAGCTCTTGTTCGTCTTGTCAACTTCAGTCTGCGCCAAGACGATTAAGCTGGTGCCAAGGTCGTTCCACTTGAGTTGCACCTTGTCTCCCTTGAAGAAGGTCTTCTGCGAGACTGGCGCTGTGAACTGCGGCACGTTGAACACCTTGACCGCGGCCGGCGAGCCCTGATATCCACGTAGTCAGCACACTGTCTTTTGCCCGATTGCTGCCAAACTGACCTTGCGCTCGGGAACAAAAACAGCAACCGAATGGTTCTTGCCCGGCGAAACCGCAAAGTCTGTGACTCCTTCCACGCGCAGCTTGTTCCAGACCGTGCCCAAGTCTCCAGACTCGTAGAACTGCACCTCGTTCGTGACTGAGCGGGCGCAGAAGGTCTCGTCGTGGGTGTATTGCAGGTTCCAGCCAGTCTGCGACTTTTGCACGAACTCTCCGATCACCGACCGCTCCGCCTCGGGATCCTCGGGCACAGTCCTCCAGATTTTAAGATTCTTTGTCGCATTGCCGTCCTCGTCCTTCGTCGGACGCTGCCATGTGAGTATGTAGGTGCCTAGCGGCGAGAACCCGAGCTCAAAGACGTTGGGCGTCGGAAGCGTGGTGATGACGTAGCCGATGGACGCGTCGATGACCGAAACCCTGGGTGCATGAGTCAGGAATGTGCTGGCGGTTCAACAGAGGGGCAGACGTACTGTTCGGGGGATGCCCACGCAAAGTACCTGCTGTCGGGCGAGTAGCAGCAGCAGCGGAGGTTGCCTTCGGGCCTGCGCTGGTGTTAGTGCTGCTTCCTATGCAAGCGCATGTCGGATCGTACCGTTCAAATCCTGGAAGAGGCTCGTAGACGGGTGCTGCGTTGAAGACCCCAATGCCCTTGGAGGTGCGATCTGCCCACTACAGTCAGCAGGAGCAGGCAGGACAGCAAGGCGCAAGACGTACAGGCCAACTGCGTAGGAACCGCCATGGCTAGTCAAAGTCACAGCAGAAAAAGCGCAGTAGAACCGGGAGGGCGACGTTGCTGAAGCGAGCGGGCCTGTTTCAAAGGCGGGTGTTGCGGTGAGAGGCTAAGTTTGGCGAACACGTCGGTCGTGACGTATCTCTGGGAATTTCTCCGAAGCACACAATTGCGGAACACGGGCAGCAGCAGCGAACTGGGGGCGCGAAAAGCACACGACACTCAGGAATTGAGTTGGAGGACCGCGTGGAGAGAGGGACAAGGTGTGAATTTCAGGTGCCTCAGCTCCAAGTAATTCGCAGCGGCCGCTAGGCAATACCATTGTTCCGTTGCTGTTCAGCCAGCGCTGTCACGGTCTCGAGGCACAGCAGCACACGCCATCAGTCATGCTCATTCATCTGTCCAGTCACTCCATCAGCCAGTCAATCAGAAGACTCCCGCGAGACTGTCAGGTGTGAAGCCTCCAGACAAGCTTTCGTTCACGTGAGCGGCATGTGTGACAACGAGTTGAACAGAAAACATGTAGATTGTTGGATTGCAGCCATCGATTATTGCACCTCGAGTCAGGGTTAGGAGTAGTCGATCATGTTATAACGACATCGTCCCACCTCACACAGAACCGAGTTGACTGATGCCTTCGAGACCAAGTGGGTCGAGGGTACCTGCTTGCCAGTGGCGTACCCCACAGCGCCTTTGTCCGCCCTTTCGTCTTCGCAGAGCAAGCGCCCTTCCCTTCCCTACGTACAAGCCTCGTCCATGCTGCTGATCCTCGAAAGTCTCACCAGAAAGCGTATCTATACGAGGATATGCTCCTTCGCAACGTTCCCGACACGGCACTACCTGATTGGTGGCACCGTACGCCTGTGGCTGTGCGGTTCCTCGACTTCTGCCTCGTGCTTACCCCACGTCCAGTTGAACTGACGACAGCACCTCCAACTTGCGAATTGCGCAACAGCATTTTGCACTTCCTAGTTACTAGTCTTGACTCAATGTTTCACGTCTAGACTTTGCGGCCCTCCGTCCCGCCACTCTGTAGCCTGGATTTGTGGAGAAATGGCCGGCCTGAGGGGTGCTACGCCGTTGGATCGTCAATGGCCAATATTGATGCCTGGAATCTCAATGGCATAAATTGACGGGAGTCTCTGATGCTTTCACTAACTACTGTGGAGCTTCCTCTTCTGCATTTCACTTAGTTCATGAGGATTCATTCCGCTTCTTTTTCTTTTTGAGTGATCTCGGAGCTCTCTTCCTTGACATAATCGCTTCTTGTCAGGAGCCTCTGCTCCACTTCACCGCACTTTCTAGTCCTAAATCATGGCTAGGACAAAAGCAACCGAGGATGCCTCCGACAAAGATGACGTTGTCGCTAATGGCGTTGTTATCACCAACGGCTCAACGAATGGTACGCATGCCAATGGTACGCATACCAATGGGGACGCGAAAGATCTTGCACCAGAAGGATCGCTCTCTTCATTCAAGCCTCTCTACCAAGGACCAAAAGACAAGGACAAGAAGTGGACTTGGCTTGACAAAGAGCCCGCTGATGTCGTCGAGGCCGCTGAGAACGAAGAGACCGCTCAACATGCTCTGATCACCCGTCTCCAAAAGGCCAACGACTCGCGTAAGAAATATGAGATGCACTCCATCATCATCCAGTCTCCATACCTGAAGCAAGCGCTTGGTGAGATCTTAGAGGGCTACCCAGGTGTCTGCTGCGATCTGAAGCGCTTGGTCTTCGAAGCTCCATTCGAGCCATTCGTTCATCGATGGGTCGAGATTGAGGCTTTCCGAGCTCGCAAGGACCTTGACGATATCACGCGGGAACATCTCGAGCTCCTCTACACTGTCCTAAAGGAAGAGCTGAAGGACGTAATCAAAGCGTTCGAGGACTACGTCGTCCACGGGGTAATCACGTACGAGCACGCTTGGACCATCTTTCAGCCTGGACAGATCATCTACTCGGACTCCCACCATGGCGCTCCCTCTGCCCTCAAGCTTCGCGGTGGGCGCTACGTCAAGCTACAGTGCGGCAACGCTTACCAGTTGACTCTCGAAGCGATTGACTGGAACGGTACCCACTTCGGTCGCAGTACAGAACGCATCAATGTCTGGGAGTTCATTGGCACCACCAAGATCCTGGGGCTTGCCGCATTCCCCATGTCGTTCCATCCCGCCAAGGACAAGGTGGAAGAGATCCTCATCAAGCGAGGCCAGAAATTTGAAGAGCTCGCGGGCTGCCACTACAAAGAGTACAAAGGCTTCGCGATCACTTGGGACAAGGACGGCAACGAAGTCCTTACCAACGTGCACGGTCGTATCATTGTCGATTCCGACACGTTCAAGCGCTTCTCTCCCCGCTTCGTCAACTACATTGAGCCACTCGAAGCTAAAGAAGGTGTCTCTGAGCCCGAATGCGCACCAAAGAAGTTCGACATTGAGGACCAATCCGCTGAGAAGTATGTCTTCGGAAAGGAACAAGACAGCACCAAGCGTCTCCGTCTGACCAAAGCTCACCAGTTCATATGCGGTGCGCGAGTGCGCGGCTACTCACTTAAGAAGAAGCAGTGGCTGCTCTTCTACATCGACCTGGTCAAAGACATCACCTTCAACGACAACGCCTTCGAGTCGCTTGTTCTGCTGGAGGATCAGAAGGAACTTATTCTCTCGTTCGCAGAATCGCAGGCCATGAACAGCAGCACTTTCGACGACGTCATTTCTGGCAAAGGACGTGGACATATCACGCTTCTCAGTGGCCCACCTGGAGTAGGCAAAACTCTGACGGCTGAGTCTGTTTCCGAGCACATGCACGCTCCGTTGTACATGGTATGTGCCATCCTCTCCGATATAGACTCTCTCATTGCTAATGCAGTTTACAGATGTCCGCCGGTGACCTAGGCATCAACCCCGACCAAGTCGAAGCGAAACTAACCAACATCCTCGAGATGATCGCCAAATGGGGTGCCGTCCTATTGCTCGATGAATGCGACGTCTTCCTCGAAGCCCGATCAACCCACGACCTCGAACGCAACAAGCTCGTCTCCATCTTCCTCCGCGTGCTAGAGTACTACGAGGGCATCCTCTTCCTGACCACCAACCGCCTCTCCAACATCGATCCTGCATTCCAGTCCCGCATCCACGTCTCGATGTCGTACCCCGACCTGACGACCGAGTCACGTCGCCATATTTGGGAGAACTTCCTCAGGGTGTTGGAGAGGGAGACAGATTTCACGGCGAAGGATCTGGATGAGTTGTCGAAGGTGGAGTTGAATGGGAGGCAGATTAAGAATGTGCTGAAGTCTGCCAGTTTGTTGAGTGCGAGGAGGAAGGAGCCGTTGAGGAGGAAGTATGTGGATATGGTGCTTAAGATCGAGAGTCGGAGGCCTGGGGTCGCGGAGACCTTCTAGATACTCAAGATGGATACACTACGTTTCCATAACAGAGGTTAATTTATCGTTTATCGTATCTGGCTACATTGCGAGGCACGCCTCAGCTTTCCATGACCATTCTGAGAGTAACTGAATCAATCATGCATAGCACTTATCATTCTACTTGACGGAACCGAACCGAGTGGACCTTTCCCCATATAAGTAGCTCGGCGAGCAGCTGTGTCCCTACCCATATACACAACTCATAGACCGCATTCTAGACTCAAGTCCGCGCGCACCCATACAGACCCACCACCTCACGCTAAGCCATCATCTCCAACAACAACCTCCCCCTCATCCAAAGCTCCTCCCAAACACCCTCCCACTAAACCCCCCCTCCCCACCACCCCCCGTCGGATCCCCAAACAAGCTACTCCCCTGACCACCATCTTCCTTCCCCTCAGCATCATCTGGTTCGGAGCGCTTCTCGATCTCCTTCTCGAACGTGAAGGTCCGCGTACCCTCACTAACGTTACCAGCATCGTCGCTTTGGGTGAGTTTGCGGATCCAGTTTGCGTCTTCGCCTTCGTTATTGACTCCTGCGCTAGAGCCGTTAGGAAGAGTCATGCTCTTCTCAAGACTCTTATCTTCTTCGTCCTGCTCAGCGTCCTCGCTTGACTGGACTTCACCTGTTCCGTGGGTCCGAGTGACTGCTTTCTCCAACCCATCTCCCCCCTTAAACCTCTTCTCCTCAGGCTTCCTCAAATCCAGCGCTACATCCGCTTTCTCGTCACGTTTGCGTTTAAACACGTCTTCAACGCTAACCGCGTGGTTGGATAGCGCTTGGCGATGGCTTTCTGGAACCACGGTGTCGGACGTCGCTGTGCTGATGATGGAGGAAGTTGATGATGCAGGAGGGTCTGTGGCTAGGGAGTCGCGGCGTTCTTGCGGAAGAGGAGGGGCGGAGGAGAGAGTTTGAGGGGTATTGCTGGATTGGAAATATGGGTGTTGGGAGAGGCGGACTGAGCTAGAGAGGAGAGGTCCAGAGATACTCTTCAGCGGAAGCTGTGGCTGGGGAACTCGTCGGTATGCGAGCGGTGTTGGGCGGATCGATGCGGATAGGTTGTCTGGGGGCCTGGTAGGGATAAGGGGCAAAGTGCCGAGGTATTTGGGGGGGCGGAAGCCAGGTGGACGGATAAATTGATTGTGGGGGTTTGAGGAAGGCGGTGTCGCGTTTAGGGGTTTGCTCTTGTCGGTGTTCTGCTTGGATTTCTCGGGATTTGAATTGGCTAAGTCGGCGTTGGCGAGTGAGGGCGTATCGTGCGTCGTTGTAATGGCTGGAATGTTCGTGACTGGTTCACCTGCGGTCGCTATGATGCTATTCCGAGTGAAATGGATCTGCCTCTTCAGAGGTTGCTGAGTGGTTGAAGAAGCTTGCTTGTCGGTTTTGGCCACCCTCTGGTTCTTTGACGGGAGAGTGCTCTGCTTCCTGGAAGCCGGGGCGTCGATGTCCATCTTGTCAGCCGAGTCATTGGCAACCCGGTTTGATCCTTTGTGCTCTTTCGCCTTATACACATCGCCCGGTCGCATCTTGTTGATCGCATCATCCAGCTCATCTCGCAGCCAAATGTCCAATTGATCCACTGCATCATACGGTGTTGCGTTGGGCCGACTCTTCTTTAGTAGCTTCCAGACTTCCTTGCTTCCTGGCTCAAGATAGACGATGAGAGCTGCGCGATGCGTAGTCTTGTACTTCTCTAAAGAGTAGGTACGGGTGACGATCACGTCGTACTGAGATGAGTGGGGGTGGCGCTTGCCGTACAATGCGAAAGCATTTGCTAGAAAGGGTCAGCGTGTTGATGCAAGGTGGGAAACAAATTCATACTGAGGACCTGCTCCTTCATGGTCTTGTATGAGCTCTCAGTAGGAGGCATGTCGTCATCATCAGACTCAAAGCCGGAGTCTCCGCGCTCAGATTGCTTGTCCGCCTGCTGCGCTTGCTCTTCTTGCGTCTCTTGAGCGGCTGCTAGCTGAGGCGTTGGAGCCTGCTGGCGGCGCCGCACGTCTTCAAGCTTGCGGTGCTTCTTGGATCGGCAATGAGCGTCCCAGTCCTTGAACTCTATGGAGCGCCCGCAGATATCGCACTGTTTAGGTTGCTGTGCTGCTTCCAGTCGCTGATGCTTCTTAGAAGCCTTGTGTGAGTCCCAATTTGAAGGCGGGATACGGCGCTTGCAGATTTCGCACGTGTGGGAGGGAGCCATTTAGCTAAGATAGGCGTTAGGAACAAAAAAGGTTCATAGGGCTGAGACAGTGTTTAAGAATAGCTAGGTGGCGTGGCTTGGGGCTCGTTCGCGAGTGGCGG